>JAIFZK010000151.1:645000-985000 GCA_027481765.1 Tenualosa thibaudeaui
CCGCTGGCAGGTGGGGCCAAATCCTCCCACCAATACAAAGACTAATTCTGGCCACACAGTGGAGAAGGCCTGAGTGGATGTGATTACGTTTGAGCGTTGACTTGCATCCAAAATGTGCCACAAAGCTCTTTAACTCAAAGACATCTAGGTTAAAAGGTGCCATTGTTATTTGTAGGGATCCCTCCGTTGGCTGCAGAGTAGTGGAAATGAAAGAAGGCCCAACAGCACCATGAGCTTGTACAGGACAGAGGGCTACCTATTGAGAACACCAGCAGTGGTGTGCCATTCATCCCCCCAGAGGGACATGACTTCACTAGTCCAGCATCCCGGGAGACGGGAAGCTCATATTTCCTGCTCTAGAAAGCAAAGCCAATGTTATTGATGGGTGGGTGTGTGTGTGTGTGTGTGTGTGTGTGTGTGTGTGTGTGTGTGTGTGTGTGTGTGTGTGTGTGTGTGTGTGTGTCCATCCGCCTGACGGTGCTAAAAGCAAATGGAGCAGGCTGTGGAGATTACAGTGAGCTGTGGGAGTCCCATGCAGTCGTGCTGAGAGCAGGACAGGACAGGACTACTGCTGCCCCCCCAGCTAAGGACGGAGCAGAAAGAAGCAGCTGCATGGCCAAGGATGGAACGGCATCGCACAGACAATTACTGTGTAGCTGACAGACAAAACCCAAGACACACACACACACTTAATTATTCGAAGGACAGTGTCTGTCTATGTAGTCTACTATGTCTACAAGTCTACTATGAAAATTTTATACCAAAAAAATTTTATACCAAAGTATAAAATGTTCTGGGTAGATTTTTTTAAGGTGATGAGAAATGGGACAACTGTTTGAGCAATGTTGCTGGGCAACCACATAACCGGTTCCAAGTGTTCCAATCAGATTATCATCATGACAATTTGCCTACTGATGATTTAAGTGAAAAATGTTGCTGAAAAATTAATGAGAAAGTGCCAGATTAACAATCATTACATAGCCAACATTGCTACATTGCAACATTGCTCAAAGGGTTCTGATCTTAGTCTACATATTTTCTTGCACAAAGAAAACAAAAACACCTCTTTCTTTGTTGCTTAAAAGGTCAAGTTCTTAAAAATAACTTTTGAAAGGGACTACAGCAGTCAGACTAGACACTTGGGGCAACACCCAAGATGTGTGTGTGTGGAATGTCACTGTCTTATGTGGTCCATTGCAAACAAACAGAATAACAAAAACAAAAACAAAATCCATCTCTGTGTGCTGGACTTAACAGGACCTTCTTTCTCATCTACTGGTGGTGCTTTAGCTCTGGAGGACGCAAATAAAAACATCAACACAATCAGTAGTCAGGCATGACTTTTTGACAGTTTTCACCTTTGGCCTCTGAGGTCTTAAGGGAGTCAGCTGAGTGTGTATCTCCAGTGCAGTGGAAGGAGGTGTGTGTGTACCAAGGGACAAGAGCACTACTCTTTCCCCCTCAGCAAAACAAATCCTTCCTCAACCAGCAGATCAGGACCTACAGGCACCCACTACAGAATCTGTCACACACACACACACACACACACACACACACACACACACACACACACACACAAACACACACACTTCAAAAATTAGATTACATAGGTAAACCATCCTTAATTAACAGTACCACAGAATAACACTGAACATAATATTCATGTGACAATCGGTGTGTTTTGAGTGTGCGCGCAGACACACACGCACACTGATTAACACTGAACAATGATTCATGCTATATTCAGTGTTTTTCAAGTATCAAACCGTTTTGAGAGTTTGACTGTGCACCCGGTCTGTATGGCCCTGGAGACACTGCCGTCTGATTGGCCAGAAGAGTGAAATCTGGCAAAGAGAGAAATGGCTAGTAGGAAGGCAGCTAATCCCACCTTAATCTTGTGACCTGAAACTTGGGTCCCAATCGGCTTTGCCAGGGGGCAGAGATCAAACTAGTTACAGCCCAGGACCTCCTGACAGCCACCAACCCTGCCATTAGGCACCCATCAAAGGATCACCATGAGAAGCAGACCAGAGGCCACTGGGGCAGTGTTAGGGCATCAGATATGAAATCATCAAGTCTGGTTCACAAGCTATTATGCAGCAATACATGTTCCTGAGTAACTTTACTGCTAACAAAAAGTTAAGAAAGTACCATGGAGTAATCTCATTTAAAAGAAACCACAAACAGACTGCAAGTGGCCAAGAGCTCTAGTGGGTGCTTTGAACACACCATGCGGCCCAGACAACACTGCGGCTAAGCAGCATGAGGCTTGAACACTGGGGCTGGTTCGGAGGAGGTGTCCAGTTGGCAGACCAGTGGCAGCCATCAAAACAGAGTTGCAGAGAGGAAAAGTAGGTCAGCTCTCCCTCCATCTCTCCCTCCCTCTCTGTCGGT
Source organism: Tenualosa thibaudeaui (assembly GCA_027481765.1). Classification (NCBI taxonomy): domain Eukaryota; kingdom Metazoa; phylum Chordata; class Actinopteri; order Clupeiformes; family Clupeidae; genus Tenualosa; species Tenualosa thibaudeaui. Next base: position 647,395 of record JAIFZK010000151.1, read on the forward strand.
CTGCGCCTCATGCCCCTACCCAGATGAGGTCAGTGTCAAAAGGTAAGGCATGCAGGGAGCACAGAGAGGGTGAATCCCACCAGGGAGTCAATCAACACCATGGAAAAGCAAGGGCTAGCCAAAACACCACACCACACACACACACACACACACACACGGTTGAAGAGGAGTGCCAGAGGGGGAAAGGGATGAGGAGGGAATATGGTGAGAGGCAATGGAGAGGGTGTGGAGGGGTGGAATGAGTCAGGTTGGCGTGACTGAGCCAAAGGCAGCAGTGTTGTCATAAGACTGGGAGGATGTGAAGCTCCAAGCAACATAGAGGAGTAGTGTGTGTGTGTGTGCTGGGCTCAGACTGGGCCATCACATGAGCTTAGATTAACAGCAGCAGCTCCCTCGACCAATGAGCGCACACACACTGACATTCTGTCAGAGGCATAGAGAACAGGAGACCCGTCTCTTTGACCAGTCAAAACACGCCGGGCCTCGGCCATCTTCAGCAGCCACTCCGTGTGCTTGACAGGACTGGACATGAAGCCATCCCACACAATGCCCTGATCTTCACAACGTGTGAAGTCTGTGTACACAGGGGAGAGTGTGGGTGTGCATGTGAGGGGACAGGTGGAGAGAGAGAGAGAGAGAGAGAGAGAGAGAGAGAGAGAGAGAGAGAGAGAGAGAGAGAGAGAGAGAGAGAGAGAGAGAGAGAGAGAGAGAGAGAGAGAGAGAGAGAGAGAGAGAGAGAGAGAGAGAGAGAGAGAGAGAGAGAGAAGTTGTATGAAAGATGAAGGGCAGACGCTGGATGAGCAGCAGAAGGCGTTTCTCCAAGCACGGTCAGTCAGGGTCACAGGCGTATGAACGTCAACCGGCACCAGCACATAACCCACACATCATAATCCATGCTTCGCTGTGGCCTCTAACTATAGCTGTGATATTCTGTGTGGGTGCGTGTGTGCATGTGTGTCTGTGGGTGTGTGTTTTCACATCAGTGTGTAAACACGTCCCCCACTTAGACCCATCTGTTCCCACAAAGGAAGTGTGCCAACACAGCCAGATCTTATTTTTTGCTCACAGAGTCCTGGGCACATGCTGCACATTACCGCCTCATCAGCATGCAGAGCAGCTACTCGCCCTGCCCCCACCCCCCCTACTCAGAGCCGACCCTCCCCTACCCACAGTGAGCACAGTCGCTCCGTCACTTTACTAAACCACATTTACACACACTCATCTCCTGTACTTGGATAGCGTGTGTTTAACCCAGCTGGTGTTCACTATGTTGACTGTGTGTGTTTGTGTGCTGGGTATTTTGCCCCAGAGTGACAGGAGGGGTCATTAGACCCTAAACTCCCACACCAAGTTGAGCTTTGCAGTCAGACCAACGGTTGCTATTGGTTTCCCTTTAGAGTCGGGAGTAAACAAGCAGCACACACACACACACACACACACACACACACACACACACACACACACACACACACACACACACACACACACACACACACACACACACACACACTATTGGAGACTGCAGCACTTCCTGATTGAGCTTGACAGGAAGGCAAAAGTGATTCCAGGAGATCCTGGTGATCCTGTCCAAACCACAGACCTCACTGAGCTCCAGGAAGATGTCTTCCATGGAAGCATTAGAGCTGAAGTGAGATGCCAAGACAACAGGACAGAAACTACTCACCAATACATCAACTGATAATGGTTTCCTGAGAGTAAGCCTGTGTGCTGAATGATGCCAATTTCTTAAGCAAACATCTACATGCTGACTGCAAAATCACAGTTATGATTATGAAGATCAGCAGTTGCTTCCAGACAAGTGTGTGTGTGTGTGTGTGTGTGTGTGTGTGTGTGTGTGTGTGTGTGTGTGTGTGTTGGCAAGTCTCACCCTTTAGTCCAGGCTTGCCTAGATCTGCTAGAGAGGAAAGTGCTAACGAGTTCAGACACTTCAAGCTCCCCTCATCTGGGGCAGTCACCATGACAACATGAATTACCATCCCATAATCAGCACACAGGAGTTGTCCATATCCACTATCAGATGTCCAACTGAGACACTTCCACACATATGCAAGACAAGTCCAGGACAAGACAAGGCCAGCAGGTTTGAAGGTTTGACAGATGGACTGTCTTCACCAATGAAGATGGAGAATGATAGAGAAAAGGCCTCTGATCAGGTGAAGTGTTTTACTGTCTTGAGAAGGGTACTCACCTCTATTGATGTGCAGGCTGGCTGGTATTTATCTGTGTGGGAAAATGAAAAAACAAACAAAAAACATTAAATAACAAGATTCCAAGATTAGTTTTTTCTCTTGTAGTGACAAAGGTTCATCATCAGTGTAGACAATAGTGGAGGTCTTTTCAAACGCACCCAGCAGGTCCTTAGATACCCCAGATATTTTATTCATGAAAATCTGTTCTGTTGACACTGAACCTTTACATGAGCAACAGGCATAGCATGAATACATTCACAGAGGACTCAGCCATGTTCAGTCTCCCTTTATTTCTTTCTAGCAATGTGAGACCTACCTCATCTTCACGCACTATAACATTTCACATAGTACAGACTGTGTGTGTGTGTGTGTGTACGTGTGTGTATGTGTGTGTGTGTGGGGGGGGGGGGTTGGTGCCTAGGTTAAGTCCAATATATATGTAGTGAGCAGTTTAACTACAGTAAGTAGACAAGTCCACTCTCAGGTGTCTCCATATGGGATGACTCTCAAAGAGCACACAGGAAGGTAGTTTGGGAATACAAAAAAAAAATAAAATGCTGACGAGCAAAAATTCTCAAGACTGACATTCAACCCACTATGAAAACATTATAATGATTATGCCTGAAATAGTTAGGCCTAGTTTGTGAATTTGTTAGTTCATTTAAAACATGTTTACCTTATCTATTTACTCGGTGGGGGGGGGGGGTTTACTAGGTCTTGCCAGCCTGCAGTGCACTGCATTCCTGCTCCCACAGCGAGGCATTCAGGCAGATAAATGCTGCCGTTTTTTTAAAGACACTGAAACAGATCACACTCTCATGACCCGGCTAATTCCTCCGAGCTTAGAGACACACAGTGAGGCACTTGAGCAGGGAAAGGTACGCACACTCGCGCAGGGCCATCAAGGGCAGATTAACCTACATCTCACAAGTCAGCCTTTCACGACCGCAAGAGTACCGAGCCCTGAGTCCTGGGCCCGTGGCCCACGCAGGGGCAGGAGAACAGGAGCACAAACAGGAGAGAGGCAGCAATGCAAACACACAGGAACATTTGATTTACGGGCAGCAAGGACAGGGTGTGCCCTGCTATACTTCTTCCACTTCTCTCTCTATCCCTCCCTTCCTCCCTCTCTCTCAACTTTCTGGGCATCTGCTGGCTCACATGAAAGGAGGGAGAGGAAGGCTGCATAATTGATTCCAGCACTGAATGAAGCAGGTAGAACACACACACACACACACACACACACACACACACACACACACACACACACACACACACACACACACACACACACACACACACACACACACACACACACACACACACACACACACACACACACACACACACACACACACACACACAATACATGATGAAACACATCCCTGATGATATTTAAGGTCTCCAAGAAAATAATCAGACTTTTGATGGAAACGCCTGAGAGAATTATCTGTGCTTGGAGGCAATTACTGAAGCTCAAGAGGACATTAATCCACATATTTGACTTAAATCATTTTCCTTACAAAATATTTTCTAATGCAATCATGAGAGTTTACCAGTGTGATGTCATTAAGAGCTGTGCGGATGTTTGGGTAAGCATATGATCCGTGAACATTCCCAGACGAAAACAAGCATCTTCTCTTTAGTGCAGCAAATAGATGCAGAACTGTTCCAATAATCTTGTGTTATTAATCTGAATGTGGCTCTTTCATTAGGAGACATGACATCACCAAGGCAATGCTTGGCCATGGAATGATGTGGTCTGGGTCCTCAAAGCTGAATGCACTCCACACAACATTGTGACTACAAACTGCAAACTATTCTTTCAATAACAAACAAAAACATCAACCAATAATAGTACAATACAAATTCAACAAAGCCCTATTACTGCGCACACGCACACACACACACGCACCCTCCTGGGCTGAATAAAAGATGAATGTAGTACATTATTCTTTTTGAGAAATAAATCACTCCCTCTGGGGCTGATTCACAGCTTGTGTGTGGACCCAGCCAAGAGACATGCACAGCTCCGATTGGTCAGTCAGGTCTGACAAGTGGACGGCCAATGCCGTGTGGGCCATTGGCACTCTTTGGGACATGAAGGAGCGTGGAATTCAAGAAGACTAATGATATCTAATGCCACAAGCACCTAAGCCACCAGTCTATTACCCCACATAACCCATCACTCTGGAAGTGGAGAAGCACACAGTACACTCCCTCTGCATCCATGCAAACAGAACCAACCAACTCAAAAGTTATAAGACTGGCATCCCACGCCTAAAGAAACACCCATGTTAGTGTTTAAGCACTAACCAAGCCAAGCAGGCATACTCATCACTGTACTGCACAGGATCTTATGAGGCATCACAGAAAATTTGAAAAACAGAGCTAAAATAAAATAAAAATTATAATAAACAAGATTAAATCAACAGTAGATAATGGCCTTGGATTCTGCATCTAAAATTCTGAACTCCATGTTGCCAATAATGATAAAGGGGGTGGGGTTGAATGAACTCCTCTGGGAGGGGACAGGAGGAGAATTAAATTGATCCAAGGGTCCTGGGGCGATATAGAGCAAACAGCACACATGATTAAATCTGCACAGATATTAATCACACCACAGACCTGTGTGTCTGGGTCAGAAATCTGGATACAGACAAAACACGTATGTTGACAAAAGAAAATCCCATATTTGTTGACAGGCCAGTGTCTCCAAGAGTAGCAATATTTCCAAATATACAGACGCAATGATGCAATAAAGTCAGTATGCTCTAGATCTTACATTTGTTTTGTTAGCAAATAGTAATAGGGTGTAGCGTTGTAATGTTCACATTTACAGTCGTTTGCCATCTCCTGGCGTAGAGATTGACGAGATGGAAGCATGCCAGCACAGGAGACCCTTTCCTTTTGTTCATACCATCAAGGTGTCAGCCATGGCATTGATCACATGGCACTATTGTTTACATTCACCAACGGCCGGTCAGTCACCTTTAACTTCACCTTCTCAACTGTTTTTGCCGTTGAAAATCTCTCCGTGCCTTCACACAGTAGCAAATAGCCTATACCGCAGCATTTCAATGAGAAACAGAGCAAGCCTATTAGGAAATAAATTAGGCTAACGTTACCATCTTAGAATATGTTAGCTTATAAATTGACCACAACGCCAATCAAGTTATTGTTGTTGGGAGGGCGGGTTGTATTTTGTTTAATCTATAATGGATATAAGATTGGATGGGTTGTCACGTTAATAAACAAATATACCACATGGTGCAGACAACAGCTTCTAAAAAGACGCAGAAGGTGCCTGCCAGCGTGGACTGAAATAGTAGTGACTGACTAAGGGGAAGAATTTCTGTCTTAAGAGGGCAATACAAATCGAATAGAGATTTACACAATGTGAAATCCAAAACAGTTATTATATTGTACCCAACCATTTCAGAAACTAATGCGTAATATTGAACATTCAAAGTAGCCTATACTACTAATGTTGCCCATACACCCTGTCCCAAATCCGTTTTATTCCAGCCGTTTTCGTTGTTTTCCTTACCTTGCGTATTTTGATGCTGTAATTTTATGGTTCCATCTTTTAGAATCCTGACATCGCCGGGGCCGTCAATCTTCCTACCATAGTCTCCAATAGGCGCTTCGGCTGATTTTGAATTTCTTCGCCGGTGTTTTTGAGCCAGAGACCAACAGCACTGATAACAAACTGCCCACGCTTGCTCTTCATTTATAGGTTGGCTGTACAGTGTTAAAATTTCCTCCAGAGACAATTCATCTCCCCCTCCGTCCATGTAATCCAAATTCACATCTCCGATGTTTGCTTCATTGCTAAAGTCTTCAAGGAGCGTTGGTGAAATTAACATGCCTTCGTCGGCGGTTCCAGGCCGTTTGGCCATTCTGCTGTCTTTCTTACCGACGAGCAGACTGGTCAGTTTGCAATATTACGCGCGAAGAAACAGTCGGATTTTACGTTAGGTCAACCATTGATGTTGCAGGCCCGCGCTCCCTGCACTCTCCCTTGACGTTAAGTCGGTGTTCCAAACGGTGCGTGTATACCAATGGTTTCTTATAGAGGCGGTCATATGACGGCGTTTTCTGCATGGTCTCAAAGCCAGTTGTGTTTGCACGGGGGAAAGTGTACAGAGCCGATCCAGAATTAATCCGAAAAAATAATGTAATAGTTTTAAAGAAAGGAATTTACAATCACTGGTATTTCTGTTGTTGTTTTGACGTTCATTGACATGCGATAAAGCTGATGGTAGTGGTATAATACAATATGTAACATCTCCAAATAACATTGAAATTTAGGTATATATTTTCCATTCACAAGCACATTAGTTTGGCTATATTAAATACTCATGTATGAATGTGCCTGCCTCAGTATAATAATAAAAATAATTTCCTATTCATCTGCAAGACAATTTCTATTAGACCTAATGACCACTCAGACAGTCTATTTTCACCCCGCTGGGAAAAATCAAACTGTCCTTGCCTCATTCACTACCAAGTGTATGTGCGCCATCCAGTGGATTTTAGCAGCATTACGCTATGTGTTTCCTTAGGGAGACCATCACAGAAAATAAATTTAGTGGTATTGCAGATCCATTATTGCTAATGAGGAATAGAAACTTTTGGTTCAGGGGTCCACTCACCATATTAGTTGTTGAAATGTTAAACACACCAAGCAGAATTTTACTCTGTTTACAAGAACTGCTTTATTTTCTTTGTGTATTTGACATGTATGCAAAATATGTAGGGAAGTATACATGTTGTGGTTTAAAAGATGTTTCTACAGTAGGGATGGAAAGCTATTTCATTTGCTGATGCGCACATGCATGCACACACACACACACTCACTCACTTTATTTACTTCTGAGGTGCAAAAAACAGAAGAAAGAGCTGTAATTGTAATAAGACTTGAATGTTGAAATTTTCAATATTGTTTTCATATTGGTCATATTGTTTTCAATTTAAACATTGAAATTCACATTCAGCATGGCCAGTTCATTCAAAAAATTGGTCACTACCACCGTTAGCACCCAGGATGCCACTAGAGGCCATACTTGAGTTAGGTGAGTGTGGTGGTGGTCTCTGGCTGATAAGTGGACATGGCAATGAAGGGAGGAACACTGAGTCCCAGTCTTATGTGACTGCCACACTTTTCCCTGTGCAGAACACCTGTCAGCTGAAGTGAGCAGCTTTGCTCAGTACAATGGGCATTTGTGTGCCCATGAACTCATGCCACTTACCAGGTGAGCAACATGGCCACAAGTGAGATAGTAGAGAGTAGTTCTTATTACCAACACTGCCTTAAAGTATTTCACCATGCATGATGTCACTCTTGCAGTTATAGCCTTTGCAAAAATCTTGCTGAAATTCATATTTTTTATGAGGATATATTTCAAAAGTGTGGTTATCTTTTTAAATATACATTTATTTATTTATTTATTTGTGGTGGGTTGTTTGTGGTCATTCAGTTTGTCTCCATATAATCCATAATCCATATTGCTTTTTGAATTTTTAATTGTGATCCCACAGATAATCATTACATCTACAGTATCTCATGATGTTAGACTGCAGTGTCTGTTAAAGAGTGACTGCACCCCTTAACTCCAACCACCTCTAATTTGTGAAGAAGGCTTCAGAAGCAGATATGGAGACAGTGGTGAAGCTTAGAAGGGGATGGGGAATGTTAGAGGCATTAGCATCTAACTTAGTGTGCTGTTCTGTGCTACAACGCAGATGGTGGACTGGAGAGGTAGGTCTGCCCCCCTCTGATTACAGTGATTAGTTATCACTACTTGCATACACCATATGAAATGGACATGGGCTAAAAGTCAATGAAAACATAACATGACAATTTCAACATGGCAGCTCATGTTAAGCTATAGAGGGAGCGCATATCATTCAGCTAGAGTGCAGTTACTCTTTAAGAAACACCATACTACAGTTACAAATGGTAATCCATTCACAGCACTCACTTCAACACATCATTATTGACACAAATAAAGGAATGGTTTCAAATTCAGTCATCATTCCACAGGATACATGGTGGACCCAAAGAGCTCATTATGTTCACAGAGTAAACATGTGTACATGTGTACTGACTGACACTCTTTGCAATACCAACAGTTCTCACAGGAATAACAACATGACAGTAAAAAATAAAAACAGCTTTTCAGCTTTAGTGAGAATGGAGTATGGCCTTCTGAGCATGGGCTGCTTCAGTTTACACAAAACCAGAGACACAAAGCTGGGAGAGACAGAGACACAGATATATAACGACAAAAAATACAGATGATGAACAAAAAAAAAAATAGATGATGAACAAAAAAAAATCAAAACAGCTTGAGGTGACATGAGCAATAAATTACAGCTTCAGGAATCTGACACAAAGCTTCAAACAGACATAAAGATGTTTGGTGATGTCTTATTTGAAATCCAGCAGGTTGCAGTCGATCTTGTAGTAAACATACGGATAGTACTCTTGCTGGCTCAGGTTCAGACCAGGAATATCCATGGAGGCCTGGACAAATCAGAGGTAAACAACTGTAAGGAATTACCACAGTACCACAACAAACTCATCTCCAGTATCCAAAACATCCATACTAAAATGGCCATTATTACAAATTTATTCAAAAAACATTATGGCTGCTCATTTTAATGATATGCAAAGTGTAATTAAAGTTCATTTCATAACTAGACTATGAATTCACTAATTTAACACTGAGGACAAGTCCTTTAAATAGTCATGAGTGTATTCACTGTTACCACATGCAACACCATAGCTATGGTTCATACATTAGAACTTGCTTACTGTCAGACTCTACACTTATCCTGCCTTTTAAATCAAGAATTCTATGAACATGAACTTTACCAAATACAAAAACTGAACTTTATTTTGGCTTTGTTTCCCAGACTTTCCTTAAGTGATTTAGTTAACACATAAGATACGAGTTGTCGGTAATAAACGGTAATGAAGAGATCCCCAGGCACCACTGGTTTTACTCACATCTATAATGGCCGCACTGCTATCGAGATGTTTGTAGAGCTCATGAAGGACCTCCCTAAGCCTCTTCATGTTTTTCTTATTGGGCTGTAGGAGCATGGCCTGGAAGTTGACTGGCAGTCCGTACCTGGACATCAAACACATTACCATGATGAACAAATAAGCATATGTGAAAACAGGCACAGAGAAATCTTCTCACAAAGAAGCATTACATTTTGTAAACAATGCAAAAGATTAGATCAACTTTTTGTTACCTCAAGACAGACTCCACAAACACACGCAGAGCCTTGATGTGGATCCAAGCAATGAATGCCTCACTGAAGTTCACTTTGAGCCACCGAACTAGCGGGCCCTATAGAAGTGGATAAATTAAACAATCAGTGACCGCTTTACTTCTGAAGTAACGACAGAAAGGCAAAATCATTAAAGCCAATAGGATAAGAATACATTGTTGATATTTCAGTTAGACAATTAATGTTACACAAGATAAGGCAAGTTTTGTAGTATTGGTAAACCAGGTATGTGACCTTCCAAGCAATTAACACTGGACAATGCAGGACATTAGACCAGTGCAATATGCAAATATGCGATACATTAAACTATCATGGTCTCTCAGTAAAGTCCTGAAGCATGTTCTATAGTAAAGGCAATAATTTAGGAGGAGTGCTACCAATGTTCAACCACAAAATATATTTCCAAGCCCACATACAGTCCACTCTGCTATTTTGTTCCGATCAGAGAGATCCTACAGAGGTGTAGCAGAGCTGAAGGAATGAGAGCACATACAAACTGCTTCTTCTTGTCGGTGGAGAGGCGAGTCATCTCCTCTTTGTCTGCTTTCATCTCCTCCTCATTGTACTGGAAGTCTCGCACGCCAAACCTAGAGCAAGCCCAACAGAATACACTTCATCTCATCTCACTTCACCCAAGTCATATTTCTAGAATATTCAAAATTCAACACAGATAGCAGTGTTCAGTTTAAGAGATGTTGAATAGACAGTTGACAAAGAAAACACTCTGATCCCATGATGTATATTTTGGGTAAGAAATGTTTGTGCAAATGTCAACTTCTATCACAGATGGGAGAAGGAGATCCATATGCATTTATGCGGCAGCACACTATCTTTCCTATTTGACCTTTAACCTTAATGCCAGTTATATAAAGGCTTTAAAGGCCTGAGAGTATGATTATTAGTGTCATTACTGTTCCAACAAGGCTGTTTAATGTGATTTAAATGTAACAGAAGTAGTTTAGGAACAATTTTAGCCTGGCCTTGCCTTCCTAGCACTTCCACTTGATTATCATCTCCCTACAGTATTAGTCTGGATTTGATCCCATTGAGCTTGTTGTCTCAGGAGGCATTTTAACCTGACCAATCAGCAAACAGAGGAAGGTGTTGTAAATGCAGAGCTAGAATGCTATCAGTCGAGGAAAGCCATCAGTGAGGGGCTGATCCAATCTTTTTAAACTTAAACACCTCATGTAGGCAATTGAATCTCACTACTGAATGTCCAGACGCTCTGTATGAAATGAAAGTGTAGAATGAGGGTTTTATACCAGGCTAGAACAATGTAGACGTTCAGTCTTTTTGTTTGTTTTGTTTTTTGTTTTGTTACTACTGAAACATCTATACAAGCAAATAATTTCCACACATAAAAAAAGTTTTTTGGGGAGGATTTTTGCTCCACCACTCATGCACAGCACTAGCCCTCTAGCAACAAAATGAAATGTTTTTTACATGAGGCAGACTATTCTTATTTTTCACACATAGCAAAAGGAGAGAGCAAACATGACAGCAGCAAATAGAAAAAAGGACCAATTTACTTATTTTCCCGGGCCTTGTGCCTGAAGTCATCTACAGCCTTTCTGAAGAGAGTGACACTGAAAAGACCACTTTCTCCATCTTCAAACAACAGACTGGAAAATGATGGGATGAAGGATAACAAAGTTAGAGTGAGATTATGAAACATGCCAACTCAGCTATGTGGTACTTGAACTCCAGGCAGTCCAAAGCAGTCTTGAAGGACAATATTTTTGAAAGAAATAAAACTGTTGTCAGAAAATCAAGACACCTGAATTTGAGTCTTTTGACACATAAACAAGGACATACTAACTTTGCATTTTCAACTCAAAATAACAAGCAATTCCAGCTTTGAGGATAACTTTTTGAGCATCTGACTGGTTGGTGTTATGTGTATATCTAACAGAAGCCAGGGTTGGCTGGTTTCCATAGACACTAGGTTTGTTCTACTGGATCAGACAACATGTCCTGTTCCCCCCTAAAGGGACACATGTCCCTGCATGAAAAACACAAAATACACAGGCAACTGTTCTCAGCAAGGCCTCCTCTGTGAGTGTTACAAAATGTTCCACAGACTGAATGTGAGAGCTCATCAAGAACACACATTTTAGAAGGGTTTATACAAGAGAGAGAGCACCCATTTCAATATATTCATGTAGTTGTATAGAGTTTAGTGATGGAGTTACCGCAATGGATACTGACCTAGTTGATCGAGGAACCACCATTTCAGCCAGTGTTTCATATGTCTTCTGCCAGTCTGCATAGTTTGTCCTACAGTATCAAACAAGAATAGGTTACATAATAAAAACACTAAAGATTTTTTCACTGATAGTATTCACCCAGTGGAGGGTGTAGAACTATGTAACCAATAATATCTTTTAAATTTGTTGTTAAAGGTGACATAGAATGGAAGAATGGAGTATTGTACCCAGTTCAACTGGGTTGCACCGACTGTTGCATCACAGTCTGACTCTGCTCTAACTCGTCCATTTTTAATAACAAATTCTTAGTACAAGATTTACATGTGAAAGAGGGCACAGCTGTGTTTTGCATTCATAACAGCTCTGTGGCCGCCAAGGTAAAAAAGATTTTCCATTCTGTCAGTTTTAACTAGTGCCCTGGTAAAATGTCTCTAAACAAAAATAACCAAAAGTGATTCCAATGTATAGTAGCTCTTACTTTGGAACAACAACCAAAAGGGTAATAAGATATTCTGAGTCAAGCACAAAGTCCTCCTTCTTCACAATGTCAGCCAAACTCCTTGTCAGCAAGCTTCCCCTAATGGATACAAACACAAATTTTACTTTAATGTAGTATACATCTGTCATCAAATCAAATATATAACAGACAAATATCAAATATGTAACAGACAAAAATGATAAAGAATTCACTTTATCTTGTCAACCAAATTAGGCTACTAAAATTTTTAAAGATTTTTTACTTTCAGTATAACTGAACTGTACATCTTTTTCCACATTAGTGAATATGATATTTGTGTTTTTCACCACAATGACTGACACATGCTGTATGTGACCAGAAAAGGCTTCTGAAACACATGTTATCGATCAGTGCCATGTAACATGGTTGATCTCAGTATTGATTCCCATGCACTTGTGTTCTCACTCTCCACTGGCCTGGCTCTCTCCTCTAGACATGGTTTGTGGTGGTCATTATGACCAACTATGTCACTCACGCATTTTTCCGCTCCAGGTTCTGAAGGTTGCCTTTCAAGTTGTTGTAGGCAGATGCTCGGGACTTCAGGTCATTATCAATCTGAGTAACTTGCTGTGAAGATGAGGATGGAAGAGGAAGAGGCAGGAGTGAGGGGAGAAGAGGGAAAGAGATAGTGAGAGAGAACAATAAATCAGCAGGGAACAATAAATGAAAGATAGAGATGGAGTAAAAGTAGGCTATCTCTGAGTGGATACAGGCACAGTTTCTGTATTTGGGCTCTTGATCTCACCTTGGAGATGATCTCAGAGATGTTCTTTAAAGACTGTTTGATTGGGTATTTGGCCATGTCCCATTGGAACCTTGTTATATAGGTAATCAAATCAACTGCACAGAAGGGAAATCACAAGAAATCATACGTTATGCATGGTACAATTTCTGAATGTTAGCAATGAAGCAGTATAATAGCTTGTGATCAAAATAAAATTGCTTGTAATTTGCTGTAAATAAGTTTTATATAAATACATCTAAATGAAAATGTCATGTTTACCTCCATTGGCCAGCAAGTTCTCTTGGACTTTGTCTCGGCTGTCCTCCAACACATCTGCCATGTACTGTGCCACCTTCTTCACAACACTGCAGAGAGAAGACACACACACACAATTGCATATAAAGGGGATACATGAAAACACTTGTTCCTGTTAGTCTTGAAGATTCACAGTTCCTCAAACTGATGTCAGAGATCAAACATGGCAGCTCATGACTTTTGTTTGAATCACAAACGCAAGGTAAAATCAACAACATACCCTTCCACGAAAGAGTCCAGTTTAGCCAGCTCATCAGACAAACCCACAAGAACATCCAGGGTTCCAACCTGTTGTCAGTATCACAAAACAAAACAACATGTCACTACATATGCACACTATTACATGCACTTTGCTCAAAACAGAGTAGGGTTCCCATTGAAAGTCCAAGATCAGTTATTTGCCATTTAGAAAACACTCTTAGAGAAACCTACAGAAAGCAAACTTCAACCACCACCTGGAGCAAATCAATATTAAACTCCTTGCTCAGGGTGACAGAGGCAGTTGACAACCTTTCAGTAACACACACGTCACTCACACACACCTTAAGATCTGGGATGTTGAACTTGTTGTTGGTGGATAAGCTGATGGTGCGTGTGGTGGCTGTGTTCATCTTATCCCATGTTTGCTGGCAGGTCTTATCGCCAGGAGCCGAAATCAACCAGAACTCAGTCATGGCTGTAAGAGTCCAGTATTCTCTTGCCCTACCACAACAAGAATTTGAAAAAATACATACATACATACATAAAATGATATGCTATTTACAGTTACACAGTTATGCACATTGATACCACAAAGTTTTTAGTGTGCCAATAAGAATTATCCATAATATATCAACTATGGACCGTTAATCAATTTTGTTCCATTTCCTCATTTCACATGCAGTGAATATCCAGGGTCACGAGTCTCATGCTTATTGCTGAGTGTCATTTGCTGCACCACGTGAAACATGCTCACAAGCACACACTAAGACTGGGATATAGTCTACACAGTGCAACAACAGAGAAGATTTGATGTCTGTTCTTCTCGTTTATGATAACAGATTCTTGTACAAAACTTGACAGCGGATTCTAAGCGCAACGCTTCCTTGTCACGACAATGAAAATGGATGGATAAGACAGAGGCCTTACCTATAGAACGAGTGGATTTGTTACAATCGTACACTGAATGATCAAATGTAGCACTTTATCATTATAATTATTAACACATAACGCTGAAATGGTCAATTTGTTGTGTCAGAAGACCTTCGGTAGCATCACATTCAAAGTCAGCTGATCGGATGAATAATATTACGTCTGCGCGAAAAGATGTGCGCAGTGGCTTCAGTCTTCTTCGCTGTTACTTCGTGAAGCGACAAGACCTACAGCACCAGTGCTGCCATCGTCTGGGCTAAAATGTGTCGGCAGCCTAATATTTAAACATACAGAGAATAAAAAGTGGTGAGTTCATTCGTCATTCACCTTTTATTGATCTACAACATTGACTTGTTTTCATTTTAGTTTTGCATAGGGTATACTGATCAGTTGAAAAATAATGTCTGGTTGCATTTTCACTCCCTTTAAGGACTAACTGCTATTTTTGATGTATTATTTTCTATTTAGTAAAACCATTCAAACCCTGCCAGGTTGCCTAGCGATCATAAATCAACAGTCTGTCTAGCCACTAAATCTCTGTTGGATTAGGGGCTGGACTCTGACTTGGCTGGTGTGGAGTACTTAGTTGGGTTGTTGCTTGAAACATGTTCTTTCTTCCTTATACTTTCTCCCCATACCGTTCATTTGGCAAAGCTAGCCATATGGCCCCAAATTCAGTTATACAGCCCCACATACAGTTATTTCCAAGACAGCTCTCCCCTGTGTGCATGGCAGTTACACCAGGAGTTGCCATACCCAAACCATGAAAAAGATGAAAGATCCCACAGTAACTGCCTAACTGTTCAGTTAACTAAAATCTGGTAGAGCCTGAATGCCTTAGAATGTCCTCTTAGGAGGGCTTCCCCTGTTTATTTAAGTGCATGTTGGACTTCTTGGTTCACAAATCTTAAATATTGGCCAACATGTGGACAGGTGATACATTCTGACTTTATACCCTTAAGGGAAAACATGTAAAAAAGCATAAACTATATATTTTCTAAAAATGTGCCCTCTAGATGTGAATTAAAATTGCACTGAGGCATGTCCCAAATTCCTCCTCTCTTGCACTCTATGCAATAGAATTAAACAGCTTTCAGTGGACGGCTGTTCATGGACCTGAAACTGGTAGTGCAGCCTTATCTGGCCTGCTGCCAATGATTATGTATGGTATGTATGATTAAGTTTTCAAAAATACAAGCAGAAGAGGCAAAGTAGAAGTAATTTTGAAGGAGAAAACAATCTTTCAAACATCTGTT
The DNA here is from genome assembly GCA_027481765.1 of Tenualosa thibaudeaui. Lineage (NCBI taxonomy): Eukaryota > Metazoa > Chordata > Actinopteri > Clupeiformes > Clupeidae > Tenualosa > Tenualosa thibaudeaui. Next base: position 663,066 of record JAIFZK010000151.1, read on the forward strand.
ATAATCTGTGACTGTGTAGGTTATCTCACAAAACTGTTTATTAATTTGCTTATTGCCTAGTCCAGGCCTACTACCTCTTTAATGAGCTTATTATGTTTGCTACAATATTCATTGGCTGAACATTAAGGCTGGCACCAAATTCCTCAGGGTGAAGTCCATTTGTTTTTAAGTTGTTTTTCCAATGGAGATAAGCTTTCCACTCATTCTTAGGTTTATTTAATCAAGATTTCACAATGATAGATGCCACTAGAAACACTTTAATGGCCAAAGGTATCGAAGCCAATGAATGTTCATTACAAGAGGCTTTTTCTTGAAATTCCCCCAAAAAATGTACAGTGCATAATACATTAGCGTTTGGGTCTCTGGTTGCATGTGATTCATTATGAGTGTTTGTTTATTTATTTACATTAATGCATTTAGCAGACGCTTTTATCCAAAGCGACTCACAACTTGTCACTTGTTACAACTATCAATTGTTCAGGGCCAGTCTCCCCTAGAGCAACTTAGGGTTAAGTGCACTCAAGGGCACAATGGTGGCAGCTGGGATTCGCACCCACAACTTTTCAGGCTACTTGCACGCTTACCACTACGCTACCACCGCCTACTATTTATCTGTTTATGTTTTGTAAGTCTCACAGTCATGACCCACAAAAATATAGGCCTACTCCATCACACTCTGGCATCGCAAACAGAGAACTTCATTCTTCCACCCAAGAGAAGGACATACAAGGCCATACTGACTAAACATGACAAATGATTCTCATGTAGGCCTTCACCTGTCCTTCTGCAACAAAACATCACATTTAATTGTAATTTATATATATATATATATATATATATATATATATATATATATATATATATATATATATATAATATATTTTGGTGTGAAATAGCGAAAAGGTCACACACACATACACACACACTAACAATAAAAACAATGGTTGATATCATAACCATATTAATAAAATAATAAGTCTGTTCTGGCAGCAGAGCTTCCGGATTGAGTGTTGGCTTGAGCCAAACTGAAAATGAAAATTAGCAGAAGACAATAAATTACTTTCGTGCGCCAGAACATTTTGTCACTCAGTCAATATGATGAAAAAATAATTGCTAAACATTTTTGCTCCAAACCACAAAATGCACGAGAAAAAGGCACTGTCCACGGAAATACATATTTGGTAAACCTATGCATCCTGTTGCAGCCGGTTGCAGCCACTGGCGGAGGGAGTGTGCGGCTTTACTGGAAGGTTACGCCTCCTTTACTCGTGCACCACCTCATTTTTCTGTCGACTCCGATAGTGACAGCACGCCCGTACGATTTCTGCGTTATTGGTACCAAGCCTTATGGCACAAACGGCCCATTTTCTTTCTTATACCAGTGTCCCCACTACTCTTTAAAAATTCCGCCGAAAAAGAGAAGACGATTTTCCAAAACATTTTGGCCGTTATCTCACGTAAGTATGGTTCAAGGATCTCATCTTGAGTTTCGTCCATGTAAGCGGAGGTTGCTGGAGGGAAGGTTTCTTACAACATGGCGGACCGAATTACATGAACTAGCTAACGTAAGGTTGTGATGGTAAGCGTTAAGGGTGTTGAGGTTGCCAACGTTCTGTGTATAATTTGCTACATTACATCTAACATGAATTGACATTAGATTGTTTTGTTGTGCTTTCATTATTACCTCTGATTAGATTTAATCGTTTCAAACAGTTGTGATTATAAAATAGAGAAAGCTGTTAGCGATCGCTGACATTAACGGTAGTTAGCAATAGCGCTAGTAGCCTAACGTTAACGTTAGCCTGTGAATGGTTTCTCCGAGTCGTTGCCAAGACATCCCTACTGAAAAAATAGCCTGACCAGCTTATGAACGTGTGCTGACTTAACGTCAAGCTAGGTTTTCGCTTATTGAGCTTGCTTGACCATCTGATGATGGTTGACCAGCTGAAGCTACGTTTTTGCGAGAGTTTTGCTGGTTTAGTTGGTTGACTCAACTTATGTAGGTAGAATTATGATTATTATGCTTTTGTTGGTCAAACCAGCTTAGGCAGGTCATTTTAACTGGAGATTGACTTGCCAATGTCCAGCTTTATGGCTGTTCAAAGTAGTATGACCATCTTAAGTTAAACCATCAATGTAAACTTGATAGGCTGGTCACCAGCATGGCCAACATAAACCAGCACACTCACATAGACTAACGTTAGCTTGTCAGACCAACATGATCAGCTTCCCAAGATGGTCACACCAAGTGGTTGCCCAACCAGTAAGACCAGCAAGAGCTGGTAAAAAAACAGCCAAGGCCAGCCAAAACCAGCTAAAACCAGCCACCAGCCTAGGCTGGTTTGTAATTGTTTTTTCCATCAGGGATTTCTCCTCTGTTGATTTGGTGTGGTAAATCTGAGTTATTTGGTTTGAATGTATGATAAATGGCATGGAAATACAACTAGCAACTAGTGTTGGGTTTGTTTTGATATTGTGTTTTAAACAACGCCGGTCGTGTAGTAGCTAGCATTATGTTCACCCATTCATCGTATCGCTAATTCATGGCTGTGTGATGTTAGTTATTTGGAGTTGTAATGTTGTTCCTGTGTATTTCCCCTTCCGCTGAAATGATCTTATGAGTTAGTGTTGACGCATTTTTCTAAATTGTGATATGACGTCAGTGTTTACACACAAGTCCAGTTTGAAAACACCTGAATCTGCCGGTCACTACAGACTTTTGTTGGTGTTCAGATTGTGGATTTGTCGTTTTGTGTTGATGAAATATCTTTGACGAGGCCTGAAAGTGCATCTGTTTGCCTCTGACATTGAATGACCAGCACTGTCCCAGACCATTAATCTTTAAACCACAGCTCACAAAGTTACTTAACTTATTGATTTGTGGCGCAGTAAATTTAGATCAGACTGTGCCCTAGTTCATAGTGGAAACAGTGAATATATCAGTAGTAATGGGCCATATAAGTGCTGTTGAGTTTTATTGTTGCCATTTGTTGGGTCAGTTGCTGTTCTGTTCTTATCACAGTATTTCAGGCAAGATCAGGACAAATTTGTAAACATTTGTTTTAATGCTGTCAAGGTGAGACATGCTATAAACTGCGTGTTGGTTTAAACATTGCTTAACCCAATGTGCTGATGTTGTGTTTTGCTTTCAACAGGGCTCCATTCTCTCTGTACAAGTGTATAAGCGCTACCCAGAAGGACTAGGGGAAGTCCTCTACCGCGAGCAGTTCGATTTCAACGCCGAGCCGCCTTGGGATCCTAGCTGATAGCGGGAGAGGGCCATCTCCCAACTTGTCCATGTATGTTGCCTCTGTACACTGTGACGCTATTACTAGTGAGAGAATGTATGGAAAACAATAGATTATGTAATTTGAATTAAGAGCCCCCCCCTCACACACGCACGCACGCATGCACACAGGAAGTTAAGTAAAACCTCCTTTATTGCCACAATTGTTTTTTTTCTCTTAAAGTGCGCTGGTGGCACAGTATATGTAACATAAACGTGCAGGCTGTCTAGGGTACACAAGAGCATTATGCGAGTTAATTCCTTCAAGCGCTCCTTTGTGAGCCGCCACCAGTGGGATTAATTCTGATTGGGCAGTATCAACAGGCCCGCCCACAAGCGGTGGCCCCCAAAGCCCATGTTTTGATAGGGGCCTTAGAGAGGCCAGGCTGTCATCATAGTGGTTGTGTGATCTCCAGTTCAGTTCTCTCACTACAATCATTTAAGATGCTAGCTACTCATTGCTGCTGTTTCTTGTCACTTTTGTTTTGAGATGCCAGATTTTATTGAAAAGGTGTGAAAAGAGAAATGAAGTTGTCCTGGATCGTAATGAATAAATCAGCACATGATCCTGTGGCATGCACAGTGAGGTTGTATATAAAGTGAGTTTTTGGTTGTAATAGTTTCTTCCTGTATTTTTCCTTCTCTTTGGCGCAGTTTGTTGCATATTTATAGGACCCAGCAGGCTCGGTAAACTCTCTTTATGATTGTTGGATTTGCGGAATACGGTTGAGATGAAAGGATTTACTGATGAACCAAACTACACCATTGAACTACTGGCGGGAGGAGCAACCCTTGAAGATGTCATCGAGAACCACATTTATGAACAAGCTTTGGTGAGTGAATGTCACATGCATGCCCAAGTATCTGGTAGCTACTAACTAATCCACTAGTCACTTTGTCATGCTGCCCTGCTGGCTGCAAGCTACATTCCTCTAAATAGTGGAAATTCTTCTTGCACCGACTTGGCTGAACACCCATTGCCTCTGTAATTTCAGTGTTTAGTGCTGTACGGGCATTTGTAAGACCTGAAGCTAGACTAACTCTCTTCCTTGTTTGTTTGTGTGCAGGCTGAAAAGAATGCATTTGTTGTGGCCGACCTTGGGGCCCTGATGCGGCAGCATCTCCTTTGGCAGAACAGCATGCCTCAGGTTCGGCCCTTCTACCCAGTCAGATGCAACAGCAGCCCCGCTGTCATTGAAGTCTTGGCTGCTCTCGGAATTGGCTTTGTCTGTGCTAACAAGGTGAGTCCCTAGCACTATTCCTAGCTGTCCAAAGCAGACAGCACCGGAGATGTTACTCTGCTAGCAGTTTAGTGTGTGTGCTTTTACTGTCAGCCTTTCTCCTTTAGTTGACCTCTGTAGGGGATTGGACAGGTTGACCATGACTATTTGTGCTGTCGCTCTTCCCTCAGGCTGAGGTTTCACTAGTGTTGAACCATGATGTCGCCCCTGAGAACATTATCCTCTCCGGTGCATGCAAACAGCTTGCTCACCTCAAATATGCCGCCAAGAACGGTATCGCTCACCTGGTGTGCGACAACGAGGCTGAATTGTGCAAGATTGCCCGTGCTCACCCCACTGCCAAGTATGTGTCTGAACATTTCCATCAAGAGTGTTTACAAATGTGCAGCCGTCCTTTTGATTGTTTGACACCTCATTGACTTGAAGAATTTAATTTAAAGCATTTGAAAAACAAATATCCTCAGTCAATATGCAATTTACTTGCATGTGATAAAGATTAAGATTGCTGCCTAAGATTGTCTGTTTGAAAGTGAAAAGAAAAGTTGAGCTGTAATTGGGTTTGTGGCTTGTTTTTAGGCTGCTACTGCAGGTCTCCACGGAGCCCCACGCTGAAGAGGCTAGCATGTCCTTTGGCTGCTCCTTGAAGAGCTGCAGGCACCTGTTGGAAATGGCCAAAGAGCTGGGCGTGCAGGTGGTTGGAGTCACGTAAGTTTAGGATGGCTTTACATGTGGTTACACGAGAAGTGGGCATACTAATATGGCACTTTTCTAAGGAATAAGTACTACATGCAGTGCCATTGAGGAGGTAAAGCTAGACTTGTAACCTACTGTAGTATAAAAGTCAAGATGGAGTGTTGCATCATAGCTATGCATGCCTCTTTTTTTTTTTTGAATGAACCAAACTACCCTCCAGACAGATTATGTAATACAGTCTTGTTGATATAGACGCTAAAGACTTTGCTTCTGTTTCAAGCTGAAGAAAAAAAAACAATTGTGTGTTTTTCTATGCTTGCAGATTTCAGGTACCAGCTTCTTGCACGGACCAACAGGCCTACACCCATGCCCTGTCGGATGCCCGCTGTGTGTTTGACATGGGGGTGAGTATGTAATACTCAAGGAACAAGGACTGAATCTTTCTAAAGTGTCTTGTGCAAATGTGTGGTGGACATGTTATGAAAGTCTGGCTGACAAATTTGGTGCAGCATTGTAACCCTCTCAGTTCTCTGTGGAAGTTATTGTTTGGTCACGAACCTTATCTGGTCGTTGGACATCAAACATTATCATATTATCTGTCTACAGGAGGAACTAGGCTTCAACATGAACATTCTAGATGTAGGTGGTGGCTTCAGTGGCTCTGAAACCCAACTGAAACAGGTACTTGACACTTGACCCACATTATCTAAGAGCTTTAGCGTGGTATTCTTTCTCCAGGATGTACCTTGGAAAGGTATGCACTTCTTATTCTTTATTGTCTCCAATGTAGGTCCATGCTGCTATGAAACCCTTGCTGGAGGCCTATTTCCCACCCATGTCTGGAGTGCGTGTCATGGCAGAGCCTGGAAGCTTCTACGTGTCCTCCACTTTCACTCTGGCTGTCAATGTCATTGGTAAACAAGTGGTGGCAAGAGACCGTCAGGATGCGCTTGAGGGTGAGTACTGCCCACTGGCCTGCCAGCTGTCATTTTAAGGGATCTGAGGCTGAGATTCACACTAAAAATGGATGTGTGCAATTGTATCCTATCTGTTCTTGCTTGGTTGAGATAAAGCTTCAAATTGTCCACTCATGAATCTGATAAACACCAGAGTAGGGAGTGTTGGTTACAGGCCCATAGCCTTTGTGTTGCCTTTGCCATTACCATTTAGTCTTTTACATAAAAGCCTAATATTATGGTTCTTTTCACACAGACACAGTCAAGTTGACCTCCAATGATGAGCCGGAATTCCTGTACTACATTAGTGAGGGTGTCTATGGATCATTTATGAGCAAACTCCTGGGGGGGACCATCCCACACCCCTCAGTGCGCAAGGTGAGATCAGTTCATATGTCGCATTTCAAAGAGTTCAGAATTCATATAAAACAGGCCTTGTATGTTGACTCCAAGTGAAAACTGCAGAGGGTGATGCAGAAAGAATTTGTTCCATAGATTCTCTTTCCTCTTAGCTGAAACTAATTGTAATGCAGTGGAAAATATGTTTGCCTGTATGTAGCAGCTATCTGTAGATTAAGACCCATGACTGTTGTGTTGAATGTATCTTAGTTCCTGTAGCACATGCTCTCTGTTTTGGACCGTCACACTCACATGTTCCCTGTGAATGATATCTGCAGCACTGGGACCTGAAGTTTTGCATAAACTTTTTGTACATGATTATGTGGCATCAGTCAGCTTGTACAGTCACTGCCTGTGTTGGCCTCAGCGCAAGGTTATATGTGACATGACAGCTTTTTGAGTCGTCTGTGTATGGCCAGTCTGTTTTTTGAGTGAACATCTAATGTCTGTGAAGTCACTATATTAGAGTTGAGCATGGAGGCTTGCATTGTCAATTCTGTCAAGGCCTGCTTTATGTCTAAAAATATTAGTATTGGCATAGAACTGTAACCTGTCATCCAAGGTGTGTGAAGAGTATGGTGTGAAGAGTAAGAGTGTGAGGAGAATCGGGGAAACATAACGGACATTTATTTATTTAATTGGTTTATTCATTCATTCAGTCAAAACAAATAAAATTAGTTATACTAAGTTTTCATGTTTAGGAGGCCTGAGTTCTAGAGAGATCACAAGCTACAGTGTATGTGGTTTATGGTGTTGTGTTTTGACATTGCCTGTTGTGCATGATCATGTAGTGGGTGCACAGTGTTTCAGCTGCTTCTCTTGTTCTTACCTGGACTTCAATGTGTCTGTGTTCTACTCTAGACCTCCATGGCACCGGAGGAGTTGCTGTTCTGCAGCAGCCTGTGGGGGCCGTCATGTGATGCGCTGGACCAGGTGCTGGAGAGCTGCCAGCTGCCGGAGTTGCAGGTCGGGGATTGGCTTATCTTTAGCGACATGGCCTTCCACAGCGACGGACAGCCCACTATGTTCAGTGACGCTGACAAGCCACCAGTGTTCCACACTATTGCTACATCAGACTGGTATGTGTGGGTTTGGATTGAGTAGCTAACAAGCTGTTTGAAGTGTTTTATATATACACATATGATACAGTGTATGTAGTTGCTATTGCTAATCAGATATTCCTTTTGATATGTTTGACAGGTACGACTTGCAGGAAGCAGGCATCTCTCTGGATTCCACCATGAAGAATTTCTCATTGGTCCAATACGGCATGTAACTCTGCCAAGGCCAAGCCAGCTTAATTCACAAGTGACATTTGTAAGGTCCTCCCACCCATGAGTGACCATATGATTGGTCTTTCAACATTCCAGCTGTGGGTGAAGCAAACACAAAGTTGGTGTCGCTGGGAACAGAAATGATTGGCGTGCATACCTCAATTCTCAATGTTCAAAAGATGTTCTGACTTTTTTGTCCTCTGCAAAAAAGGAAGGACTCCTGGGAAGCCCAACATTCTGTAACTACATATGCAACAAAATGGACGACTGTGGAGATGGAATACCCACTCCTGGGTTTTTTTCCTAATCAAATACAGTTTACATAAATGTTTGAGTAATTTAATTTTATTATTATTAACATTATTTTATATATATATATATATATATATATATATATATATATATATATATATGATTACCTGTTGGCAGTCTTGTAAATCAGTTGTCTGTTCAACAAGAGGCAGTTTTATCTGTATTAAGAATTACGTGATTTCAAGAGAATTAGAATCATGAATTAACAAGTGCTGTGACCATGTGTGTCAAGAGAGCGAACCATGGCGCATGATTTTATGAGCTTATCCATTTTCGGAAGATCACTTTTCCCTGGGTTTGTAGAATAATGGAGAGGGGAAGTGTGCAGATTGCGGCTCAAACTGCCAAATTGACTCCTAAATGTGTTCTAAAACACCTACAGTGTCTCATTCACCAGTATTTCACAAGGTAGTGATGTCTTTGTAGCACTCCTTGGTTTAGTGTGCTGTGATTGCCATGGTGACCTCAAAAAGGCTCTCACTACATGACTGACTACTCTGTGGTTGAAGATGTTTCTACTGGTACAAAAGGTGAATACTAACATCCTCCCTAACCAGAAACCCTGGAATGATTGAACTGGAATGGTTTAGCCAATCATGAAGCTTCATGCATCTGTGAGGGTTTAGGGTTTATGGAGGATATTGGAATTTGGACAAAATAACCTTCGGGCTGTTCCATTGGTCCAGTGGGTGGAGATTATAATTCTTAGGAGAAATTATCACTACTTTGTCTAACCAGATTTAAGGTACTTCCACCAATCAACGACAGGTTTAACAGCAAAAACATGCATTTATCACTGTTAGGTTTTGCACCTGTTAAGAGTCCTGTGCAGTTTAATGCCTAGTCAACATAACTGTCCGTCCACTCCATGTTGTTATTCCACCCTTTGGTTGAAAAGGTAACAATGTAAATGATTATTTTGGCACCAGTGGACCATAGCCTGTTTTTGACTGTAAAATTGTGCTTGTTATGTAATGAAAGTGATTAATTTAATACATCACCATGACTGAACAGTTTTTTTCTTTGTGCGTGTGTGTGCTATTACCGTTGAAGTAGCCTTCGTGATGAATTGCTAAATAGTATAGTAGTAGTAGTATAGTAGTAAATTAGTTGCACATCATTGTTTAAAGACTGAGTGATAAGTGTTGATGAGTGTTATGGACGTCATTCCTCGTTAGCTGGGAAATTGTTTTTAAACGTCCTTTTAAGTAAGAAACACCTTGAGTAGTACAAGATATGTCATAATATGTCAATTACCAAGCCCAGATATCAAACTCATCTACTCAAAAAGGCATTTCTTACTTCTTGCCGATGGAGGGCGCTCCTCATGTAATGTTTTGTGTAATCATGGCTGATCGCGACTGGAAGAATCGTCGCTAAAAGGTTTGCTTGGAAGTACAAAGTCAGCAGCACCATGGAACACACAAATATTATGAACAACCATACGGATATTCAACAACATAAGGTAATGTTTGATATTTGCAAGTTAATGGAGGTCCCAATCGATGTCGCATTTTCCTGTATGTTGTCAGTGACGACTTCCAACTTGTGTAACACGGGTAGCATTAACAAAGAAACGAATGGAGCTTAGCTGATAAAGGTTGCCCACTGTCAGATAATTACCACCATGCCTCCCATTGTGTTGTGAATTATATGATTTGTTTATTGTATAAGGTGTGAAAACAACCTCGAATTAAGTCGCTCGCTAACTCTGTTACGACAGAGTATCAAGACGACCTTTCATAATAACACTGTATCATGGATGCTGAGTCGTGTGTTCCTGTCAGCGAGCCTTACTGATTGCCTAGTATAGTCACAGACGCTTATGGAATAGTGAACATTTTACTATAACAGCAGGATTTCTTGTCAGCCTTGTGGCTTCCTGGTTCCTATGTACCGCTTAAGGTTTTCTTGGTTTTGCTTATATTTTTTAACAGAATGGACATACAGTCAGTGATATGAATCAAAAAGCTCATAATCTACCTCAGAACATTGACACCGAAGATGAACCATTACTGAAAGAAAATCCGCGGCGGTTTGTCATATTTCCTATACAATACCCCGACATCTGGAAAATGTACAAGCAGGCCCAGGCATCATTCTGGACGGTTGAAGAAGTAAGATTTCGAGCTGACACTGTAGGCTAAACTCAAAAGAAGTGTTTTACAGCAAAATTAGCAGTATTCACATAGCCTCAGCCTGTGCAGCTGTGACGTGATGTGATATTTCTACTCTCTTTGCAGGTAGATTTATCCAAAGATTTGGTACACTGGGATAATCTGAAGCCAGATGAGAAGCACTTCATATCTCATGTGTTGGCTTTCTTTGCTGCAAGCGATGGCATAGTCAATGAGAATCTGGTGAGCTTTTTACTTTTCTCTAAAGGTCTAGTTTCTTTAGACGCAAAATAGTTTTTTTTGTGTTTGCTGCTGTCATTTGGCCTAATATACAACACAGCATTCCATCTCTTGCACACATTAATTGCTGTATATAGGTAGACAAGATTTGTAACCATGTCATAACCATATGTCTGACAGGTACAGAGGTTCAGTCAAGAAGTGCAGATCCCAGAGGCCCGCTCTTTCTACGGCTTCCAGATCCTTATTGAAAATGTTCATTCAGAGATGTATAGCATGCTCATCAACACATACATTAGGGATCTGAAGGAGAGGTAAGGCAACACAACACTAATTCTGAGCCATGAAATATATAAATAACATTAATATAATGGATGTGAAAGGAAACAATAGGTGTAAGAAATACCCTGATTATGACTTTAAAGGTCACTTTAAGATTCAAGACATAACACCTTGCCTTAATATTTACTGGGAATGAGTAAGTATTAATTAGTCTTAACCAGTCAACTGAGTCTCTTTCTTACAAAGTGAATGCCTTGCTGACATGTGTCAGGTGTAACAAATTTCAGTTAGTATTCAAAACCACAGAGGAAAAGATAATTGTGTCATTGTTTTGTGTGCTATCACTTCATCTGGTAGACATGCCTGTAATTTCAGTCTCTCGGTTTACTACTGTGTTGTTGCAGGGACTATTTATTCAACGCTATCCAGACTATGCCTTGTGTGAGAAGAAAAGCTGACTGGGCTTTACAGTGGATTTCAGACACTAGATCAACCTTTGGTGTGTGGAAGAGCACAGAGGAGATTCTCTTTAGGCTGATAAAATCTCTAAATGTTCTTTTTCACACATCATTCAGTTCCAGAGGAAAAGGCAGCAACATTGGTTGTAAAAGATTCATGTCTCGCAGGATACAAACATGTATACACATATTGGATCTATAGGTGCAAATTAATCTCAAGTGTGTTGATGTATATAGGGCTAGGGTTAACCCTAGGTGGAGGTTGACACTGGAGGCGCACAATAACTGTAGAATTTGGGTTAAAAATTCTGATATTTTTTAAATGGGGGTATCTGAACCTCCCTTACTGATTTTACAATTTGTAAAGGACTGTAGGCCTAATTGACGAAGATGTGAAGCCTTTGGTTGAATTAACATAAATTTAACATTTCTTCAACATATTAAAATAGACTATCCTTACATCTTAAGGTGACCACTGTTTGTCTGACATGATCTTGATTGTCTTGGTTCTGGTGGATAACCTTTCGTGGGGGTCTTTCTTTTTTGGCAGGGGAAAGACTTGTGGCATTTGCGGCAGTGGAGGGCATCTTTTTCTCTGGGTCCTTTGCTGCCATCTACTGGCTAAAGAAGAGAGGCCTGATGCCTGGACTCACTTACTCCAATGAGCTCATTAGCAGAGATGAAGTAAGGGTGTTGTATATTGGAGAAAATGTTGCATTTGTAACATAACAGAAAACCTGCCACTGATTTCTAACAAATTGTTTCCAGGGTCTGCACTGCAACTTTGCCTGCCTGCTTTACACCTATTTGGTGAAGAAACCATCAGAGGACAGAGTGAAAGACATCATTTCCAAAGCTGTTGGCATAGAGCAGGTATGTGAGGGATGCATGTGCTGTATGTGTATGTATTGTGGTACTAAATAAACAAAAATAAACATAATAGGAAATGGAAAAGTCATTTAGCAGTTTGTGTCATATCTTGATAGGAATTCTTGACAGAGGCTTTACCTGTGGATCTCATTGGGATAAACTGTAATCTGATGAAGCAGTATATTGAGTTTGTGGCTGACCGGCTGCTTGTAGATCTTGGCTTTCATAAGGTGAGTACACCAGTGTCTGCTATATTTAATGAGTCCTCATAAAGCTGCTCTACCCGGAATTTTTCCTTCCTCACAAGCAAGTAGTGAAAAACAGTTTCAGTTAGATTGGATTGTGACTTCTGAAACGTATGTCTAAATTAGAACTACAAAGATGTGTTTAAAGTACTGCATGTAGGAAATGTTGAGGACTGATCCAAATTCATGTACAGAATTATTAGCCCCATATTCAATTTTATATGGAAGGACAAGCTATGATTCAAGAGACGTGCCTATTTAGTTAGGAACTAAAACAACAGGTTGTTGAAGCAGAAAGGTTACAGTGTAGACTTGATTGTTATTGGGATAAACATTTTGGCCCCAACATTTTTGTGTTCTTCATGGTTGTAGTCAGCATATCAATAAAATATCTTCGAAATTAGTGGTGATTTTGCATTTGTCCTTTAGGAAAGCATAAGCATAAAAGTACATAGTTTTCATTATAGTTAATTTGATTATTGTAAATTGTAAATCTTAAAGAGTTTAAGAGTTTTGTGTGATTTCACACAGGGGGTAATACTGTACATTTAAAAGCATAATGAAGAAAAGCATACAATGGGTTTTGATTTTAACTAATGTATGTCTTCTGCCTAAAAATGTTTTGAAAGGTATATCATGCAGAAAACCCTTTTGACTTCATGGAATCAATTTCACTGGAGGGGAAGACAAACTTTTTTGAGAAGCGTGTTGCTGAATACCAGAGATTTGGTGTGATGTCAAATATGATGGACTGTGAGTTCACCCTGGATGCTGACTTTTAATGTTACCGTATTCTGTTTTTATTTAAAATGTTTTATTATGGAATGGTTGAGGGTTGAGAGTTTTTTTAGCCATAAAGAGGTGTGAGGAACAGGTCTATTCACTGAAGCTATATATTAAACCTTTTAGTATTTTACCAGTCCTGTGATTTTTCATTCACTGCCTGTGTGAACACTATAATACTTCTCAGGGGTCAATTTCCCAAATGTAGTTTTAGAACGTGAGAGCATACATACAAACTGAAATTCTTCCTGACATTCAGAGACAGGCCTTCAAAAACTATTGTTTATTTTAACCTAGTATTAAGGTGTCTTGTGTAAAAGCTACCAACTAGTTAGCACAGTAGATGTCAGATCTGTCTGAAACAGATATATCTTGTCATCCACCTCCAGCAGGACCCATACAGAGATACATACATCACTGCATGTAGAAAGTATATGCTGGCTAGATAGTATACACTCTTTTGATCCCATGAAGGAAATTAGGCATTTCTGCTTTTAACCATCCATGAATTAGTGACACACACTGTACACAGTGACCACAAAGACAATCACGGGTGAGAGCACAGATGATCTAGTAAGAAACACTGTAAGTTGTAAATTACTCAACAATCAATGTCACATTTATAAACATCTTTAAATGTATTCCTGTTAATGTTCTGTAAATATTTAGAAATGTTGCTGTATGCTTGAGAAATAAGATATGAAACAGTTTACAAAGTGGCACATAAAATGGTGGCCCTGGCCTAAAATTCATTCATTCTAGGGGGAAAACAATAATGGAAACACCGTTCATTGACATGGATAGGCTAATATTAATTGGAGAGTATTATGTAGGCCAAGGGAATGCATATATTTACTTTATGATAAAATTCAATTCAGTGCAAATGCACATGCTTGAAAAATGCCGTCTCCAAACCATTTATTTTTGACATCTGGCATTGTTTTGATGAAACTGTCAAATGAGCCCCCGCCCCCTTCGCACTCAGTTGTTATGCTGTTGAATGTGAATGTTGTCGTTTGCCTGTCTGGCTGTTGGAAAGATGGCAACGGACTGGCAAGGCCTGGCGTTGCAGCAAGCTGAATTAATTTCGAATCGTGTACGTGAAGTACTGTCCTTAGGTGTGAAGTTCATGAAAACCGAGCTTGGAGTAGAATTAGAGCTAAAGCCGGAGCTTTACCCATCATGGATCATTCTCTCGACTGTATTCATCGGTCTGTTTGTGGTAGCCGTGCTTACGTGCGTAGCGGCCTGCAGCTTTGGAAGAAAGCGGAGACCTATCGTGAGTGAGAGTAGTGATGTTGTGAAGGCCTCGGTGGCCAAGACCATCAAAACCGAAGAACCCAAGAAAAGGAACAAGAAGAAATCCACTGACAAGGTATGTGCGACGGAATTGTAAATGTCTTAGTAATAAACAACAGTAGCATTAGCATAGCTACCTAGACCAGCGCTGGCCATTCTCTACAACTCGAATGAACCGCTAGTTTGACAGTTTACTCGGTCATTGTTAGCATATGGCTAACAGTTGGTTAGCATAGAGCTTATTGTTTGTGCTTACTTAGCAAGCTTATAAAGTAAGCAGTTGGTGTGTTGTCCAGAACGTTATACTCACACTTCTCTAGCTCACTGTATAGACAACGTTTCATTCTTAATTACTTGACCAAGCTAGCGTGGTTAACTTAGTTGACATAACTAGTCAAAAATTGTCCATCACATTTGTTAGTTAACTGACCGAGGTCCTCGAAAACAGATTTGTCAGGCCAGACCCCTGACAGGCGGTAACCTGAAATGTTGAGAATGAGGAATCGATTGCCAATGGCTGCATCTCTGACATTTTCTTTTAATCTAAAAACCTAGAGATACTGTCCGAGCTGACACTGCACAGAGCATCTCATTGGTCTTTATTTATTTTTGTAAGAAACCCCAGCCAAACGGTCGCACTGCATCAGAACCACCAGAACCACAAGTTGCTGAAGACATCCCTAAACCGCAAACGGACAGCAAACTTGACAAGGTTGGTTACTTTCTATGGGATGTGATATATCAATAAAATGGTGATTGTATGTTTTCAGACCAAACTACGAATGTACCCTGCATTTTCTGTTGCCTACGTCTGTAAGCACCAGCTTGTAGCTGGAATATAAGTGGACACTGAGATGGTTGGCGAAGTAAAAGGACAGTGGTAAGGGAGAGCCAGGTGGCAGTGTCAGGTTGTCATCTGAATATGCTGATGAAGCATTTCTGTGGAGAACTTCCAAAAGTAGATCAGAGGCCCGTTTACTTTTAGCCGTCAGATCATGTAGCTGAATTTGAACGTCCAGTCATTACAGGTTGCACCCTTGACTATTTTTTGTAGGAATATTGAATGAGCTCTCTCTCTCTCTCTCTGTCTGTCTGTCTGTGTGTATGTGTGTATATGTGTGTTTTAATGTCAATTTTCTCCCATGACATTTAGATGAAAAAAAGCAAAAAGAAAGCCAAACTTGAGGTTAAATCAGCTCAGACCCCTCTGCCATCAGTGGAAGGCAAAGAGCCAGACGAAGGTGAGTAATCAGCGCACATGTAAACTGAAACCATAAATCATAATGGGGGACAGGAATGAGATCTCTGTTTTTGTTGTTGTTGTTTTTCACATATTGATGTGCCTCCTAGATACGGAAACCGAATATTTGAAAAGTGACTTAGGCCAGAAAACATTCTTGATCTCTTGATAGATGCCTTCCTTCTACTGGAAGTTCTACTGGAAAGTTCTAAAAGCCACCTTTTTGTCTGTTAGGTGACTGGGAGACAAAGGTCAGTAACAAGGAGAGGCGACAGCAACGGAAGAAAGACAAAGGTCCAAATGACGAGAGTCCTAGAGGAGGAGACCGGAACGCTCAGCTGGGGGAGCCACTTTCATCTGCAGCTCCAGCCTCCTCAGGGTCCAGGAAGAACAGAGGTAAGCTACTGAGACCAGTACAGATTGAGGCCTGCAGCTCTACAGGTGGTAGGTGTTAATTTTGTTTGCTTGTTTGATTTATTTTTTATTTAAGCTATACGTTTTAACTCATTCTGTTTGAGATCTTTCTGTTAGTCAGGTTATACTGTAAGTCTACTTACAGTTTGTTCATGGCTGTTATAGTCAGGCTGATGCACAGGGCAAATGACAGTGCAGTGTTGTTAAGTGTCCTGAGTGTTCTTGTTCTTGCACATTGCTATTAATACTTCACCACAATTATTTCTGAACTATTTAAATCAGTCAAGTGGGCAAATCAAAACAGTGGGCAAATCATCATGCAATCAGACCCTACTGACTAGGTTATGTGGTTGTGCAGTAACACTCCTGAAGATGGTCTTCAGTGGATCATCACCTTTGCATTCATTCTTACATTCCATGACATCAGTAACCCACACCACAAGTATGTGTACAAGGAATTAATGTGAATGGAAATTTTGGCAGGAAATAACCCCCAAAACACACACATGCACACACAGAAAAATAAACTTGGATTCAATTACAATTCACTGAAAAGGTAGATTTTCAGGTTTAAACCAGTCTTACAACATTTTTTATGGATTAATGAGAAACTTCGGCAACAAACTGTTTTATTCAAACAAATGAATGAAATCAACAACGCTGAAATACTTGCTGTTATTGTAAAACAACACAAGTCCATTATTTGTGCTTGACTGCCTTTAGGCAAACAATGGAATGAGGGCGAAGATATACTGGAGCTCTCTCTCCAGCAGCTTCACCAAAGTCTCCTCTTCTCATTGTAGATTCCACACATGCTAAGGCCGGTAAGGCTGACTCTGCTGTGACCCAAGGTACAGTCTGCACATTTGTTCATGTACAGTTTGTTGGATTATGGACACCCTTAGGTAAGACATTTCCAAAACAGCTCTATAGATGTCTATGTCAGTTACCTTGGTTAAACTGTCACAGCTCCTGGCACCTGGACGGAGGTGCCGTCTGTGAATGGCGGAGGATGGACGGAGCCCACTCTGAAAATGGGATCAGCAGTGAGCCCTTCGGACAGCGAGAACTGGTCGGCCATGATGAAGCCCTCTGGCCACAGGAATCCCGAACCACTGGGTTGGGCCTCGGAGACTGATGGTATGGATGCTACACCCAGACTAAAGACATGAGCAGTGATGGGTAGATGTGTCTGTGCTCTCTGACTAACTGAAGTGGTCTGGTGTGCATGTGGCAGGTTCTTGGAACAGCCTAGATGGGAGGATGAAGAGTGAACTCAACCCTGTGAACTTTGTGCTGGGCCTGAATCCTGGTAAGCAGCTGCTGTGATGTGTAGTTCAGTGGCACGTAGCCCTAATGACAGCGGTGAAAGAGGAAACCTGAGGAGTCTTCCATATTTGCTGCAGGTGCTGAGCCTATGTCCCAGCCAGCTGCCGACCTGCAGTGGGACACTTTAGCCAATGTTGACGAGTGGTCCGGCTTCAGTGAGTCCAACAACTTTCCAAACATCCCACTACACATTATACTATACTATACTATACCCACTATACATTTACTTTCATTTGGTACAAAAATGCAAAAGATGGATGGGAAATGAGCTAGGCATTTACTATTGTAGGCATTACAAAACATAGCTGACAGGGCAGATTTGGGCTTTTATTTTGACATGGAGGATCCTCCCTGTTAGCTGCACTTGGTACTTGGTACTTTTCAGTGAGCTAGCTCGCTTATTTCTGAGTGGATTTTCGTCAGGTTTGTACCGAATGTACATGAAGCCCTCAAACAACAAGATCTCAGCAGTCTACCTAGATGAGAGGATGGGTGAATGTGAGTCTAAAGAGTGTGTGTGTGTGTGTGTGTGTGTGTGTGTGTGTGTGTATGTTGGGGCAGATGGCTTGGCTGCTGTGGACCCCACATCTGACTGGAATGCCCCCACAGAGCTGTGGGGAAACTATGAGGAGCCGGCAGTGGACACTCCTTTACCTACAGCAGCACCAGTCAGCCAGCAGGTGAGAACTAGTTCAGTCCCTCTGTCTAGTTATTTCACTGAAACCTTATGGGCATAGTCATATCAGAGCAATCTCCTCTAGACATAGTCGTGTCACAGAACAGTCTCCTCTAGGCTTCCTCTTGGAATGTCATAATGAAGCGTTCATGTCATGGTGTCCACTATTGTGCACATTCTTTTTTCCATAGTCAATGGACTCGGATGACGATAAAGAGAAGGGAGACGGAGGAGTTGGTGGAACTGCAAAATCCAAGAAGAAGAAGAAAAAGAAGAAGAAACAAGAGGAGGGTGACTCTACTGAGATGGTGCAGTGAAGCAACTCCTCTTAATGGAGACCTCTGGTGTGAATCAATCAATACCTAACGACAGCTCTCACCAACGTCAGACAACAGGAATATTGGTTGATTTACAACGGGTTTCTCCTTTAACCATTAGGACATTAGCACTAGCTTTTATTTTGTTTTGTTTAGTTTTATTTTTGCTCATGACTTTGTGTCATCTGTTTACAGGAGAGTGGCTCATTCAAACCACAGCTGTACACAGCCATGGGGGAGTCAGGATCAGGCAAACAGAGCTTACCACCTCCAGCACTTCAGAGTGAGTGTGTAGGGTGCACATGCATCTCACAGCGGACACAGAGCAGTGTGATGGGCCACTACAGGCTATTGTAACTGGTCGCTTCTATTTTTTTGCTGGCTCTAAAAGATTTGCGGAAAAGATTTGATATGAACTAGCAGGTCATTGCTTCTGTTGGATGTTGTAGTGTGTGCATGTGTGTATGTTTTGTAACTGAAGTTTGTGTGTGACACACACACATGCATGACCTGCACACACTAAAGAACAGCTTTGGCAGAACTTCATCTGTAGGGTAGTGCTGTTTGAATGTAACATGCAGATATCAATGATCGCATGAAATGTAGCTGATCGGTTTTCAGGTACTGTGTGTAGTGATTTTTGTCATAAACTATGTAAAGAGTTTGTTTTATGTATTATACTTTCAGAAAAAACAGACCAGAGCACAGACACTCCGAGGCAGAGGAAGAAGGCCAGAAGAGAGACATGATTGGCAGACGTGGACATGGTACAGACATGTGTCCTCATGCAATAATCGCACAGTGCACAATTTGATGCCAGAAAACACTGACTGGACTCTTGAGCTCAAAAAAGCACACTAAAAGAAACCAGAAAATGCTGAGTTGGATCAGTCCAGTAGGCAAGCACTGCAAAGCATGCTGGTCCAGTCAACTGAAAAACGATGTGCACTACAAGCCAGCCTTCAGAAGGGAACGGTTTGCAACTCAAATGGTCCTCCTTTTTTATTTTGCTCTGGGTGACAAGAATACAAACCATTTATATCACTGAGTACATTTGAAAGCTGTCATAGGTAATGTGAAACCTTCCTGGAAACACAACAGAAATTTTTATAAACATGTTTACTTTGAATGTTTCTTCTCTTTCTCCCCCTGTCTGTGGTGTTTTTGTGCTGATTTGCACACCGTAGTGTTGGTACTGCATAGGCGTAGTAGTCGAGAGCGTCCCCAGCAGAAAGGCTCAGACAGAGGAGCTTGCTGTACTGCAGGGTGACCAGTAGGGGCAGCAGATTCTCATATTTTTAGTGACTGGACTGAGGAGTCAAAGGAGGAGTTTCAACTCCATTGGGACAGAGAATCCATATGGCAGCATAGAGCTCCCTTAACATATACACAACATGTCCTCCATGGGTCAAGGCTGGGAACATATTTATGAAAGAGTTGGCCTCCATTGTATATATGTGTGCATATTCACAGTTTTTGAAGTATTTGAATTTAGTAAAGAAAAGAAATGGAATTCTTGGTTCAGAGCTGTTCTGTGATTTGTAGCTTTAGCTTTAGATGTGTTTATTTTGTTCTTTCTATGGAAACCTGTCCAAAGGGCTTTATCCTTTTCCTCTCTGTGATTGATTGCACTGTGCCACTGGCTCTACTGCACCCTTGGTGTTGTATTTGATTTGGTTTGATTTGGTTTTTGTTTTCTGTCCATTTTAATGTGAAATGTGAAAGTTTAGCAGTGGACTTGAGATGCTGTTGTAAAGTTAGGGAATTGATTGAGTAGCTCTATAGTCCATGACACTACAAGGTCAATTCTGTTGCCTTAACTGAGTTTTACTTCCAAGTTCAGTCTTAATTAGTTTGGTTGATTGTTTTGTATTTTTTGAACTGTAGAAGTCCTTATTGCAGGTGATGGCTGCACCACTCAGTCTTTAGTGGGATTTATTTCAGAACAGCATTTATTCTTGCATGAATTTGATAAACCATCCTATATACCATTCAATACCATGGTCAGCATCATTTTGTTTGCCTGTTTACCATTAATGTAAATATTCTTTTATGGGCGACAATACTTCACTGAAAATGGCTTAAAATGTGAAGCTTGGGCCAAATTGTATTGATTCTTCATGTCAGCTTTTGTGAAGTTGAACTTTTAAAGCAGCGATGAATGAAATCTGTTGATGGTGTTCTGCCCTTAAACAGCTGTCTGGGAAGTATTCAAGTCCTGCCCTAGAAATGACACATGTTTGTGATGGGCGCGGCAAAATATCACCTTACCCTATATATCTGTTAATGCAGACCTGCTGCTTTTATGGATTCAAGACAGTTGTGTTTACTGAAGTTGCGACAATATTTCTATGTTGGTTTGTTAAAATAAATTTGATCTACAAAAACATGAGTTTATTTTTGACAATCACCACTATGAATAACTAATACATTACACGTGTGACGTGTGATATATATATTTTTACCCCCACTAGTTCTAATGAGATCTCCACCACTTCTCCATAGCCAAGACTTGTCCAGAATAACACATAGTTCACTGTTCCATACAGTGTTTTTCTGTATGAATGGTTTCAGATTCTTTATTGGAAAACATAAGTTACCTACAGGGAACCTAATCATTGCCATGTACTTAAGCTTACGTTTATTTTTTAGTTTACGTTTAGTTAGTTTTAGTTAGCTTACGTTTAAACATTTAGTTAGTCTGTCCTATTTGTATCTTGTATCCAAAAGATGCTTTGCCTAAAACCATAAGTGAATCAACATACATGTTTTCAGTTTCAAGCCGTTTAATGCCCATGTTGTCTCCTGCTTCCCCTAGACAGTGTCTTTGAGCCTCTTACTCTGCGTCCAGCATCAGATTAAAATGATGGCATTTAAATAGAGGCATCTGAAATCTGTGTCACGGTTGGCAGCTATAAACTCAGGATAAATTGAGTTTTCTAGCAGAAATCAGATGATGAGCAAGCGAGCGTTCCTCTCTCCACACACAAACACACTCTTTTCTGGCTTCTCTGCTCAGCTATCATCACTGCAGGGTCTCGTGGCACGTGCGATGAGGTTGACCTCTCAAGCCCTTTTTTATTTTATTTAGGATTAAGTGGAGCTCATTCATTCACGTTGTAGCCTCCCTTGCTCTCATTACAGGATGACACTGGTTTACTTGGTTCACTTGCTCGCTGGTTTCATCTGCCATTGGTTTACTAATTCCATTATTTTGAATGGGAATTCCTGAATAAAAGGGTTTATTTTCAAAAGGATTAATGTTTTTTTTTCATTTAGGCCAAGAACCTCTGGCTTGATCTCAGAGATCTGCTGGTTATATTGTCAAGTCTTACTCAGAGAGGCATTTTCTTCAATATTGAGTCTGAAGCAGCCAACTGTAATTAGGACTTCATCTGTATTTTATTAGAATCTTTGAATGGCACTGCACATTTTGGGAGAAATGTAACCAATACAGACTCCCTTGGCCTCCTTTAAGTGACCTCAGACAACCTTTCTCCAGGTATCATAAATCAATCTGTGGTGTAGTGCAACAGAAAGGTTTCTGAACTTCAGTTAGCAATCTGACAAATTTTAATGGAACTGCAGCGCTCAGTGTCCACGTGAGACTTGACTTCCTCTAACCCTCAGCCCCTGACAAGCTTTGGCAGGGAGAGGAAGTGACAGCTGGTTAGAGATGGGATCAAGAGAAACTACACATTATCCCCAAACATGACAATTGTTGGAGGTTTCAGTTATAGGCTTCCATCTTCTATTCAACATTAACCTCTAAGACCTCCAACATCCACAGGTGTAATGATGGCGTCAGCAGCATACAGCTAGTTCACACCCTGGGCTTAGCAGTGACCTTCTGCTATCTCTTCTCATCCTCTGTCCTCTGACTTTTACTACTGCTACAGCCTCACACACACATATAATAACAACAACAATAATAATAATAAATCTGAGTTACAGAAATGTACCATAATGCTCGATATTGAAATAATTGCAAGACAAAGCCAACAGGTATTTTTTAAAAGTCATGTAATTGAATACAATAAGAAAAATAGGCATAGACTAACTAACCTAACTTGGACATTCCTGTAAGCAGTGTCCGAAACGAGGGAAATGCTGTTTGTCATCTTTACTTTTTTTCTTCTTTTTCAAAGCAGAAGATAAGAAAACAGACTCAAATACAGCTAATAACATATCCTAAGAACAATTATGTAAATTGTCCTCTATAGGTCTACAATTTTGTTCTGGAGTCTGCGAATGACGTTTGAGAGACCAGAGCCAACACTGGCCCAATTAGGATCCTCGGGCAAAACTCTGGAGAGCCTGTTGACAGAAATGGTCTTCACATTTGAGGATCTCTAAATTCTGCTGAAAACTTTTTGACAACCAGTTATTAACCTAATTTGAAAGCAGCTTGTCCTAAGTAATATGTATTTGATGCCTATTAAAATGGGTAACATAGGCTAAGGCTATCAATCTCAGTGAACGTCAATGCGTCAAGATTGAAATTGTGTTGCAACTGGATAGACAGGCTATTTTCACTAGGATGAAGGAATAGTTTTGGGGGAAAAATCCCCAAAGCATCAACACTTTAGAAACCCTGACACCTGCACTAGTATATTCTCGAACAACGAATTGCATCACTGGATTTCTGGTCTGAGTCAAAATCCTCCTCCGGTCACGTGTTCCCAAGATGAGCTGGATTAATGTGGTGTTGCAGGACGGAGACTTTGGACAACGGAAACAGCTCTGGACAGCGCACAACCTAGGTGCAGAGACACTAACGAGCCTGGGTTATCGCGCATTATTTCTGTAGATGACAAAATAGAAAATCTTCAAGTTTGAAGAGAAAAGGCTTGATGAAATAGTCTCATTGCGTAGGATTGGAAGATGATTTCCCCGTGGGACAGATGGTATACTACTAGCTGCTGCCTGTGCTGTCATGTTCGGACGGGCACCATTATTTTGGGCATTTGGTACATGGTAAGCATTAAATGTAGCGTTTCTTTCACGTAGGCTATTAGGATTCGTGTTTGTAGGCTCTTCTGTTTTGTATAGATTATATTCTCAGTTGCCCTGATAGTTTAACTTGGTTAAACTTGGTTAAACGCAAATGGTTAAACAGCGTTAGCCTATATCCCTGTATGCCATACATTGGCCATTTTGTGGTCGTGATGCTGTCCCTCATTTGGTAATTGAAAATGGGTGATCTTAAATCAATTTGTAGCGGTCTCTTTTCTCGCATCATTGTTTGGTATAGATCATCATAATTATAGGCTGTGTTGCAGAGCTTTCCAATGGCTGTCAACCTTTACGCAAACAAAGCTTTTGTTGGTGATGTCACAGCATCCCGTAACGTTAATCTTCAAGTTCAAATGTGTTTTTAGAAACTAGAGCTCGTTTACCATGTAAAAATAGACCGGTGTCTATTTTTACGCTAACCTTGATCCAAAGGTATTTATAGATGGTAAAAGTAAATGTATGGTTTTGGTAATCCTTGTGAGTTGAAATCGGTGTAGAGAATTTGTGAGAATATTCCAGAACGGATTGCCTAAAACTTATGCCAAGGCCTATGTACTAAACAAGCCAACCAACAAAATGCCAAAGCATATCAAGGCCACCAGTAAAGCGGTAGTCTTCGGGTCATATTGATGTTCAGTCGCAAGGGCAACCCAGCTCTTGGCTGGCTAAACAGACATGGAGCTGTCCAACATTTCAGCACGTTTTTAGCCGTCAGCAACCCCGGAGGGTTAGGCACGGGTCATTTTACGCTCGCTAATAAATATGTATTTTTAATTTAATAGCAAATGTTATTTATGGACGCCAACCTACTCTTATATGATATAACGATAAATATAACTATAATCGATCATTTCACAAGCATAGTATACACGCTTGCTTCTCTATGTTGTTTTAAACTTTAAACAAGCTTATCATGTTTTAGGAACCACTCCATGTCTTTAGTTAAGATGCCTCAATCATTCTGTGACACTACAAAGTGTAGTAGGCTAATTTACATAATATTCCCCAACAGCTCATCAATGCTGTGGTTCTACTCATCCTGTTGTCTGCTCTAAATGACCCGGTCCAGTATCACTACCATCTCACCAGTGCTGAGCTGGGAACAGACTTCGATGTCATGGACGATGCTAGTGAGTATTGTTTTTTTATGATGTCCATGTAATGATTTGGTATGCATATTAGGCTTGACTATTATTAAAATTAGATTAAAGTTTTAGATTAAAATAAATAGGCTGATCATTGCTATAAAGCAACCAGGATTGCGTGTGACTCTTTCTAGTCCTTGATTTGCCTTATACCTATAGCCTATAGGTAACCTATAGCCTAGTGGTATGCTACTGGCTTTAGAGGAGAAATAAAAGGCCATTATAATATACTGGTGAGCATGTGCTAAAAAAAGATTTGGAAAATCAAACTGCTACACAACTTCTACATTTCTCACACTTCTCGTTTTGTTGTATGCAGTGCTGGTGTTTTAAGTGTGTGTGTGTGTGAAAGAGAGAGGGGGAGTAGATGGGGCAAAGGGCAAAATTTTTATGTTTGCATGTGTATTCATGGCTACAGCCGCCAATGTCTTTAGCACCAATAACTCTTACTAAAGGTGACTGTCCTAATTTACTGGGATTAAGTCTCCTTCTGAGGGCCGCCATTGGTTAAGTCTCCTTGCGTCAGTGCTGTTGTTGTGTCGTCTTTGTTTTGTAATGATACTCTGTGAACACAGTATGTAGTGATCCATCCCTACAGACGGAATGGATTAAGTAGATTTTTTGTAATTAACCCATAGTAATTACAAGGAGAAAGCAAATGTTGATAGCATTAACCAACTGATAGCATTAACCAACGATACTGAAAATTAACCAAAGTATAGAGTTTTACTTTAAAATGAAAGCTAGAATAAGTGCTAAATGAAAATAATATATCAAAAGTGCTCTGTAGAAATGGAAATAATATGTCCAACGTGCTCTGTAAACATCTGACATCTGTTAAGTTTAAAGAAGGTTGGGGTGTGTTGATGTAAATTGGCAAAATGTGCAACTATCTTAAGACAAATGTCTTACATGGAGATAAAGATCAGTGTATTCCTCTGAAGTTAGAACAGAAATGTGCATGACGTGCCAAACCATTTTACGATATCAGTGTTCAGTGCTGATAGTGGTCGTAAAGTTTGAAATCAGGATCAAAGGTATCAACAGTATAACAAATTTAACATAGTATAATCCCATATAACAAAACAACAGTACAAATCAAATCTTTTGTACTGGATATGATCCCACTAAATATCTAGTAGCTCATAGCTATGCCTCTTAAGGTACCTCAATGACACCAAACACCAAGTAACACATGCTCTCTTAAAGATCAACTCTGTAAGGCAGCAAATGTAATTATAAACATGTCAATGTAATTGTACATTGTTAAGTCAGTCATATCAGACAATATGGTGTCTACATAGCTAAATATGGCATTTATTTGTCCCTGTGCAGATATGTGTATTTATTTCTGCCCATACAGATATATGTATTTATTCCTCCCTATACAGATATGTGTATTTATTTCTCCCCATACAGATATGTGTATTGCTGCTGCCATTTCCTTGCTTATGATTCTTATCTGTGGTATGGCAACCTATGGGGCCTATAAGGTAAGGGCCTTTACTTTAACATGAGAAGCCAGTAGTGTTAAAACTTTAAGTATGTTGATCATACTTCTCTGTTAATCCTGGTCAAATATTTCAATCACTATTATTTACTTTGTTCACAGCAACATGCTGCTTGGATCATTCCATTCTTCTGCTACCAAGTCTTTGACTTTGCCCTTAACACCCTGGTAGCCATCAGTGTAGTGGTGTATCCCAACACAGTGCAAGACTATCTTCAGCAGTTGGTGAGGACAACTTTACCATTCTCTCATACCTTAGTGATTATCTGTCATGAAACCCACACATTGTAATGGCTTGCTTTGTTAATTGTTACAGCCTGGAACCTTTCCATACAAAGAGGACATCATGTCCACAAACAACATGTGCCTAGTGTTTGCAGTGCTGATTTTCGTTGGCTGCATACTAGCCTTTAAGGTAAGGACAGATGACTAGCTAGTGCACAAAGATATTCTGAATATTTGTGTGTTCCCCATGTTATCCAGAATTGATATTAACTTGCCTACATGTTTATGTTGTATACCAATATATTTCGGTTGTAAACCTGACTTCCATACACACAAGACAATTAAACAAAACAATTTCTGACACTAACTGCATAGTTTGATTCGAAAGTCAACATGAGCTTGCTAAGCAACTGAAACAAGAGTTTCTTCATATTGCCTCTGTCTTCAAATCCGGTGACTTCATTTAGATCTCCATTATCCAGAGGCAGGATTTTTCCATTTGACTTATGATGTGGAATAAAATGCTTTGTGAATGCCAGTGGGCAGGGCAAGGCAGGGCATACATCACTGGAAACACGCTTTTGCTCCAGAATTAGCTCCTCGTCAAAATGCTGAAAGCACAAATTAGCTCATGTTGGCCTTCTCAAAGCAACAGTATTCAGCAATGAAAAAACTCTCTTGAATGTGATGTCAGAATGCAGATGTGTTTTAAAAAGAGAGGGAGAAAAATATATGATGTAAAAGTGAGTCTTTGTGAAAAAAGTGTTTTGTTGAGCTAAGCCATGCAGCCTGGATTTTGTACTACTGATCTCAAAGAAGTAGACTACTGTGCATGCTTCTGTTTGAGATGGTTGTGTGTCAGAACAACCACTGAGAACCCAAACAATGAACATCAGGATGTGGGTGCAATGTATGTGCTGGAGTGTCGGCCGTAGTGGGCCATGACCCATCTGCCCTTGTGTTTCCCAATATCCAGGGCTGCTTCTCTAGGGTCATTCACATATAGACTATAACTTATTATGGCTCCTCTGTGACTGATTGAGGTTGGGGGTCAACTGGGAAATAGCTGCAGTTAATTATTTTTCTCAATAAAGAGAAAGAGCATCACACATATAAGGTTGCACGAGTGTCTCATAGACTGCCATTCTGTGCCTTCTACAGGCTTACCTGATTGCCTGCGTGTGGAACTGCTACAGATACGTCAGTGGAAGAGGCTCCACAGAAGTGCTGGTCTACGTCACCACAAACGACACAGCAGTAAGTGAAGGTTACCTGTCACTGTGCCCTTGCATTAGCCAGTTACGTGCCGTTAGCTTCCAGCCTGCCCTCTGAGCAGTGATGGGACAGGGCTATTATGTTACTGCTTGACTGGAGAGCCCGTCGCAGCGTAAAAAAGTCTGAGTTGTTGTCAAAACAGTGCTGCTCTACTGGTCATGAGATATGCACAGTTAGGGGAGAGGAAGCTCCAGTACAGCTTCACTACAGAGTTTTTAAAGATTGCCCTTCAAGTCTCTTGGGTGTTTGCTTTTAGTACAGTTTTTCAGTTGTGGGAATAAACTCGACTTATTTTGTTACTCATACAGACTTTTCTCATAATAGCATATTGGCTGTTGTCATGTGCTGTTCAGCGGGGCTTGTGTGAGACTGGCGGATCAGCCTTGTCTCCTTGCATCCTTCTTAGTGTTGAGTCATTTTTGCCGGGGGTATTAGGGAGGCCATTCTCTTCAGGCCACCATGCTGATAATCCACAGCTCTTTGGGCCAGAACTAATCTCCAGCCGGTCTCCTTATGCCTTCTGCAATGCCCCTCCACTTCCGTGGCCCAGTTCAAACAAGGCTGGCATAAGAATATGGTTTCAGCTCTCTGAAACGGGTTCTGTCTTTGTGGGATATGTTCTCGCTTAAAAATGCTGTTTGTTCTTTGTTTACTCTTTGTCGGTTCCTTGTTTGATAGCCTTTTGCAGCTGTTGTTGTGTCATACATTCAAAGCCAGTGTGGCGTAGCTAAGCTAGTCCTACAGGATGAGGCCAGAAAAGCTAGCGGCATATGCCATAAAGATCCCACTGATTGAGTGTTTTAATGTCTTTATGTAATATTATAGGGCTGCTGGTGTTAGTCAGATGGGTCTCCAGTCTCGAGGCATCACCAAGTGCTCAGATGCTTTTTTTAGAGGAAGTACCATTAGAATACATAGAGCTCTCTCTCTCTCTTTCTCTCTTTCTCTCAAGCGGCAGTTCACTCGCTCTCACAGAGAGTTACATAAGTGTCTGTGCGTGTCCAGTTCATTTGGCCTCTCTCAGTGATGTGCACAGGACCTCTTGACAGTGTGGGGCTGAGCGCTAGCCCCCTCGGAGCATATTCTACTCTCTCTCTCCTGCTTTTTAATTAGCTGTGCCTGCATTGGTCACACTTCAGGAGCTAGACACTGCCCCACTCATGCCACTGAGAGCACTGGACAGCAGTCATGGATAGTGCTGCTTTAGATGGGAATAGGGGGGGCTGTAATGCCTCATGTTGCTTTATGCTGTTTTTTTGCCCATGCTGCAAAGCTTCACATCTGACTGTGCTTCTCTGTCTGTGTGTTGTGGCAGGTGCTGCTCCCCCCATATGAAGAGGCCATCGCAATCCCACCAAAGGAACCCCCTCCTCAGTATGTGTCAGCATGAGCGTGACAGAGAGGACCATTCAGAGGCAGCACACACCAGAGACACTTTTCTTAACAAGCCCTCCACCTCCC
The DNA here is from genome assembly GCA_027481765.1 of Tenualosa thibaudeaui. Taxonomy (NCBI): domain Eukaryota; kingdom Metazoa; phylum Chordata; class Actinopteri; order Clupeiformes; family Clupeidae; genus Tenualosa; species Tenualosa thibaudeaui. The sequence goes on from JAIFZK010000151.1 coordinate 692,129, forward strand.
CTTCGTCCTCTCCCTGTCTGCTCCAAAGAAAGGACCTTTCCCGGCCTTCCCCACAGCTCAGCACCCACCAGCCCCCAGCCCTACCCCCACCTCACCCCCACTGCCCTCCCTCGTTCTCTCTCTCAGGAGCTGTGAGTGTGACTTTGCCATGTCCTTTCCTGCGCGGGGCTTCCCAGCTGTCCGGCAGCGGCGAGTAGCTATGTGTCAGCTCCTATTCCATTTCCACTTTCCGTGATTATGCGTGTGCCCGTCAGTGCGCCTCCAAACAACTGGACCCCTTCCATCCTTGTCTATACTGAGCCCTCCTCTTTTCTAATACTGTGAATTTCTCCACAACAGTCATCTGCTGAGATATCAAATTTTTTTGTACAGCAGTGAGAGTGACATACTTGGGAGGTTATGCAAAAGCACTTTTAAGATGACCATTTCTGTGGTGACTTGCCCCCAATGTAAGAACTAGGGGATTTTTTTTTTCATACTATGTTTTATTGTACAAACTGAAAAAAATGTTCCAATGGCAAAGTCTCCTAAGTCTAATGGAACTTTGTAAACATTTAGTAGCACTTAATGTTAGCCTAAAAATACAACAAATGTCTTCCTAAGGTAACAAATGTATAAATACATTGTGTTATAATAACCCATTTGTTATACCTATAAGTAATGTTCCAATGAATATTGGGTTCAGCACTCACTTTGTGAGTTGAGTTGACTGGATATGTTGATATGTATTGTGACATGCAATATTTGCAAATGGATGGATTAGAGATTGGATGACTTCATGATCATTAAGAAAATTGTGAAATTAACAGAAAAAAATACATTTCTGTGTTCCTGTATGCTGGCAGCTGACTTGTAAGGTTTTGCACATAAAATATTTGTCTTGATTTGATGCTGTCTGTGGTAGCTGATGTTCGAGATGGGGGTGAATGAGTATTGAATGATATGGAAGCAATGATATGGTCAGCTTCTGGTCCAAAACCTATTTCTTGTCACTGACCATGAGGGGAAAGGTAACATGCTTGCCCCTCCAGTCTTCAGTAGTTTCTTGTAGATAGCTTGTAATCTCTTTTTTCCATTTTTGTAAAGCTTTGAAATGTAGTTTCCTGTGTTCGATCTTTGGAAAAGACACAGTTTGATGTTGATCATGTTGGTATACCATGGTAAACAATGCTATTAGTAAACAGTAATAATAGGTAGACTCATAGACATTTAGCCTATTTCATCCTTTGCCGTCCTTGCAGCTTTTGCAAATGAAACTTTGGTCTTCACCAATGTAAAAATGTGTATAAAGCCAGTCAGCGCTTCTAATAGACAAATGATATGTGATCATTGTCACTGATGTCTCATTACCCCCCCCCCCACCCCCATGTTTGTTTATGGATCCAGTGTGTATCTTGTAATGGCTGGTTGCAAAGAGCCACCTTTTATATGAATAAGATACTGCAGCTGACACAGTTGAGAAACAGAGGATTACCATCAGTTTTAAGGCTGATTCTGTTCTGTCACACATGCTGTCTTTGGGTCTGGACATGTCTTGATAATAAAATTCCTCCTTGAGTACCTCAGTAGAAAGGCTGTTGCGATGTGTTTGCATGCTCCTAATCTTAGCTGAGGATTTTATCGCTGGCTGTCCGTATGCTGTAGGCTGCTGTACTAGGGATGTTTGTGTGTTTGGCCATCGTCAGTGAGGGGTGAATTAAAGTCAGCGGCCATGTCGGGGCTGAGTGGGTTAAACGGCTATCCTGTGCACCATACTGTCGCTCACGTGCCTGGCAGCCGCTCCAATGGCCAATCTCTTGTGTGTGCTCCATCCGAGTAGGATCAGAGTGGATTTACTGCACTGATGAAGTTGTTGGAAAACAGCCTGGCATCATGGCTAGTGCAGTCTGATCAGAGGAGACGTGGTCACCTACTTTCTCTGAACCACTGGACGGACAGACCACGCACAAGTAGGTCAACCCATGTCCAGAAATGGCTCCCCCTCTTCTGCCAGACATCTTCCCATATTAACATCTCTTAACATTTCAGTATGCCCTTGCAATTCAGCCACACCAATTACCCACAGATTGTCAACATGAGAGTTCCATCTGCTGAAGCACTGGAATGTAACCATGTCCTTGAAGGCCTGATTGTGTTCATTAATATTCACACTCTGCCATGTCATCATTTTTAAGCATGCATGCGTCCCTCCAGTGGGGGGTTTGCGTCGGGCTACTGTCCTCATTCGTCAAAGAGCCCTCGGCACGTGCCTGCTTGATTGAGATTATTTGATTTATGTGCTGATGCGAGTATTAGGGCTCAGTGACCGTGCACACATGCAGAAGAAAGTAGGCCAAATCACTTAAGAGATGAGAGTTCTTTTTTTAGTGGGAAAAAGTTGTTTTATTTTATAGGTCTGTCAGGATTGAACTGGGGAGTTTATCCCCTTTGGCAGAAAATATATCTTAAATCCTAATCAAGTTGGTGGGCCATCTTATCAGGGATGCTTAGACCTCATGCAAAGCCCTTGCCACATGATATGAGGAGGAGCTTTTTTTGCAGCGGACTCAGAATGCAAAGAGCTAAGTTTTGATTTTTTTTATTTTGAATCAGTTTTGAATTTTTTTCATTCTATTTGTCACATCACTGTTGAACTAACTGTTCTAAACATGTTCCATGTTCTTGAATCCTCAACGTAGACATTGTAATGATTGCTGTGGATGCTGTATCAGTCAGTGAGATGAGGGTCAAGGCCTGTTAACCTCAGACATTTTTTGCCCTTCGATTAGTGTAGCAGCAGAGTTTTGCTCTAGTCTAGTGCCTGGCTCCTGGCATGAGTCTCTGACATACTATAGTACTGCACTTCTAAAGGATTAACCTTCTACCTGCCTGTCCTCCCTGCTGTTGTCATAGGCATTAGGCTGGGGTGATAGATGGATGGATTATAAAGTCTACTTCACATGCTTTCTAATACTGGAGATGAGATCAAAGTGACCATTTCTTTTTTCCTCATGTACAGTTGTGTTCATATAGCAGTGGATTTAAAAGTGAAGAAGTGAAAAGTGCAAAAAAAGCTATTCAAATATTACTGCTAATACTCTTCCAATGTAGTTGAAGCATTACACATTCAAGTCCCAATCAAACTATTACCAGCTTTGATCAAAAAATAGCTCCAACATTTTCTCATCATTTGCTGTAACAATTGAGCAAATTTTCCATGACCTCACTTTACTTTAGAACAAATATTTAAATTCACAACCATATGTAGAACAACTCAACACCCTCATGCATAAAGCCTATATTTAATTTTGAAGTTTTGCCTTATAAACGGCATTTTAAATATGGCTGACGGTTCATCAAATGACTGGCACTTAATTGAAGCCAATAAGAAACTAAGCACACTGTTTGAAGGCCATAAAACATGGTGGCTCAAACATCAAGATGTTGGGATGTTTTTCATACAAGCTGACACCATGCAACAGACATACGCTGCACTGCAATGAAATGGAATGGAATTAATGGAATTATTTTAGTGCAGGAATGTGAAGCCAAATTTTGAAATGCATCTTCAATGCATACAGTAAGTGTCCTTTGAAGAGAAAATATTCACACTATTTTTTGAACACTATAATATTGCTTTCTGTAGAAAGTAACAGACCCGATTTGTGAATGCTTTGATTTGGAATTCAAATGTGCAATCATTCTACTAGTACATTTTTAATACCTTTTATTTCTTCTTTATTCACCTTTTTAATGCACTGCTATTTTACTGCACATAACTGTAAGACTCCATCAACCAGACTTTTTTTTGCTGTGATATGTAGAGTAACGCTGGCAAGAGCATGAATACAGGACACCAGATATCTAATGTGTCTACAACTGGCACAAACCAATATTCCCTCCTGGCCCAGAAACCTGTCCTACAGTGCATCTCCATTTCATTATCCTTTCATTGGCCTGAGCTCATTTGTTTGTTTGGTGTACAGCAACATCACACAAATGATTCCCAGACTAGAAGCCTAAATGGGCCACGTAGCCCACAAACATCTGAGGTGATCACAGTGCGTCACCCACAGCCCCGTGTGGTTACCAAATGGACCCAGTACATCTTCAAATGACACTCAAGCATGGTTCAAGAACACTGTGTGCCTGGAGCCTGCTCCTTACACCAGCACCACCTATATATATGGGTTTTAGAGACCATTACAGCTCTATGATGCTTTAAGTGCACTGCAGATGTCAATATGTAACTGCAAGCCCAGGACTAACCTTAAATCTGTAAATCTCTTAATACCCATGGTGTTAGATTCACAGTGTCCTTACTATGTTTCAGTGCCAACCACTCAAGTCACTGACGTCGGCTGGAGCAGGGAACACGCCCCATCACAGGCCAAAGGCGCCAAGACACAGAAATAAAATCGGGTTATGAAATGAATATTCCCACTCTGGGGTTATGTAATTCTAATGAGTCAGAAGTCAGTATTGACCCTGGAGGCATCAGGGCAGGCTCCGCACTCCTGCACAAGAGAATGACCAATGTGAACACGAACCTACGATAGTGCACGTATGTAACAGAACAGCTTGTTTATTGCATTTGCCATTATATGAATATCAACTTCAAAGAACAAATTAGTCTCACATAAATGTGTTTCCTGGAATCCTGGTTAAAATGAAATGACTCTCTAAAGTGGTTGAATTCAGAAATTAAGGAAGTAGAACAATTTGACTGAACATCTAAGAGAGAATATCGCTCCTTTATGGACCACTCTAGTGAAATAGGGCCAAGTTGCAATTGATCAAGCTCTAAAAGTTTGCACTAAATATCTGCTGCAGCATATCCCCAAATCAAATCTATACACTCTGCCACCTGGTGGTCATTTAGTGCAGAACAGGACACATGATGCAGAGTGCAATAATTAGTTACTCTCATTTAACATTTAATGAGCAAATAACTTTTCACTGTATTCCTTTTCTATCAACAAGAGAGATGAAATATCTCATGTTGCTGTTATTTAAAAAATATATGTTTTATGGTTGGTGTGTCAAATTTATAAACAGATTTTTTTATAAACATATTTGAGACAACCCATGTATTTAATCAGCGTATGGAGTGCATTCAAACATTGATTTGACAATTTCCCCTTGAGACCTTCAAGGCATCTAGCACTGCAGAGCATCACATGAAATCCTCTGCATTCTTTCAACATTATTCTGACTAAATTCCCTTTTTTCTTTGTTTTTAAATTAGTTTAAATTTTTTTTGTTGAGTGTGCTTTGAGAGCATACAGTTCTCATTGAATAACTGACATTGTTGTTCATCTAGATCCTATTTCTAACACAAATGGTTCAAGAATTCATTTTCGCACTTGAGTTCATTTTCATATCTTTTCTTCAGTAAATTCCCAACAATATCATTACATACATTGCTGTTATTAGTTTTCGGTGTAGACATTGGCATCCGTAATCATTATGGTTTTTATTAGTTATTAATTATTTAATAATAAAGATAATTATTTGCTGTTGCAGTTGTAGTCATTGTTCTTATGAACCGACTTTCAGTCTCATCTTTCTATTACTACTACAAAACTACCAAGTACATCGGAGCACATTTGCAAATGAGCAACACACATACAAAGGCTGAGCTGACTACAGAATCCTTTTCGAATGAAAGGCAGACCAGTAGTGACCTTGATCGTTTCACCAACTTTATTTATACCAAAGGCATGGGAAGAATGTCTACTTCTCAGCTACCTGTGCCTGCTCTGGCATGCTCCTGATGATGTCAGAGTCACCTGTGGAGACAAAGCACAGACAGACTCATTAGGAGATGGTGTCCACTTGGTGTCCCAAAGCCATTTAATCAGCATTTGTTCTTCACACAGCATGTACCCTATGCAAGACTGCACACACACACACGACAGCACTTAGCAGTCTATACAGATTACCTCATGGGCATTTGCTGTGCTTCAGAGATATTTTTTTAATCAATCATAGACAATCAAGACATCATGAACACACTTCCATGGAATGGAATAAGGGCAGTTCAATGGGCAGTACTCTTGTAACGTTCAATGTATAAGTCTGGGGTAATCACTTACTCTGAACAGCAAAATTAATACCTTAACTATGACGCATTATGTAACAGAACACCATTTTGAAATATTGCATCCCACCGCTTTTCAGAGACTTGAGCCTAAAACTGATATGATTCACTGCATGAGAAACAGTCAAGTACGTACATTTACCAATTTGACTAGTCACAATGTTGACAATAGTTACATACAGAGCAAATTCAAAATAATGTCAATATTCTGGTTAAAGAAAGAACCTGAATAATCCATTTACATGTGTGGAAGAGTAGAGTGCTATGGGAAGATGTAGTATTTATTTTCTTCTGGTTAGGTCACCAACATAGTCTACAGAGTTGCCTCATTTTGGCTTTAGTGCAAATAACAGTATTCTGCATTTGACGGTGTAACTAAATGATATTGACTGATGGGATAAAGCCATGCCCACAGGTCATGCCACACAATTTCTGATTGGCTAGCATTGTTTGTGAGGAACACTGTCTTGCGGAACACAAGCAACCACATTAGAGTGCCAACTTACCGGGATCAATGATGGCCAGTGTGCACACTCTGTAGTATTTACCACAGGCTGTTCCCAGCTCAATGTTGTTGCCACTGTAGTGGTGGACACCAGTCTTGGCCAACATGGCATAATACTCAATTTCTGATTTCCTGAGGAGAAGCAAAAACTCAATTCACAGTGTGCCAATACAATCAAAAGTCAAAACTCAAACTACAGCTTCCCAACCACTGACAAACAACCCTTTTTATAGTGCACTTCAAGCTGACAGTAGCTTTACAACTCTACCTTGAGATACATGTCCAGAATTTGCATTTTGTAGGCATCTTCCTAGCCTCATTAATAGAGTGCTATACACAGAACACAGTGCTAAAACAGGCCTCACTCCCCCAAAGGTGATAAGAACACGCTGCATATACTTATACTGTACTATACTGCACTTACCTCAGAGCGGGGCAGTTGTTGGCCAGGATGACCAGCTTGGCTTTGCCCTGACGGATCATTTTCTGTGACTGTCTGTATCCAAGCACATATTTGCCGCTCTTCATCACCAGCTGGAGCCGGGAGTTGATGGACTCCAAGGACTTTTTCTAAAAGTAACACTAAACATTAACATCTGTGCCACACCGTTACCAGCATATAGGTCAATACCGTTGTTTTTTCATAACAGATCTATTGTAATATTATGGGAGAATTTCTGGACACCATCAGACACACTTAAAATGTATATATACGAGATGACACCTCAACTTCAGCCATCATGATTATCAGTCAGCTAACGTTAATATAACAGGTTACCGAATCCATGTCAACATCGTTATAGTACAGCTATGACCACGGCTATCAACAGTCACTTAACTTTCTAAGCATTATCCATGTAATGCACGTAGACTTACATTAACTTACATTAACAAATTAACAGGATACTGGGCCAAGTTCGCAAATTACACTAGCTAGCTAGCTATGTAGGCAGCTACATACCCACGTGAAGTGACATAGCCAGCCAGTTAGCTTGCTGTGCTACAACATGGACAGCACTACGGACTACTCACCGTTTTCTTTGTGGTCACCATCGTTGCCGTTTAGTCCACTCGGGCCCACCTATACACACAGATAAAACACGCATTATTTAATTTACATATATATTAAACTAACAGGGCTGTACATACAATAAACAGCTGTTATTTAGTTATATTAATTCAGAGAGCAACCCACAGCCTGATGCTTTCAATATGGCCTCGGAGAGAAAGGACTTCCCAGCGTGCAACGCGATAGGATGATATGTGGCTGTCATCGCGAGAGGAAAAAAGCTATGGAAAAAGTTGTAGGGCCTACTTAACTCTGACTTGAGTGTTAGAGACGGCTGTGGGCCTACCTAGGCCCAAACAGGGCCCTGTGAAACGTAGGAAAGCTGCCTCAAACTTCAATTTAAATTAAATATAACCACAGAATTTGTATTAACCTATTTATATGTCTCTGATAGCCAATATAGCAAATGATAATGCTTAATCTAGGCCAGGCAGCGTTATAAAACCAATAGGCATACCTGGCCTAGCCTACATAGTTAGGTTAAGCTTTATCATTATAATGTAGCCTTCAAATTGAATATTAATGTTTCTTTAATTATTTATTTATTTTTGTAAGACAGTCATATCTTATTTCTCCCATTTTCTGTGAGGGACAGGCAGGGTTCACTCTCATCCTGACAGAGATGGTATACACCAACATCATAGCCAATATAGCAAATAATAATGCTTATCCTTGACCAGGGAGCTTTATAGGCCCAATAGGCATATGCCTGGTGTAACCTACATGGTTGGGTTACACATTATCATTATAATGTAGCCTCCTTTGTTTGTTTGTTTGTTTGTTTGTTTATGTTTAGTTATATCTTGTTTCTTCCATTTTCGGTGAGGGACTGACAGGGTTCACTGACATCTTGACAGAGGTGGTAAGTATACACCTAAAACAAGACTACATAAGATACTCCAGTTTAACAAGTGGGTCCCAGTATTTTTGAATGTCCCAGTGGTGTTTCATAACAAATTGATTGCTGTCTTCCACCAAGGGTGAGCAGAGAAACATTCTGTTTGAGGAATGCCTTTTGGCACACTAGGCCTAGTTGGGAAATGAGGAAATGTAAATGGAAAAACAAACTCTTCTAGTATTCAACAATTTTTGTTGTTATATAACATTACATTTATTATATGGATTATATTATATATTACATTTTTTTCACTCATTTGCATATGTTGCAAAGGCAATCCCACTAATTATTGTTTGTAATTGTTCATAATACATACATACAGCTGGAAAAACAAGGATTAACGTGTCAACATTTTTTTTCACTACTTAGAAGGTTGATGAACTCGGGACTTATTTTTTTCTTGTAATAATGGCAGGTTGTCCAGTACATGAGACATCAAAACATGCACAAATCATGATGCGAGCCCAGCTCTCTCTCTTCAGAATTGATAGAGCACATTAATGGTGTAATTTGGATGCTACACACAGTGCTGTGTGTTGTTTCCCCACAATTCATTATACAGTATGTTTCATCAATGCACAAACCATTTTCCAAGTAGCATTGTAGAGTGCCTAAGGAACTCTTGGGCAAAGTTTTGGCACACAGCATGCCCAACAGTGTAATGACCTTTACTCATAGAGATGCTTAGAAAAAACAATCACACCAGACATCCTTAGACTGTGGCTGAACTGAGAGATGGGACTGAAACACCTCCTGAACATTTTGCCAGGGTTGTGCAGATCTGATTCACAGTTACCAGGACCCCTGGCTTGAGATTTTTCCTGCAAAAGGAGGGTCAACAAATGATTAATCTGAAGGGTTCACTTCTTTTTCCCCACAAACCTTTTGGACATTTCTTGTATGTTTTCAATAAAGACACAATTATTTTTTTCACAGAAAACTGTACACTTAGGAAGTTTAAGAAAATTATGGTCATATTTTGTCTCCTTGAAGCCAAACATATAATAACATTGTCATGGAAATCAGTTCATAGACCAAGCAGGCAATATGGGTTGAGGAGTTCTTGCAATGTATTTCTATGGAAAAACTGACACTGATACAGTTTTGTGACAGGGCTCATTGATGGAATTCCTGGAGTGTGATGAATTTCACTATGGTCTATGTATGTGTATGCAATACCCAACATGCTTCTTGTCTGCTGTTTTTTGTTTTGTTTTGTTTTTGTTGGTTGTTTTTAATGGTTTTCTTTTTTCCTTAACTTCCATACAGCTGCAACTGTCAAAGAAAACTAAACCGCCACTCACTGTTCTTTTCAAATTTGTTGTGCTTTTTCAAAATAATTGATCTGCGTTGTAATTTTGTGTTCTGTTTTTGTATGTCTTTGTATGGTAATTGAAAAAGACAATAAAAAATATTTATTCTTTCATGGTAGGCTATAGCTTCAGCACATAGTTATACAGGTGAGACACGAAAGTCAGATATAATTTAGTGAGCAATTAGACTCAGAATAAATTTGGGTTGGGTCACGATAAAACTGAAAAGAAATTTTCATAGTCCCCGCCTTTTCCAATGCTGGACTCTTATGGTAACGGACCACAACAACTTCTTTGCAGCATCATTATATGCGCGAGACCTGCGCGGTTGAGTGGAACATTATTCCTATATTTCGGTGTGCGCGCGGCAGAGGACAGCGGAGACTGAAGCTCAGGCTAAACATCTATGTACGTCATCAGGGAATCGGACGTTTATTTGGGACCTCTGGCTTTTCTGTCGTAATTTATGTTTTTAAGACAGAATGGGGTGTAACTCCAGTACACAGACTACAGGACAAGAGGGAAGCAAACCAAGCGCAAAACCAGAGGAAACGAATGGAGCAAGTACAACAGGTGGGCATGTTGCGATTTTTAGAGCGGTCATAAGAAAATTGAAGTTATTATTACTGTGTGCCCGATATTTCACTACGCAATTTCACGTTTAATGGGAAACGTTTACACTAAGTGGAGTTTGAAGAAAAGAAACTTTGCTGTTTGAACTCAGTTTTCTTGAATTTAAAAAGTAGGATGAACTGTCCTCAAAGACGCAGCCGTCCTTGCCACAGTGTGGCAAATTATGGTGGATGCTGTCTGTATGATGAGTGAAGAGGGGGCACGGACATTGGGTTTCCTACTTGTCTGTGTTTACAAATATTGACAAACAACTCTAATTAAGGTGGGGACTTATTATATACCCGATCTGCTTAAATTCCCGACCTGCTTAAATTCTCACCCCCTTAGAAACTGTTACATGGACAGAGATAGTGTAACATCTTTAGTTTCAGCAAGAAATTCAACACCCTACGTAGTTGCTTACTTTCCTGGATCTAGTTGAGCATCACCTACTGATTCAAATGAGTAAGGCTGTCACAATCAATACAATGTGCTCTAATGTTAAAACATAGGAAACTGAGGAAGGCAAAATAACTTTTAGTTTCATATGCTGGTGGTTGTAGGAGTGGGGTGTAGGTTTTAGAAGTGGAGTAAACTGAAAGTGAGAAGTTCCATGAGCTCTTTTGCCATTTGATTTGGTCATACATCTGTCTTCTTTAATAAACAGAAGTCAGCTGTGTTACTTAAAGATCTCATGCAAATTCGGTGGTCATTTCACTATAATTTACATAACACACCCATCTTCACCTCACCATGCCCTTGAAGTCACATCACTTTTTTATGTATGACATAAGGCTGTAGACAACAGAGAATTTTGTTTTAGTCTGTTCTCATAATTACATGTATTTTTGACTTCTGGAATTGAACTTGTGAAGCCTAAGACTACATGCTTTGTGAATAAGTATGATCTGGTCAGCTACCAAATTACAGCGTAGGGCTACAATATTTTACAATACAATACTTTGGCGTAACAGTTATACAGTCAAATGTTATGTTTTGTGTGAAACTGTCATTAATCAACCAGGGCAGACTTGGTTATCTGTGTAAGCATCACAATGTAAAAAATACTTGTTTCCTACAAATGATAGTTGTACTCTTACAAAAGTGTGGTGATCGTGGTTTAAGTGCTTGTCTGATAGGGCCTCCAATAAAAATACCTATCATGAATTCCACTGTTACACTGACAGGCACATCAAATGAAAATGGTGGCATTCCTGAGGACAGAGCCACACTCCCAGACCAGACTGATGTCCAACCAGCCAGTGAGGGCCCTATGGATGCAGCCAAAGCAGAGACCACCAAGAGCTCCAACACAGGGGGCACTGAAGCTGCTGCCCCTGCCTCTTCTGACGCCGCTGCTGCCTCCACAGCCCAGCCAGAAGCATCTGGGGGAGATGCCCCTGCAGAAGGTACCTCAAAAGAGGCTGCGCCCGCATCTGACGCTGCTGCTGAGGCCTCAGACAAGCCTGCTGAGTCAGCTGCCCAATCAGCAGGTGAATATCACAACTAGTGACCAGGCTTGTTGAATGCTAATGTTCAGAAAAATGTAGTGGTACACCAGACACAAGAGAGGAGCACTGGGATGGTTACTTGCCTGCCTTCACCTCTCCACTCCCCCCAGGACTTTCCTTCCACTCCACACAGTGTTACTATGGGTTTCCAGTACACAAGACTGCCTTTGTATTTTAATTAACTCACAAGGGTAGTTATTAACTTGAAAACACCTTTCAAATGCCACAGTAGGACAGAGTGTGCCGATACACTCAATGTAAAATATGTGTCATCAGTCACAGCGTAGTGTCTAATTACATTTTAGGAGTAGCTTTACACCCAAGGGGAACATGGAATGTGGGAACGTTAAAGCAGAGGATAATGACTTTGAGATTTTATTACATCCAACAATTTATGTTAGCTTAGGTAGCAGTTGTTTCCATGGTGAGGAGATATTCATGTAAATGGAAATTGTTGGACATGCAAATTGAGCTGAATATAAGAGACTGTTCCCCTGCCTAATGCAAAATTACTAAGATATTGCACTGTCTACCTGCAGATAAGTAACAAAGCTTTGTAGTTTCAAGGCTGGAAGTATTTGCTTAGAGCATTTTGAATGACTTCATAATAGTAGTGTGCAGGTGTTTGGAGGTTAAATAAGAGCTGCAGGTACTTGTACTGTGCGACACAGCGTTTGACACCACAGGAAGAGAAGGTGTGATGTTGGCAGCTAGAGCTGCCATTGACATCAGCCTTGGCTTGCTGTGACAACAAAACCCGCAGTTTGCAATGTGAAACTTTCTAAAAGGCCAACAAGTAGTGGCAGATGGCCACTATACAGACAAATCCATCCCTTTTTTAAATGCAGTGCAGCTGATGCAGTCATTAAAGAAGTTCCACTCCAGAGGGAGTGTTCTGTTGGAGTTACGTTTTAAAAACGATCTTATAAACTTCCAACAACCAGTCATGAAATGAGTTGGTCACTAATGATGACAATCATTCTCTTCTCTGAACTGCTGTAGAGAATACAACAGAAAATGCTGCACCATCAGACCCCCCCGCGGAGTCCAGTGCAGAAGCCCCAGGTGAGGGGAAAGTATTTAAAGGCCAAAGGAAGCCTCCAGCCTCTCTCCTGTGGCTGAGCTGTGTTCCACTAACCCAGTGCACTCATGTTATTGCTTCTCTCCTCTCCTCCAGCTCCTGCAGAAGGATCATAAGACGCCCCCAGAGATGGATTTACTCTCTCATCACGCTCACCAAATTTCTTAATGTGCAAAAGCAAGAGTCAATCCACAGGGAAGTTTATTTTAAAAACCTCACAGTTGAACAGATATTCAACTCCATAGTTTTTCTTTATGAATCATAATAGCTGATGGATGCATTTATATTTTAGCAACACACTTTAAAAAGTCTGATTACAGTATAAGCATGAATATTTAGATCCCACTGATGCTTTTATTTGCCCAAGTATAGTTCATCTGATCAGAAACCAAGTGTGCTTTCAGCACTGTCCTTAAGGTCAGAGTCATCTACAACAATTGCCTGTTGCCAAGATAGACAGCCCAGTCTCCTAGACTGGAGTCTAATATTGATTGATTGTGCCTTTGTTTTCTTTTATTGGTGTGTGGGAAGGATTTCTACTTTTGTATATATTTCACCAAAATGATATCAGATATTATATCACTGACATACCAATATAGTTTAATGTAAAGCAAGCTTTGCAGTGAAAGTCTGAGTTTTTCTATGCAAAAGTCAATATTCTGTGACTCAGAAAAGATGGACTTCTACACGTCAGTGCATTTTACGAATATGAAGACATTCTATCATTTCTTCCTTTCAAATGATCCATTATGATTGAAACAGCTGAAAGCCAAATAATTTGCAAAGATCTAAAAGTTCTTTATGCAGACTTGTCCATTTGACTGTCCTTTCCCGAACCAAAAATAAATGGTGGCTGAAAAATAGCCTTGTGTAGTAAGTTGATGGATAAGGGTCTGATGGGCACAGCTCATTTATATATATGAAAGCATCTTAAACGTTAGGATTTTAAATCAGGTGTCAGCCACATGCATTATTCTTCTACCTCGAAGAAGAATCTTCCCACTGCCTGTTAATGTTTGATGCATATCTGTCAGTCTTAGTGTCGAATGTCAGCTTGTCTACCTAGCTGAGCTGAGGAAGATATTGAAGCCTGTGGCTTTCCAAAACAGTTTATTCATCACGACTCCATCAGTAAAGCAATATATCAAACAAGTCTCAGTGAACATCCTGTTTTTGCTGCTTAAGATCAATGGTATATCTTTGGCAAAGACTGGCAGGTATTACAAGGGAAAAGTAGACAATGTAATGTTAGGCTGATAAAACAATGTTGTTGGGCAGTGTTCTTCATTGTTGTGGTTCTGGTGTGTTCCCATTGATATTGGACAACATTTATTTTGTAGATAACTTTAAATGAGTGATATGCAAACTGTCATGACCTTCGATTAATATAACTGGAAAGCTTTCAGTTGCCCAGCAACATTTCTCAGAATGTTGCTCATCAAATTTAAGGTGATGTTACCAGGGAAACGTTTGTGCAACAACATGAGACCTCTGTAAGTCTGCAAGAGTCTATGTAAAAAAAACTGCTGGCAGATTAAACCATATATTGCATTCCTAGCACTTCCACTTGATTATCATGTTCCAACAGTGTTAGTCTGCATTTGATCCCATTTAGCTTGTTGCCTCAGGAGACATTTTCACAGAGGGAGATGTTGTGAATGCAGAGCTAGAATGCTATCAGTCAAGGCAAGCTATCAAATCTCAGTACTGAATGTCCAGACCCTCTGTGCGAAACGTGTCTGATTTTCTTACCAGGCTAATATATTGACCCACCTAGATAAAAACTGATGTGACTACACAATCTGATATTAGTTAAATTTTTGGATTATTTACAATTTATGCATGCTTGGGCCAGCAAGTCAGGGGGAATTAGTGATGGGTCCCACAACAGCTACGGCTTCAATCTCCACAAGGCCACCCTGCACAGATGCGAAAAGAGCAGAGATACGATCAATTTCAGAAACCCAAAAAGGGGTCACCACATTTTCTACAATTCTATACTGTGGACTTCCACAGAGTACTTACCCTCGGTAATGCAGCAACCTGATAGGCAGCCCTGGCCGGATAGTTGCTGCTGAAAACTGCAGAGATAGTGGGAATTATTTTGATGTAAATCGTAGGCTCTGAAAGAGTTTTAACCATATCATATAAACAGACCTATAATTCAAGAAGTTTAAACATAAATGAAAATTTATTCATTTTTGGCATGCCGTCACTTGCATGCATATCATTATTTGCTTCTCTTGGTACTAAACCAGACATCACTTAGTCTATATGTAATGAACGGACATATGGAAAGAGTAATTCTTGCTTTGCCAACTGTTCAGGTAATGGGAACTTAAGAACCCATTTTCAGGAAATTATCTGAGTTTTTAATATCCTGAAAGCTCGGGGGTCAAGTTCAGCCCTATTCCCAGTCTATGACTTGGGTCATGGAAAGTTCCCTGAGGTGGGAGTCTGCACCCACAGACAGGTAGTCCTCAGTCCTGGAGGATAAGGCTTAGATTTCATAGCACTTCCCTGGCTCCCCTTACACTCAGACCCAAGGCTACAGTTACACCTGTGAACTGTGTCAATAAAGAATACCCAGCATGCCACTGTCACCATGTCCCAGTTAGCAACAGGTGAGCCATGCACAGAGGACAGGTGTGAAGGCTTGGACTGGAAGATGCTCAATGTAGCCTTGCTGTACCAAATCCCAGGTAAACTAGGAAAATCCAAGCCATATTAAAACTGTAACTGTTCACAACCACTTGTCATACTTTGTAGGAGACAGAGTAGTAGTAGTAGTAGTCTGGTTTTCAGTCAATCAATCTGATTTATAAGTAGCACAGGAGATGTCATGGACAATGTTCACATGCAATCTTGGCTAAATGTTCACCATCTGTCATCTGTGGCTATGCTATATACGATCTGTGTCTCGCCTCCTTCTGCTCCCAAGTGCTGTGCTCCTTTACTTACACTGCTTGTAAACTTCATTGACATTATTGAAGTCATTCATATCAGCCAACAAAACAGTTGTCTTGACAACTGCAAAAAACACACACACACACACAAAAAGAATTAACTGCTGTGAGTGGGGCTCATTTTTAAAGCAAAGAAAATGTACAAACATCAAAAACATTCAATATTTTACCATTTTCATAGCCACATCCAGCAGCTTTCAGAATCTCGCCCATGTTGATGAGTGCCTTTGAGAGAATGAGAACACTTTTACAGTGGTACACTGAATGTTTCAAAGAGAGGATGTTGCTGCTGTTGGAAGACATTGCTATCTTTTGGTGAGAGTATATATGGAGAACATGTCAAAGCTTTATGGAATCTGTTGCAGAGGCATGCTAAGGCATATGTCTCCAACTCTATGGGTGTCACCTGTTTGGCCTGAGCTTGGACGCCTCCAGGGACCAGCTGTCCAGATGCCGTGTCCAGACCCAGCTGCCCAGAGATGTACATGGTCCGGTCAACCACCACCGCCTGACTGCAAACACCACACATATCAACCAATTCATTTAGATCATTCTAGCATGTCCATACTGCATCACCCAGGGGCCAGTGTGTATGGTTTAAAATCAACTCCTTAGGGTTAGGGTTAGAATAGAATAGAAAGCCTTTATTGTCATTATACACAGTTCACATTATACACAGTTAAACATAGATTAAACATGGATCCATGAGTCAAAGCAAATAACTGAGTTAGTGGGAATATATACCTTTCACTATAAAGTAGCCTTCATGAAGTGGACATCTTATTTCTGCTTGACACCTAGGTAGTGGTGTGCAGATGAAGTTGTGAGAGAGCCCTCTGCTGTACAATGTGTCATATTGCTGGCATTTACTAAGCACATTCATATAGTTTCAACTCCCAACGTTATAAGTCAAATATTTGAGTAGCAAGGCAGTTTGGAGAGATTTGTCTGCACTTTGGTCTTATGTCAGATAATGACCTCTCAGCACTTCACACGCCGGGCCAACCACTGGCTGGCTTGGCAACTCCCCTCGCACAGTAGCACAAGTGCACTTAACACCATCATTTTGTCTAAGTAGGCCAGTCTAATTGCACGAGTTTATCCAAGTTCCACTTCAGCTCTTCCCAATAGTTCTCGCTGCACGCGCATGAATTAAAGGGAGGAGGAAGAAGGCAACTGTTTGAAGGTCATTCAAAAGTCCCCCTATGAAATATTTTTAAACTGCAACCTGCAAACCTACGTTACCTGTTGACTCCCTGTCGTATGGGTGCGTTAAATGTGTAGGGTATTTTCCTCTAGCATCCATTCTAGCCTGTTGAAAATGAACTCCACCTCGGCAGCAGTCACCCCAATGTCTGCTTCAAAAACCTGGCTACTTACAAATTTAGACATACATTTGCCCGTAAAGCTATAAAACCATAATCTAGTTCATTTTTGATTTGTGGCATTATGCTATTCCTACACATCACGCAAAAACGTGCTAAATGTGAACCACGTGTCTGATCCCAAGCCTAAACCGGCCAATTTATGCCAAGTGTGCTAACAAAATTAACAAAGTCATCATGAATGCAACCTACCTATATGGTCCAATTGCAGCTGGTGCGGTTTCTGTATGGATTCTTTTTCTTACTGTCGCCATGTCTCTACAAACTCTGTGTTTAAGGAATAACCCGACAGTACCGGCTTGGACAGGAATGGGCAAAACCAAAGGCTGAAATTCCTTAAGATTCTTACAGCCGAAGTTCTGGACTACCATAATAACTGATACAAAGGCGTATACTGAATTAATATAGCCGACTCATTCTTAAGTATATGTATCTCTTAAAGCAATGTTCTTAATGTGTGATGGATCTTAAATAGCATAGTGATCACTGCCACTGACTTAAACTCAGCACCTTACAGCTGCTTCTAACAGTTTTGTAGGTTTCTATTTATCCGTTCTTTATGGTAAAGACAGGTGTTTCGCTCACACTGATTTATGGAGCGTCTGATAGACTCGGAGATGATATGGCTGCTCTTGGAGCCAGTCAAGATGACAGTGCTGGGGTCTTCTGCAAGTTATGTGTAGACCTTTATTCATGAAACCCATACCAGGGAGGTGTTACAAAACATGGTATAATATTACATGTAAACAACAAATTAGTTTTCTTTAAGAAAAGTTTTACGTCAGAGAAAGGAACAAAATAATGTACACTTGTTAACACAAATGCAAACTACTAAATAAGGCAGATATGCACTTTCATGATGGTGTGCTGTGCATGCTTTTAGCAACACAAAAGCAGAAAGTAAAGGAAAGTGATACGGCTAAAACTGGTCTTGTGGTTTAGAGACACACTGGAAATGCTGGAAATCTGGGCATGCTTTAAAACACCCATACTGGTGACTTCCACCTGCAAACCTACCTGTAGATTCCCTGTCGTATGGGTGCCTTAGGTGTGTAGGGTATTTTCCTCTGAATAGCATCCATTCTAGCCTATTGAAAATGAACTCCACCTCAGCAGCAGTCACCACAATATCTGCTTCACAAACCTGACCACTTGCAAACTTAAACATACTTTGACCCACAGAGGCATGAGACCATAGTCCAGCAAATGTTTGATCTGTGGCATTATGCCAACTCCAGCAATTTCACGCTGAGAAAAACTCCAAATCCCAAGACCCAAGACCAAATCCAAAACCCAAGCCGGCCAATTTATGCCAAGTGTGCTGACAAAATGAACAGTCATTATGAATGCAAACTACCTATATGGTCCAATTGCAGCTGGAGCGGTTTCTGTATCCATTATTTTTCTTACTGTCGCCATGTCTCTACAAACTCTATGTTTAAGGAATAACCCGACAGTACCAGCTTGGACAGGAATGGGCAAAACCAAAGGCTGAAATTCCTTAAGATTCTTGCAGCTGTTGCCGAAGTTCTGGACTACCATAATAACTGATACAAAGGCGCATACTAAACTAATATAGCCGACTCATTCTTAAGTATATGTATCTCTTAAAACAATGTTCATAATGTGTGATGGATCTTAAGTAGCATAGTGATCACTGCCACTGACTTAAACCCAGTAGCTTATAGCTACATCTAACAATTTTGTAGGTTTCTATGTATCCATTCTTTACGGTAAAGACAGCTGTTTCGCTCA
This sequence comes from Tenualosa thibaudeaui, assembly GCA_027481765.1. Taxonomy (NCBI): domain Eukaryota; kingdom Metazoa; phylum Chordata; class Actinopteri; order Clupeiformes; family Clupeidae; genus Tenualosa; species Tenualosa thibaudeaui. Next base: position 711,306 of record JAIFZK010000151.1, read on the forward strand.
CTCTTATGGAGCGTCTGAAGGACTCACAGTGATAAGACAGTGATGGGGTCTTCTGCAAGTTATGTATAGACCTTTATTCATGAAACCCATACTAGGGAGGTGTTACAAAACATGGTATAATATTACATGTAAACAATAAATTAGTTTTCTTTAAGAAAAAGTTTTACATGTCAGAGAAAGGAACAAAGTACACTTATTAACACAAATGCAAACTACTAAATAAGGCAGCTATGCACTTTCATGATGGTGTGCTGTGCATTCTTTTAGCAACACCAAAGCAGAAAGTAAAGGAAAGTGGCTAAAACTGGTCTTGTGGTTTAGAGACACACTGGAAATGCTGGAAATCTGACATTTTACATTTAATGCTGTCCAACAAAAGAAAATAACAATCATCCTTCATCATGAACATCTTTGTGACTGCCAACTAGTGCAGACAACAGTCGTAAAGAACTGAGATAGGCATGCTTTAAAACTGCATATTCTGGTCACAACTGGGCATACAGATTTCTGCAGGAGTGTGCTCTTGTTCTTGAGCCATTATCCAAAGATAAAGCTGAAAAGACAAAACAAGCACTCTGGTCCATCGACTTAATCAACATTAATGTCTATGTAATTGAATATTTGGTTTCTACTAGAAGATGGAAGTGGACCATGTTCTAATGCCTTTGCATGATTACAGTATTGAATGTAAGACAGGTTAGGTCATTCCAACTTAACAGAGAAGTGGGATGTTATTCTATGGGCCCCTGAGAGATTTCATGGAATCCAGAGGTTCAGGTGAACAAGACTTATTAAGCACAAGAACTTTTAGGGTGTCTACTTCAGGAGATACAGTATACACTGCAAATGAAATCTGAGAGATCTGCTTCAATATTCAACAATATGATCCTCATCGCAAAACGTAACCAAATAATCAATAAAAACAAACAAAAATAATCTATTCACATTCACTAAAATGTAAACAGAAATGAAGCCTTGAAAGCCATTTCCATCATTACGTTTTTCTGTTTTGACCTTGCAACTTGCAGTCAAATCAAGAGGAAAACCATTTCTTGTCCTCGTCTTGATGTCTTAAGATTAATGCATGATGCCAGTTGAGTGATTTCTATTACAAATACGAATCTACTTTGCAAACGCAGTAGCGCAACAGCGTCTAAGGCATTCTCTTCACGTGATTGTCTTTGGTTGAGAAGTCATTCTCAAAATATTTCATCAGTGGTAAAAAGATATTCAAACTTTACAATATTATTTCAATATCTTTCTCTGCAGATATTCCCTTTCCCCTGTGCATTTATGTACTTATTACAGGTTGGCCAAATCACAAAAACCTTTGCTTCTTTTGACAGTTGTATAATATCTAAGAAAGGCCAATGGGTATTGCTATAGCATGTCCTGTCTGATAGAGATTCCAGAGAGGGGGGTAACATGATGAAGTATATCAGAACTAAATTTCATACAATACAATTATTGTCGGAGTCATTTTGCAAAATATGACCTGAAGTAGTCAGTCTGAGAAACCCCAGCAAACGCTTCTGATGGGCGGGCAGCTTTCACTCAGCAGAGGCCTCTGGGTGGTGGCTCCAAGGAAACGGTGGTGGTTACTTTGATGAGGCGTCTGCTTCTTTCTCTCCGCTTGGCCCTTAGAAGTTCTGCTGGCGACGTTTCTTGGCGTCCATGGCATCAAGGATAGGTTGGCGCTTGGCTGTGTAGCGCTGACGCAGCTCCTCAATCTCCCTCTCCATCATTGGGTCAAGTGCACTCAAGCGCATCTGCAGCTCCTCATAGTCAAGGTTTTTCAACTGGATTCACACACCAAGAGAAATACAATGAGCATTACAAGCCTAAAAATATCAATATGCAGATATGGTGTCCATGACCAACAAAAAGGACACAAGCACAAAAACACTGATATCCTGATGTGACATGACACACAAGCATATAGCAGCATTGCATTGTTATTTTAACATAGACATGGGCCTAATTCAGCTAAATAAAAGTACTGACAATGGATGGACTTACAAAATCAAAGTCTCCATCTTGAGGCACTTTCCAGCTCTCAGGAAAGGAGGTCTTGGGGATGAGGTACGGGTCTTGTTGGTTGTGGTTGTAGTTCTCCTGGGCCTTATTGGAATCCTGCTTGTCAAAGTAATCCATGAAGGATGGCCGCTGTGCTTGCTGGTTGGTAGCATTTCCTACAGAAGAGGCAAAACTAATTGTCACTTTCCAGCCTTAAACAGTTTTCAGTGCAAAGCATGTCACACACTACAGTATGCTGATCAACACTTTTCTGTATGTTCTGTTTGAGGACATTCACAACCTGCCATTCTGATACACTATTTCCAGAGTATTTAGTATAGTGTTTCAAGAGTACTTAGAAACCTACTCCTCATAGAGCCAACATCCTCCTCTTCCTCCTCATCATCACTGTTGATCACCATGGTGCCCAGGTCCGACTCCAGCATGGTGCTGCCATGTTCTATCATAGTCTGGGCCCCATCACTCATGGTGCCAGTCGCTCGCATGGTGCCCGCTCCCTCAGAGCCCGACTTCACCATGGTGTGAGAGTCCACCTCCACTTCCTCTTCCTACGATGGCCACAAAGACACACAGAGATGCACAAAGAAGTACACAAGCCTTAACAATCACACACTGGACAAAATGCAGATGCTGCCCTCATATCGCAAGAGCCAGACACAAACAGGCACACACAGACATACAAAGTGTTCATACCGAGTTGTCTTCCTCCTCCTCCAGCTCTCGCTGCTGTTCCTGTTGCCTCTTGGCCTTCATGTCCATCGCCTCTGTGATGAGATCACGCAAGATGCTCACAGGCTTGGCGTTGGTGATAAATGGATGCTAAAATGGAACACATTTTAAAAAAAGAGAAAAACATAAAGCGAGGGATGAAACAGCTGGCTCAGATGACACATGACTAACACTGTGAAATTAAGCCACTGAGCTGGGACCAGCTCAAACAGATATCTCGGCTTTAAGCGAAAAGCTCTCCATTTCAAGCGTGCTCTGGAGCTCAGTGGTCAGCCTTAAACTTCTCCGGGGGCCCCGCTCACCTGCAGGAGCTGTGTGGCCGTAGCCCTTTGCTCTGGGTTCTTCACCAGACACTTCTTCACAAAGTCTGTGAAGTCATCCGTCCACAGCTCAGGCTTACGGAAAGTTGGTGGTGGATTTGTAGGAATCATAAAAATAGCCTGGAATTTGAAAAACAAACAGTTTTCTGTTCATGACATGAGAAACAAACAATGAACTGACGGCAAAAAACAACACATCCTAAGCTAATATACACAATGGCAGATACCATGGAACTAGCTTCTGATTTGTTCATACTACACATCGTGCACAGTGTACAAGGCATATGAATTCATTCAATATACCCTTTCCACAAAACAGAAAAGTCTGATCTCATTTAAAGTCGACCTTACTATATGTTAAATAAAGCATTACATATGACATTGTTTATTTTTGCATCATTGTGCCTGCAATGTGTCACTCTTGCAGATATTAGTCTTACTGCCTGTTTGGTCTGTAAAAATCTGGTCTGTGTACTGATCCACAAGTTAGTATTGCTTACATGTATTAAATTGGCAGTATTTTGTCCGGTAAATTAAATTACCTTTTTTTGCAAGCTGCTGGTATGAATGCATTGTGCATATCATGTACAAATTACATCCCATACAGTCACAGTTGCAGCAGTTACAGCATCCACTATGTATCTAAAAACCATAAGCCGGTTTCTACTTAAAAACAGGGAAATTATTTGACTGCCAACTCCCTGCAAACTGCCAACATCAACTACTTTTTTTCCTCAGTTCCTCTGCTGCAGGGAACAACCTATTTTTAACATGCAGAGGGTCTGCTTTTGAAAATGTAAAAAGGAAGCCACTACATGTTGCCTTGACTTACTCTCATGGGATGAATGTCTGCATAGGGTGGCTTCCCCTCCGCCATCTCTATGGAGGTAATACCTAGCGACCAGATATCTGCCACACAGTTGTAGCCAATCTCTTGGATCACCTCTGGTGCCATCCAGAATGGGGTGCCAATCACCGTGTTCCTTTTGGCCATAGTGTCCTGGAGCACAGAGAGCACAGAGGTCAGTCACAGCATACAGAGAATATGGCATCTGGATTACAGTACACGTCTCAACACCACCACCACATTACATTACAGCTTCTTACAAGGCGCCCACACAGAGTTACCACTAGGTCAAACTTCAAATTCCCTGACTTTCCCTGATTAAACAACGGAATATCCATGGCCTCCTGTATGAACAACAGTAGATTATACCTCCTGGGTACTAAGCAGAGAAAAGGTATCTACCAATCAATCTATGAGCTAAAAACATAGTTTCTTTGCCTTTCCAGCAGTATGACAGAAAATGTCTCCTTTCTGCCCATCAGCAGAGGAATAATGGGCTTTGAAAAAAACAGGTGAACCCCAACCACCGGCCAACAGCGAGTCGTGGAAATAACTAACAATGGACTAAACTAACAAAATTACCTGATATACCAGACTTTACCTGCAAAATGTAAAGATTTGTAAAGATTCCCTGACTTTCCATGTCTAGAATAAATTTATTAAAATTTCATGATATTCCAGATATTCCCAAAATTCCATGACCTGTGAGAACCCTGTTTACAGTGCATTACAAACCCACAGGTCTAACTTCTAATCTCCAACTGTATTGCCAGGATGTGAGCACAGAATGATCTGACTGATCTGAATGAACAAAGGAAGGATGTCCTTTATCTAGGGCTGTGCAACTAATTCCATTTTAATCATGATTACAATTATTGATCCTAAGGATCACAAAAATACCACAAACTGGAACAAATTATTTAGTCATGTTCCATTTTGCAAGCACGCTATTCTGAGATGTTTTACTGAATGACACACACACACTGTCAGAAGGAAAATGTGTGGGGAAAGTTTAAGGAAATTCTCAGTTTAAAGCTTTTAGAGTTAAAAATGCACTGTGTTTCCACAGATAATGAATAATCATGTTCAATAATCAGGATTTCAATATTGATTGGATTATTATTTGTTCATATTCAAGCAGCTCTACCTTTATCGCTACACAAAGCCCTTTGCAACACGACTAGCAACAAATGTAACACAAGAGCAGCAAGCGATGTTTGTTTTCGAATAATTACTGAAAATTCAAGTAGCCTGATTAGATTAGATTACATTAGATTCAACTTTATTGTCATTACTCATTTATAAATACAGGTAACGAAATGCAGTTTGGCATCTAATCAGAAGTGCAAAGAGCAGCAAGTGCAGTATATGCAATATGTACAGTTAAAGAGCAAATTATATTCAGATAAGAGTAGTAATAATAAATAGGCAGAATAATAATTAGGCAGAAGAGCAATATACATGTAAGGTGAAGAGATAATGAGGGTAATATACAGATGTGCTATATAGATTCAATAAAGGGCAATATAGATGTGCTATAGAGATAGTTATGTACAGATGTATTAAGTGTTAAGTATATACAGATGTACAGAAGTATATACAGATGTGCAATATACAGATATAGATAGTTAAGTATTCCCAGAGGACCGTAAAGTAAAGTCATGTCATGTGCTTTTCATGCATGCATTCTCTCCTGCCTGTTGCTATTAAACCTTTTTTCCAGAAACATGTTCCAGTAAAACAAAACCTCATGTACATGATATCATGAACATTCAGTGGCAGTGTAATTGGCAAATTACAATAGGCTTCCCAAAACTAAACTGTTATCCTCTTTTGTAAGTCGCTTTGGATAAAAGCGTCCGCTAAATGCCTAAATATAAATGCAAAACAAACAAACAAGCAAACACAAAAACTCACTGTGAGTTGTCCGGCCACTCCAAAATCAGCTAGTTTAGCATGTCCTTCTGTGTTCAGGAGAATATTGCCAGCTTTTATGTCTCTGTGAATCTTCCTCATGAAATGAAGGTACTCAAGGCCCTTCAAAGTGGATTTGAGGATGGTGGCAATCTCGTCTTCAGTGAGCTGTTGGTGACAGCATTCAGAATTATTACAATTGTTCATAGTGTTTTCATATTCCACAATGACACCAGTACCAGCGGCAAAGACATATTTACTAAACTCTTCCATATATACCGTTTTGTTGCGCAATCTGATGATGTCCGAAACAGACCCTGCTCCACAGTATTCCATGACAATCCACAAATCTGTGTTTTTAAAATAGCTGCCATAGTACTTCACTACATAGGGGCTACAACAGAAAAAGGACACAAGAAGGGTCATGACTTGAGACATGTTTGGCTTTACATTTAGGGAACAAAGACTAAGAAGCCAGTGTAGCGTCTACCTGTCACATTGTTGCATTATGGAGATTTCTTTGATGATCTCCTGCAAATCAGATTCCACAGGCACTTGTTTGATAGCCACAACCTGGCCCGACTCCTTGTGGATAGCTTTAAATACACTGCCATAAGACCTGTACATATACAATTAGTGAGTGTTCTCCCTCAAATAAATACTACGTTTATTTGCCAGAAGAGATATAGCATCCACATAATTTCATCTCGTCAGCCTTACCCCTCGCCGAGCTTTTCCAGGACGTCAAAGACTTCTTCTGGTTGTTTGGTGAGGCTGTCTTCGCTCAACTTCTTCAATTTGCTACCAGAGAACATTTGTAATCGGTTAATTTGCCATCTCAACACTTTGTCATCTTTGTGAAACAGAAGATGGCTCACATTGGACGTATATTGAACATTTGCTGAACGTTGAACTACCGCTAACGACTAATTTCAGACGGCGCCCGTAATGTCATTATCGTAGGAGGGTGAAATGGGGATCACTGCTCGTGAGCAACACTTAACTTTTTCTTTTTCTTTCACTAACATATTTGATATAACTTCAGTGGCTAAGTAGCTACCCTGTTCACATAGCTAACGTTCAATGGCCTGGGCCAAGTTGACAAACGATAAAGCTAATGTTAGCTATCAGGCTCCCTAATATTAAATCCAGTTCCTTTACCTTTTGGGCGCAGGTTGCTCCATGACTAAAGTATTCAGCACTTCGACAACTCAAAATCTGTAGATTTAATGTATAAATCACTTAATTAAAATTCATTTTAAGTTGTCCGAGTGAAAGATAACTGTTTCGATGACCGACTTTCGCTTCCAAACGCATTAGCGAAGACTTTTCTTCGCTAAAAATACCAGGCTACGTGGAGGCATTTTCCGTGTTTTCCAGAAAAGTGTGTGCAGTTTGCCATCCTCCGTCTTGGAGTACACATGATTCTCCCCGAGCATGCTCAGGCCTGCAACCAATCGGCGAGAACCTTGTTGGAAGGTGGTTCAACGGACTGCATGCGTTTTATTCGAATGATCCGACCGATCATAATAAATTAAGTTAGATATCGAGGTAAGTACTGAATCATGCTTATTCATAGAGATATACGTGTTCTTAAGTTCAGTCACCTATGGCTGGATTCATTTCAGCTCATAGCGTAACTTAGTCGCTGAAAACCCATGACTAAAAGTAGGTTCGTAGTTAGTTTAGTCCGTGTAGGAAGTCGAGGACTATTTTTTGTTAGCAGTAACTGTAACAAAACAAACTTTAACACGATACCACAATCAGGACCAATGCAATGTAGAAGATTTACTGATCTCTAAAGATCATCGTATTTACCCGAAGATTGTCGGTACTGTAACGTTAGCGCAGACGTGAGTCTGATGCCGACAATGTTAGCATCATTGTTGTCCTTAGCTACTCTTTATTTGTGATTGTCATTTAGTTTCTTGCTTTACGTACACATGCCTAGTCCTGCATGTACCTCCATGCTGATTAGGGACACATTTCACATATTCATATATTTTATAAATTTTTAGACCAAACGTTAATCATGGATGTTCAGAAAGATGCACAACCACCGAAACAGCAACCCATGATCTACATCTGTGGAGGTAATTAATCAGTGCTAGTCTTACTCTTACTCTCTGAGGTTGACCGTCTGTATTGTGTATGTATCTGACTGCTCAAATGTGTTCTCTCAAATCAGAATGTCATACTGAAAACGAGATCAAGGCCAGAGATCCTATTAGATGCAGAGAATGCGGCTACAGAATAATGTACAAGAAGAGAACAAAGAGATGTATCCTTTCATGAAGTACATGCGGTTCGGAGAAATAATTATTTTATCAAAAATGATTGCGTGTGGATTCACTGTTCAATTTAGGCCTACCATAGGATAGATGGGTTTTTTCTGTACCTTTAGGAACAATATTTTTTCACACATCACATATTTTTCAAGCATCTGGTGAACACCGCTAACTCCCCACATGCATAGCCTCACAAAACATACACCTGCATCATGTATCCCTCCCTGGGGTAACAAATGCTCCACACACCCTCCGCATGTATACATCTGAACACCATAGGAAATGAACACAGATGATATTGTGGATGTAGGTAGTACAGGGATGGAATGTTACACAAATTTGTGTCGTGCAGTGATGGCTGAAGGACATAACACCTCTTGAATTGCGCTATTTCCAGTCTAATGTTTTGTATCTGCAGTATTATGGGCGAAGTATGACAGAATATGTGTGTTAGCATTTGTTTCCTAATGCTAAGACATGACAGGAATATAGCTTAAGTTGCACTGATGTATGACAGAACAGAAGGGAGCAAAGTAAAGCAGACAAAAGGATCTCCAACTGGTATGTTGTCCTTACAAGATTGGCATTGGCGTCAGCTATATTTACCACGATTTAAAAACACTCGAAATGCCTTCATTTGTATTAAAGCCTTTAGCTCATAAAGTGCCAGTGTGTTTAACTCTCAGTGCTTTCAGGGTAAAAAGTGACATCGCCTGGTTGAGTCAGTGATGACGGTGAAATTGACCCCCTTTGTTTAGGCTTTACTGAATCAAGCGTGCCATAAATCGGACAATACGGAAGGAAGCTAGTACACAAAATTTATACGAAAAGCAAGATGATCAGAGAAGTGAGGAAAAAAGAGTAGGACAATATCGATGGTCAACCAGGTGGGCTCAACCAGTTGATGTTGCAGTTTGTTTAATTGCAAAGGATTTTGACAAGTCGTGTTTATATAGCTGACGCCAACGTCAGTGTTATTAGGCCAACGCATCTTACTAGCGGGGGATTTTTTTTTTAAGGGCTCATGGTGATCCTGACACAGATGGGCAGTAGTAGCAAAAGTTACTGTACCTGAAGGTGGGAATTGATCAACTTTGTACTTGTCTTACTGTAGAGAAGGTAGTCTAGACAGGTTTTCAGTATCAGCACATATGCCTATAATGTAGCCTATACTACAACTGTGGCTACAACAGCTCATTAGAATGAGGTAAAGCATGTCCATAGTCTGAGAAACATGTTGGCACTGATAAGTAGAATTGATCAGAGCCATGCTATTCCAGTGTATTGAGGCATTCGATTCTTGGTTCTGCTCAATTCCTGATTCTTGACTCCCACCCCTACCTGTATCATTACTGGTGGCACACACCACACATCTAGTGTCCTGCTGTATTGCTCCATACAATGTAACACTGTCCGGTTCCACTCACTAACTGTCCCACAACACTGTCCAGTGTCACTTGCTAGCTCTTCCAAACCTAACTCTGGGCCTAACCCATGGAACAGCTGGCAAGTGTCACGCCGCAGTAGAACAGTTACATGAAATAGATGCTTGCCGTGGAGCAGCAAGCAAGCGACTCAAGCCATTAACAGCACCAAAGTAGTATCTTGATCCTGTAAGGGAAATTCAGTCTCTGCATTGATCTGAGCCGTGAATTAGTGATGACAGCACACAGTGAATGGACTGCTGCAGTACCTGGGGAGCAGTGAGGGGATAGGTGCCTTGCTCAAGGGGACCTCAGCTGTGGACGTGGGCATGGGAGAGTGATGTTCAATCATTTCCCCCACCCATGTTTTTCTTACTGGTCAGGGAACAAACCGGCCACCCTTTGGTGACAAGTTCGAGGCCCTAATCCAGTAGGCCACAGCTGCCCCCAATACTGTTTTAGCTTCTCCTACTACTGCTACAGTACATTCCATGCTTTGGCCCTATATATAATTTTGATGTTGAGTCTAGGTGACAAGCAAACTGCAATTTCATAGTTGCTTGTATAACCAGAAATGGTCAGACCTTAATTTTGTACGAGAGGAAGGGTTTGAGTCTGGCCTGAGGTCAGGTCTAAATGAGGTTATAGCTAAATGATCGTAATTGTTGCTGTTGCCCTGTTAAATCCTTAACTCTTGCTCCTCAGTGGTGGTGTTTGATGCCCGATGAACAGACTCCCCATCCCATCTCGACCCATCCCATATCTGATTTTTTTGTATTTTAGTTGTCTAATATGTACAGCTTTTGTAAAGAGGCTGAAGTTTAGCAGGTCTCTACAAGGACTGTGTTGGTGAAAGAGAAAACATACAGACACAAGGAACGATGAATGAATGATGAATATCATTATATGTATTAGCTTTACACTTCAATTAAGCATGTACATGAACATTGTAGTTTTTTGTCTAATGAGTTAAAATAAGAAAATCATCTTTTTCTCTTTGTCCACCTAGTCAGGGACTGCGCTGTAACTTGCAGAGCCAATAAAATGTGTTATTTTTCAACTTGACTCAAGTATGGATGTGCAGTATCCTAGTCCTATTTAGTTGCTTTCTTTCTAAGGTTTCCTCTGCATTGTAGCTTGATTGTTAATGTTGTAAGTCATCATGCTAAATGCATACATGTGAATCAGTGAGTGTTTGCTCACCTTAAATTTGTTTGTCCTGCTCAGTTAGCATAAACTAGTGTAGCAGCTTACCAATGAAGGCTTGCTAGCAGCATGCCACCAGAGGTTAGTGTATTCAGTTAGGAGCTTGTACTCCATGAAAGGTTGTATTTAAGTTTATACTAGAAATATATTGCCTAGAAAAGGCAAGGAATTCAAAGATGATACCAGATGGTACCAGACTAGTTGCAGAAACCTCAAATTATCTGAATTTTGCAGTGTGCCTTTTTTTTTGTCTTGTTTTTGTTGATGTTGACTTAAAAAACTTTAATTTCATGATACAAGTGTCTTTCATTTTCAATATTTAACCTAATTTCAAAGGTCCTGAGACCATGCTAAAATCTAAGAATTTAAAGACGATTTCAAGAAATAATGTAACTTATTAGTTGTTTAGATTACTTTTTTTTGGAGCTGAAGCCTGATTAAATTTCACTCTCTTCATTGAGAATGATGGTAGTGGCCTTAATAGACCTTATATCAGGCATAGTACTGCTCCACTATATTGATTCAGTGTGTGAGAGAGGTCTCTTGCGCCAGGCTCTTGAAGGGGAATCACAGTGGAATCCCCTCTGAGCTCTGCAGCACAGCTCTGCATCAGCCCTCCCCCCACTGTGACATCAGCACTGCCTGCGCTGCAGGGGGCGTGGCCTGTGCCGTTCAACCTGTGTGGCTGGAGGAAGAAGTGAGCGTCGAGAGGAGGGAGAGAGAGAGTGCTGACGCTGCTGCTGCTTCTCCTGCAGAACGTGCAGCCAGCCATGGGCAATGCGCAGCAAAGGCCTCCTGGCAGGGGGGATGGAGAAGGAGCAGGAGGAGGCCAGCGGTCCCACCCTGGCCACCCAGGACAAGGCAGAGGCCACAGAGAGAGCGCTAAGCCGCCAGGCCCTGGGAGAGCTCCAGTGATGAATGGAACTCGGAGGGATAGCAGGAGCCATAGTGCTGAGGAGAGCAGCCCCAATGGCCTGGCTCAGAGTGAGGAAGACAAGAGCTACCTGGATGCCCCAGCGGGGGCTCTGCCTCCCCCTCTCGCTCGGCTCAAGAATGAGGGCAATATGCTATTCAAGAACGGGCAGTTTGGGGATGCGCTGGAGAAGTACTCCCAGGCCATCACTGGCAGTGAGGAAGCAGGTGAAGTAGCATTTGCTTTATCTTTTGAGATGGTTGAGTGCACATAATGAGAGAGATGTCTTTAGTGGAATAGGGGCCAATGTCGAACACTTGCCCTTGTGTTGAGACATCCTGGTTTTGGAAGTGAAGTGACGAGCATCTTGCCATACTTTTATGTTACACTTCACTAGGTTTTGTATCTTCCTATAAATGTTACTAAGCATTTTATTGATTGGCTGCAAATGACCAGTGCCATCCATAACTCGTTTCACGTGAAGAGGTGACTAGATGGCAGGATTTGGAGAGAAGGAGGAGGATACAGTATCAGGTTACCTGGTATTGAGAAGAAAAGGGGTATCAGATACAGGTTCACTTTGAGTGTGTGTTTATCTGCCCGACACACAGAATAAGGCTGGTGTCTCTCTCAGCTCCCATGCCAAGTGCATCTTATTACGGAGTGAAGAGTAAGAGCCAACTACTAAATGAACTTACGAGATCCAGACATCTGCGCCATACTGTGAACACTTGAAAGTGAAATCAATTGCTGACTCACAAACTACTCTGTGGTCATGTGACTCCTGTCAATTTATCCTTAGCAGTTCCACGCCCACCTAGACTAAAGATGTTGTAGGTCAGGTTACCACAGCCAATGACATCTAGCAGTATTAGTCAAAACCTTTAACGTGTTAGCTAAATGTTTAGCATTGTATACTGTACTGTCATGAGATTGTGTCAATTTGAGCTATATCAAGTTTTGCTAACTAATGAACCACTGAGTTTGGTTCCCAAGTTGTTAGCTGTACTTAAAGTAATTGAATGTTTGTCTTCAATGATTCACCTGGAAAGAAGGTTGTGGTCTGGGTCAATTGAGAGCCATTCAACCACTTTATTTGAAGAAGGAATTTAGTACCTCCTTACAAAAACATGTAAACCTGCTTGTGTTTCGGTTGTAACTATTAATTTTGAGGGCTGTGTTTCTTCTTTCCAGGCATTGAGAGCCCAGAGGATTTGTGTATTCTTTACTCAAACAGAGCAGCGTGCTACCTTAAGGATGGGAACAGCACAGACTGCATCACCGATTGCACCAGGTCAGCACACAAAACAAAGTGGTTTTCTCCAAGCTGAATCCACCAGACAAATGTCTCTGGTCTGACTGGGGACTGAGAGCATGCCAGTAACTCCTGTCTCTATGCGATTGTCTCTGCAGGAGATTAACACTCATGAGATTTTACAGTTAGCGCTAAGGAGATTTACTGACAGAGAGCCCAACTGTCACTAGGGATGAGGCTTTTAGAAACTTGTGCTGTTATATAGGCCCCCTTTGTATTGGGCCACTCCCCTCATACACACAGGAAACCACGATGGGTCTAGACAGCCACTGAAAACTAACTTATAATCTATCTGAATCCAGTATTGTAAATACATGTAAATACACGTTAGATCTGACGTTATTACAACATAGAAGATAAATATCTGCTATGTCAGGTTCTGAGTATTCTCTGAAAATCAAATATGACAATGTCTTGCTTTAAAAAGTGAACAACAAGTAGTTGGTCAGAACATAATCACCAGAATCCCTTTGTCTGGTCCAGACAGTTGACTTGTGGGTAAGCACTGGCTGCTATTTATGAATGGGCCAAAGCCTCTTGAGTCCTGCTCAGCAGATGAGGTCATCCTTGGTTGGCTGGCTCAGACAGCGTGGTCAGGAGTAGGACACTGCACTCCCTGGCCTCATCCTCTCCTTGGGCCCCTCCTCTTTGCCAGGCCTGCTCACAACACAGCATTATGGGACTGTTTACAGGCTGTTTGCTTGGTTGATTTCTCTTTCTCTCTCTCTCATTCTCTCCCTCCCTCCCCCTCTTCTTTTCATCACTGTCCTTATCCTCTTCCGCAGGGCCCTGGAGCTGCAGCCATTCTCTCTAAAGCCGCTCCTGAGGCGAGCCCTGGCCTACGAGTATCTGGAGCGCTACCGCAAGGCCTACGTGGATTACAAGACTGTGCTCCAGATCGATGTTAGTGTGCAGGCAGCCCATGACAGCATACACAGGTTGAGTTGGCAGACATGTTTGGAACAGTAATCATGACACACAGTTAAAGGGTTACTCTGTGATTCTCATCCAACCTATTTTTTGTGAAATCCAGCATATTTGTTCCTCCCTGCCCCCTTCCTTTCCTGTTTGGATGTGTACTCTGGTGTTTGATCGCAGTCCAGTAAATTTGAAAGAGCACCTATTGGGGTGTACAATAACATAGCCCATCGGGTGGAATTTCAGGTGCATGTTATTTCTTTGGCTTTTTAGTTGTTAGCAACCATTAACCAGAATCACAGACTCAACCTTTAAACTTTCATGTTTGTGTTCATGTACTGTAATTTACTTTTTTAAGTTGCAGTGCAGCTTTCTAAAAATTCTAAGAATGAAATGTGTTTGTGTGTGTGTGTGTGTGTGTGTGTGTGTGTGTGTGTGTGTGTGTGTGTGTGTGTGTGTGTGTGTGTGTGTGTGTGTGTGTGTGTGTGTGTGTGTGTGTGTGTGTGTGTGTGTGTGTGTGTGTGTGCATGAATACTGGATTGATGTTGAGGTGTGCAATATAAACATTCCAGGATCACCAAACTCCTGATTGAGCAGGATGGTCCAGACTGGAGGGAGAAGCTTCCGGAGATTCCTCTGGTTCCGCTTTCAGCGCAGCAGCACCGGCGTGAGGAACCCAGTGAAGAAGTGCTGCAGGCCCGAGCAGCCAGGAAGGCAGAGGAGGAAGGTTAGTTACATTACTTCCTGCCTGGTTTTTGAACAATAAATGACATTTAATGTGTTAGAAGAGTGTGTGCTCTGCATGTGGAGTTTCATGAGGCTTATATCAGCATGGAAACAGTGCCCCATTTTCATAAGCCAGAGGATACAGTATCTCACTCTGCATGCAGTGCATATGGGTCTACAGCATTGCTTAGAGCTATGAGAGTGCAGCCATTTAGTCAGTATCTCATACTTTACATCTGCATAATTCAAAATGCACCACAGAGTGCATGGGGGACTGAGGAATTCAAGCAGGCAGAAACTACTGAAATGAAGTAGAGGTGAAACTGCGGCCCCTCGGGTGAAAATAATGCTACACTTCTGTCTGAAAGTCTACAGTAAGCTGTTTTACCCTTAAATGGGTAAGTAATATAAATGAATTACAGCATAACCAGCCACCATTGTAAAGCCAGGCTGCAGGTAAATAAAAGATGTTAGGTGTAACCAAGTAACCTGTTGATGTCATGGAACCAGGTAGATCATGTTTCAGACATTCAAAGCTGTGGTGCATCTCATGGTCTCATGACAGCACACATGGAGCAGCTGCCCAAAGGAAGCACTGTAGACATGATAAACATCCACATCAATGTGCTGGTCAACACAGACCCAACTGAGAGAGTGCTGAAGATGAGGCAGTGGTGTTTGCACGTGCTTATTATGTCAGTGATACAGACAGCTGCTGCTGGGCTCGGCACCTGTGTAAATGACTTGGACACACACAGCACTGTCCACTTAGAATAGCGGGTAATCCTCATGATGTGAATGAATAGAAACTCTGCTGTTTACTATCTGCTTCTATTCCACGCTCTCTTTCTCTCTCTCTCTCTCTCTCTCTGTCCCCGTCTCTCTCTCTTTTTCTTTCTCTGGCGGGATGTGTTTGTGTCCCTCTCTCTCTGCTGGTGTAGCCAGGAAGGCTGAGGTGCGCTTCACGTCCCTGAAGCAAGATGGCAATGAGCTGGTGAGGCAGGGCCGCTTCCAGGAGGCTCTGGAGAAGTACAGTGAATGCCTGCAGATCAAGCCAAGCGAATGCGCTGTGTACACAAACAGGTATGAGAACAGCTCACACAGGATATCACCATTTCTGCCAGGTGTCTGACATTTAATTGTTCATTTATCCATTATATTTGTAACGGACCATGTAGAACTGCAAACATTAACGTTGGCATTTGATCCATTGTGGCAGAGCTAGCCTCAGGCTGTATATGACCTGACAGAATTGCTGCCTCCTGCCAAAGTGTTGTTTGTCACTTTGTCACATGCCAATTGATCTGAGGAAAACAAAGTGCAGTTTTTGTTGTTGCTCCCTCTCTCTCTGCCCTCTCACACACTGCAAGTCTCCATCTATCCTTTTGCTCCATCCATCGTTTCCCTCTCATCAGCACTCTATCTTGGCATGGGGGAAGCTCGTGCCTAACTTGAGTCATCAGTTTCTTGATATGAAGTCCCGGCTTGACTGAGTGTGTCTGAGGCAGGTGATAGTGCTGAGTGCTCCTAATGTATGGTATCGATCTGTGTTGCTCTCACTCTCTCTGGGCTGCGGCTGCCTCTTTGCTCTCTGTCTGCTGGCCCTGAAGAGCTCTCTGCTACCTGAGGGTCAGTCGCTTCCAAGAGGCCAAGCAAGACTGTGACTCCGCCTTGGAGACTGAGCCGACTAATAAGAAGGCATTTTACAGACGGGCACTTGCCCACAAAGGACTGAAGGTGGGTCTTTCATTGCATTGCACTGTTTTGAAAAGAGCACTCATTAAAGAGGAACCTCAGTCATACAAAGCGTCCATTATATCCTGAAAGGAGAAATATGGTGGGAATCAATCCATAGTCATGTTACTCCACTGAGTGCTGTCTGTTGGAAAAAGAACCAGAAAATTTGATACAACATAGTCAGAATTATGCACCTACAGATAACATTACATGAATGGGGCATAGGAAAAGGAAATAAGTTAAATAAGTTACTGTGCTGTGATTTCTTCTTTAATTAAGTCAATGCATATCTCACTTCCCTACAAAATTCTAATTTCTGTAGGCCTAAAGCACCTGTGCCTACAGCACATGTTCTTTATTCTTGTATGTTGAATGATATTTAATCCTGTGGCATGTATTACATTCCACCTTTCAGGACTACCTCTCTGCCAGCACTGACCTGCAGGAAGTGTTGCAGCTGGACCCAAACGTGCAGGAGGCGGAGCAGGAGCTGGAGCAGGTGACGGTGCTGCTGCGCGAGAGTCTCATGTCCACTCAGGGTGAGAGAACAGCACACCGTGTCCATGGCTCCAGTAAGAGGATCAAGGCTTCACTCTGTACTTAACCCTGCATACTCACCTGGACATGACTATTCCATTTTGAAGACCACTAAACTGCTGCACAGTACGATGATGGACTATTACTCCATGCTGTGTCAGCTTAAAGGCTAAGGGTAGAATTGTGTGGTACATGCACAACTGCACAAGTGCATGATCTGTGTTTGCTCTGAATTCACAGGTTGACGTTTGAGGTGATGGAGCGTGATGGTTGGCGTTGCAGAGACAAGAGCACTACTCCACCCATCGAGACTGGGATTAACTGTGGGTTCCCACTGCTTAAGGAAGAGGCCAGACTTCTGCTTTGACTTGACTAAGACTCGTTCACCTGTCACAGCAGAGTCCTAGTGCAGTGTCAAGGATGCCCATCCGCAAACTCCAGCAGAGCCGCTCTAGACTCACTCTTCATGGACCTGTGATCCTGAACTGCAAGCTTGCCAGATCCCTCAGAGCTGCATGAGCATTTTGTCTTCAATTAAACACCCAATGTCCTGGCTACCTGGAACGAGTGTTTCAGTGCTTTTTCTGCAGCTCAGTCTGGTGAAGATGAGACCATCCAAGAGTGGTGGTTACTGCTGATAGAATCCTGAGTCTGAGGTGGGAGAAGGATCTACCTTCAGAGCCGTGTGTGGGTGGAAGATGTGCCTTCACTACTTCTGCAGAGTCCAGGATGGGACAGATCTGGATCCACTCTTCATCCGCTTCCACACGGTCCTAAAGATACACACCATTCATAATCAGCAACCAGATGCTCTGCTTTCCTGACTGTTTAGTTACTCGTGCATGCACTAATACAGCGTGTGGCTAGATACGTTTGCCCCAGTAGAACTACAGCAGTCTGGACTTGGTTTAATGATGGTATTTTATACAACTGGTATTTGCTGTTACGCAACTGAACAAAGAAGGCAGTGTTTTCAACAAAAACTATACTTATTATTTTTCCTAATTATGACCTTGTACTTTTGTGTACTGAGATAGGCCAACTAATCTTTAAATAATTTGTGCTTATTCATGATTTAAAACTATTTACAGTTATTTAATCTTTTAGTAGTGCAGCTTTAGAAGCTTCTGGAAAGAGCATAAATGAATCATGCATACATTTCCAGCTTACCGATGTGGAGTTGCAGTTCATACCCCTAGTTTCTGCTCATCTACCTACTGTACAGTTCCATAGTCACACCTATTTCCTGTGGACAATGAATAGTGAATCTAGAAGACATGCGTCAGGTCAGACCATGGTAATGGTCATCAGTGCTAACTATGCACGCTCTTGAATCAGTTTCATAATTTTTGCTTGACAAAAGAAACTGCATGTTTTTTATCATGCAATGCATTAAAATCAGACTACAACAGACTTCTTTTTGATAACTATTGTATGATTTCTGATGAGTGCTAAACAGTATTATGTAAAAACAGAGGATGCAGGACATCACATTCAATGTGCAACAAAGAATTGAGGAGAGGTTTGCTTCATTTTCTTTATTTCGATATGCATTTACACGCATATTATAAAGCAAATTAGGAAACAAATATACAAATATAAGATGTTCCGAGCCAGGGGTATTTGCACTGGCTCTGGACCTCCAGCTGTAAGGTCAACAGAACAGTGGGTAGAGGTCTCTGAGCAGACACAGATCCAGAGAGAACTGGGTGGTGGTGGTGGTGGGGTGCACGTGGCATGTTTAGTCCAGAGGGATTATTGAGCAGCACCAGAATGGCATTGAAATGAACACACAAACAGAAACATGATGCTAAATTAGTGGGGTGCTTCCCATCACAGACTGCTCCTCTGGAGGCAGAAGAGTGACCTCCCACAGTGCAAAGGCCTGGGGCAGACTCTTGGACAGTGAAGGGGAAAGATGTGTGTATGTGTAAAAATGGGAAGGGAGATTCAGACAGAAAGAGAGAGGAACCCATGCTGCCTGCATTCTAGCCCCCTAGAGAGGATCCCATGCAGCACAGCACACCACATGGGGATTGGGGGTGGGGGGTTCAAAGGCACAGCACTCTTCAGTCTGCAGATCAGATCAGGCTTCACCAAAGGGCTCACAGCCTGAGAGCCTTCTTTGGTAGGTGAGGTGGCTCTGGGTCCAGTGACTACCACAGATAGGAGAGGTGGTGTGGATGTCTCTGTTGCTCTCACCACACACACACACTGAAACACTCAAACACACTTTTCTTAGTTTTTGAGACAAACAAGGTAACGCAGATTTCAAAAGGCACCATGAATTATCAACATAAAAAAAACAACTTAAATTCCTTAAATTCTAGAGTGAGGTGCATCCACATAGTTTGAGTGTTGAGTCTTCTGGAAATGGGCCTGGTTGCTCAGCCATTACCCATAAGCTGTGAGCTACTGTACTGTGTATTCTGCTTTCCTGATACGCCAACTGCAATAGTAGCCTTTGAAACCCTTTAAACCCATCTCTACTTTTGGTGCTCTTGTTTAGGCTGTGAATGGAAATCTTTCCATCTGCTGCTGAAGGCTACAGTGTTTATCTAGATGCTCTTATCTAGCCCAGAGGTCCTGATGCTCCTCACCAACGTTCCTCACCTACCACGCCCCAAACACAGGGCTTCAACTAATTACCTTTCCCAAAATGGAAAAAAAGGACAATGAGAAACAAAGACAACACCTTCACAAGTAAAGTAAAAATCATTTACAAGATGAAAGGACACAAGAAAAAAAGGAGCACTACCATTGCCTGGTCCCTCTTAGGTTTCAATCTGAATGATAAATGATGATGCACAATCCTCAGGCTGGGCTGTGGAAGATCCAAGCCTAGAACAGCATTTGATTTTTCTACATAAGAGTGTGTGTGAGTGAGTTTCTGCACACATGTGAGGGTGTATATCTGCCCATGGGGTGTTACCTGAACAGCCTCACCAAAAAAAAAATGGTATGGCTCACTCTTAAAAAAAAAAAAAAATGCTACTGTCCCTTAGAGGAAACAAAAATAGAGACACACCAAGGCTTGTTATTTGCAGCTACATCTGTCAATCAACTTGTACCTGTCAGTCAGTAGTCCCTTCTACATTCATGCCCACAGATCTTTCTTAGGTCCCATCTGCACTCTTGTCTACCTGAGAGCAGCTACATGGAGGAAGGGCAGGTCGAGCCCAAAAGCAGTTACATAGCCAACATAGACCTTTCCGGAACCTCCGTTTCTAGAACTCAACCACATTGCCCTGCTACAAACCAGATCTCATTTGACCAAACTCCCATCCCCTCCCATGACTTCTTGCCGCTCTCCTTCTACACAGCATACATTGCCCTGCACTCACATTGACAGTGGACATTCCTTAATCGACATTCGTTTAGCAAACAACCAACACTGGAACGAAACCAAATCTAGGAAAACAAAACCAAAACAAAGCAAACAATCCCTCAGTAATAACAACTCTTCATTCCCTCTTTTGCTGCTCTGGTTTATTCTTGTGGAACCTGGGAGACAGTCAGTGTGCAATCCACAGTGGGACCAGACGGGGGTGAGATTAGCTGGACAAGCTCTGTGGCTTGGGGTGGGACTGAGCCGCTGGTCCCCCGACAGGGAGGGTTTAGATGTCCGTCTGAATGCAGGGGTGTCGGGGTGAGCTGGCTGGTGAGGGCGGCAGGTTGTTATTTCGCTCCTTTCGGGAGGCCTCCACTCTCCCTTCTTCGCTCTCGTCCTCCTCTACGCGCGAGTCCAGTTCTGCTGCTCGCATCAGGCCCACGCTTTCTTCTGCGATGTAGCGCAGCGCTAACACCCCCACCGGTGGGGAGGGGGGCACCCCTGTGGCAGCGGCGATGGTGCTCTCTGGCTGGCCGGGCTCCAGCTCGGGCGGGGGGCTAACGGTGGCGGTGCCGTGGGAGTGGCGGGGGCAGGTGGCGGTAGAGTCGTGATAGTGGGGGTGATGAGGGTGTGGGCAGCAGGCGGGCCGGCAGGCGTCCAGGTCTGAGCCTCCGCTGAACTCGGAGAAGTGGCTGGAGTGCGAGTCGGCCACGGAGGGCAGGCTGCCGCTGAGCGAGGGCGGCGAGGGAGAGTCGGGCTCGCTGGAGTGGGTGCTGCGCCGCTCCAACAGCTGTGCGTCCAGGTCCTCGCCCGCCCGAGACGACGACGATCCCACCACCGCAGACCCGCCTCCGCTCCGCCTCACCCCCCCACTGCTGCTCCTCTTGCGCAGCTTCCCTTTGCTCTTCCTCCCCCCTGAGGAAGAGGAGGAGGAGGTGGACGCCTCTTTGGCCAGCCGGGAGGAGGTGGCGGCGTGGGGGCACCCAGAGGAGCAGCAGCCCCCTCCACCTCCTGTGCTCCCCCCGCCTCGGCCCCCTCCAGTGCTGCTGTCATCCAGACTGCTGCTGCCGCTGTGGTGCCTCAGCTTACAAAGCTTAGACTCCACATCCACCTGCACCTCCAGACTGCTGCCATCCCTACAGGACAGACACACACAAACACACACACACACACACACACACACACACACACACATAGATGATGGGGGAGGGTTTGGCATCAAGAAATCAAATCCAACTCCTTACACTTCCACACCACCCAAAGGCACAAGACAAGAACTGAATACAATATGGAGGACCAACTTGGAGTTTAAAGGGGGCACTGTAGCCTTACCTGTCCAGAGGCATGTATGCATTGAGGATGGAGCCAGCCATGGCCTTGGTGCTGGCGTTGTCACTGATTGTCCCCAGGCTGACCGTGCCCGACTCCCCGCTCAGACTACAGCGCTCCTTCTGGACGTCTGCTTGCACCTCCAACCTGACAACACCAAACACCAACACATAAAACTACATGCAAGGCCAGCTTACGCTCCAAAGCGAAGACATGAAGTGGGCCTCTTATTCCTAACACTGCCACAAAAGGTCAAGGAGTTTGTTTAGAATAGGAACCCATCTCAGGTCTTCTCTTGTAAGCTGGCTATGGGAGAGGTTCCATGGCTATAAATTGTAGAGTTACTCGTGTTAAAAACTACAACACTGTATTCAGCACTAAAGCAGTGGAAACTCATAGCCAAAATCTTCTTCCTGGTACTGAGACTGACCACGTCACCTTCATGATTGTGTGTTCCCTGTCCTTACCTGTTGAAGCAGTTGCCCACAGTGCTGCCCGAGAGGCTGCCGGTGATGCTGGCGCCAGCCAGTGCCATGGTACTGGCATTCTCGCTCAGGTTGTCCCGCATGGCGCCGATGCGCTCCATGTGGCTGCCGCTGGCACTCAGGCTGCCCGTCAGACCACCCACGCTGCCCTCGCCCAGACTGGGGTTGTGGCGCGTCTCGGCCACGGACGTGGTGTCTGAGCATCACAAAAAGACAGATGAGAAAAACACAAAATGAGACAATTCCAGGCAACGACTACGGTTACGGTTACATGCACAGCGCGTTCAGAATAAGGTCAATGTCCTGAATAGAATAGGCAAGATCCTGAATAATCTGTTTACATGTGTGGAAGAGTAGTGTGCTACTGGAATATTCTCACTTACATATCAGTTGCTTTATTCTGGTTAGGTCACTAATGTAGCCTACAAAGCTTTGTATTGGATGAGTCATGCCATATGTGAAAAACCACTCAAAGCATTTTCCG
This sequence comes from Tenualosa thibaudeaui, assembly GCA_027481765.1. NCBI lineage: Eukaryota > Metazoa > Chordata > Actinopteri > Clupeiformes > Clupeidae > Tenualosa > Tenualosa thibaudeaui. The sequence goes on from JAIFZK010000151.1 coordinate 733,846, forward strand.
AATAGGTTGTATACTTAAAATTCAGTTTTATTCAGGCATAACCCCAAGGGATTTATTCGGGTGTTTAGAAACCTGAATACAGCCACATTCAGAAGATGACAATTGGTATGAGGAGTTTACATGACTCGTGCATAAAACTAATATTGCCAATGTTATGCTGAATATTTCCTGCATGCAACTGTAGTCAGTAAGGCTCATTCACCAATATCATCCTAACAACTGTCTTAAGTTTGTTCTTAAGGTCTTTTGTAAGAATGGTTGGTGAATGAGGCCCAATGAGAGCATGAAAAGTAAGAGAAGGGCTTAAGAGACTCAAAGACTGAGCTGGCTTTACATAAACTCATGACTGGCTGAATTATGGCAGTTCAGTCTGAGGACTTGAGCCCCTGAGAGAGTTGAGTAGTGAGGAGCAGGATGTGGGGGATGAAGAGGAAGCAGGAAATGGGGGGCAGGTCAGAGCCAATGGGGAAACAGAAAGAGGAAGTGAGTGGAGTAATGTGAAAAATCAGCTGACTGCACTGTTAAGACATAACAGTGAAGAAGCACAGATCCAACAGCAGAGGGAGCAAGAGTTCACATGAGGGCATCTAGTTGAAGGCAGTTGGCTAATGACCTTAAAGCCTTTTAGAATTGCGTCAGAAACCAGTGAGCTGCCATTCTTGATTTTAGATGCCATTATTGGCAGTGTTGAAGGCTTCTCAGAAGTTGTTGTGTCTTAAACACAACTTGGGCAACACTACAAAGTAGTCAAGTTTGGACAGCTAGTTGGAATGAAATGCGCTCAGCTGATCAGGTTCAACTGGCATGCCAAAAGTAGGCAAAAGAAAGAGGAAACTAGCACTATGGACTATTTTGATAGACACAGCCAACCCCCCTAGCAGAGGTGTCTGAGTGGGCCTCACACAGAGGGCTTCCTCACCAGTAGCCACGGCCCCGCTGCCCACATTCATGTCGTTTTCATCGTCAAACTCGATTCTCACGCCTTTCCCATTCCCCGCCGAGACGCCACACCCTCCGCTGCGGCACAGAGATATGGGCACCACACCATACACGTATGCCAGCATGATGGGCACGCCGATACCTGCGCACACACACACACAAACACACACTTGTGGTTTTCGTTTCACCTATTCCATAAGAGCATTTACAGGGTTCTTGGAACGGATGTTTATCTGTATGTGTATGTGTGTGTATGTGTGTGTGTGTGTGTGTACATCAGGTTTATTTAGTTGATTTTAATAATGCTTACCAACAGTCACTGCCGCCACAACTGGTGATACGATAACGGACAACGTCACTCCACCAGCAATGACAAGATTTCTCTTGTGCTTGGAAATGTCCCTTCCCTCATATCGGTTGTGAATCTGTGAAGATGTGTTCATTATCACATGAATCATTAATGTAAAGCAGAGAAACAACACAAAAGCATTCCAACACAAGCATCTGGGCCCTTTTCACACCTGCCTCAATATGTTCCTCACCACAGACCAACAGATACGTAGATGCTTTGATCCATGGCACATGCAGTAGGTCTGGATTTGAGTTTTCTGTACTATACTATGCAAGACACCTCAAGTTGGCGCTACACTAAGCATCAATCCAGTCAACACCATGGAGTCATTAATATGCTCAGATGGAAGGAACAGGACACTCTGTGTGAGCCACATTCAGCAACTTAGACTGAAACACTGTTTCATGTTTCAGAGCTCCAGTGAACAGTACCTTAAAATGACGGTATCAACACGCCACACAGTGCTCCCAACATCTCCTGTCTTTCTCTTGTCCTGGATCGTCTTTAAAGTGAATATGACTGATAGTCTGATAGAGATCTAATGCTACATGTAACAGTCATTGTGACCCCTCCTCCCTCCCCCAGCACAATGCTAGCACAGCGGCTAATGATTGTCCATCTTATCTGCACCCTTGTTCTCCTGGGGTTTCGTAAACACTAGACAAGGCCAGCTGCTTAGAGCCACCAGCAAAAATGTGACTGAATGCACCCATGCTGTCTGAACTTGCCGTTTTGCATTTCCCCAAGAAACAGGAGTGCTCTGTCCAGGCTAATCAAAATAGCACTGCTCTTAAATAATGAACAGCAGTCAGACAAGGGCTTGTAATGTGTAACTCACATGGTGCAATAATTCAACAGAACACTGGGAAAGTACCTTCTTACCCAAGGATGAGGGCACTAGTTGTAAAAGGCAGATGTTCAGAAGCATACTCTACAATACTTCTACAAAGCATCTTGAAAGTACCTACTTACCCAAATGAGGGCACTAGTTCTAAAATGCAGATGCTTAGAAGTATACTGTGACCGAGAGCACCCACCTTTCTCCCCACATACACCGGTATTCCGATGATCATGGCGGGGATGGCAATGCCAGCGATGAGTGCGATGCCCACTGGAGCGCCAACCAGCGTGCCCAGCTGCCACAGGATCTTCTTCTTCCGACTCCATGGCTTCTTGCCCCAAAATGTGCAGCCAGATGGACTTATCAGGGAAGTAAAACCACTCATTAAAACCATGAACGCAGACGATGTGAATGCTCACTTCTGGTGTCTAAATCTTTCTTCTAAATCTTCTTCAACTTGACATGGCAAGATCTGATGGGAATTTCTGTGAGAAAATGCATCTTATTTGAGCTGTGAAACCTGAATATGTCTGTCTGTGTGCGTATGTCTGTGTATAAATATCTGAATTATATGTGTGTGTGTGTGTGTGTGTGTTTGTGTCCCCTCACCTCAGGTAGTGTAGGTCCGAGATCTCCTTCATGCAGAGCCAGCAGAACTCGCAGCCACACACGGCGCAGGTCATGTGATTACAGCTCCCGTCATTCATCTTAATGATGTAGGCGGCGCAGCGTGGGCATGGTTTAATATCGTCTGCTGCAGAGATGGATGGATGGGACGGTCAGGCGCACAGCATAAACACATGGTCACACACTCAAGCTCCAGTTGGGAACTTCTCTCACTGCAGGAACTCATGGATTTCATTGGGAGTCTTTTACTGACACATTCCCACAGAACAAGTCCTAGGGATGGCCCTTTCTGTGCACAGGTTTTACAGTTTTAATCACCTTTAGGAGAAAAGCACAGCATCGAAATGAGTGCAGTTCAGTGAAGGGTTTGACACTTCCAAATAGTTCCATGACTTCCTGCAGTGGAAAAGGTCTGGTTTGTGTTTGTGTGTGTGTGTGTGTGTATGTGTGTGTGTGTGTGTGTTGTGTGGCATTAAGCATTACCGGCAGCTCCGCTCTCCTGACTGTAGCTGAGCGATGAGGAGCGGAAGGGTCGCAGACGCAGGCTCTGGGCTCTCTGCTGGCGGGCGGCATCACACGTCTGGTTGGGGTGCCACAGCTGCTTGCAGTGGTAGCAGAACTCCGTACCACAGCCGTCACGACCACACGTCAGCTTAGGGCAACTGGCACAGCCAAAGGCGATGACCGCATAGCTGCAAGTGACGAAATGAAAGGAGTTGTCAGTGCCAGGCCAGGACCAACAAGAAGCACACTACTATACACATGACCATTCTGAAAACAACATAATAAGCATTGGGTGAAACTACTTTATATAGTCAAGGTATTCACTCAGTCTCCCACTCATTCAGTCCACAAGCACCTCACTAATCTAACTTTCTGGATCCGGATCCGGATCTCTATCTCTCTTTCTTTCTCCTTTCCCTCCCAGTAGCCCTTATGGCCGATTTATGGTTCTATAAAAGCGCACTTCACCAACCTGCTTTGAGTGGAACTATCTACCCTTTGACCAATCAAATCTGGCGAATTCCTTCCTCATGCTTTCATTTTCAAGAGACACTGCATATTTCAACAACCTCATTGTTATTACAAAAAAGTATTTTTTATATAAGGTTATATATAAATATTTTATATAAAAATATTTATATAAGGTTTCTGGGCAGTCAGTTTATGTACTGCTGACAGAGCGCTGAATTTAAAACATAACTGAAAGATAGGCACCGTGCAATCGTGAAATCCTGCCACTGAATTCAAAACAATGTCTTAAATTATTTATAATTATTTATAATTGTCTACACAGTGGACTAGCATGTTGCTAAAAGTACCTGCAGTGGGCTGCTGAAATACACTGGCAAACAAAACAAAGCGAGTGGTAGAACTCGACCAAACACAGCCCTCATGGTCTGCATCACTTCTACGTGTACTTAGAACATTTTGGAGGTGCATGTCAGGCAACGCAGAGGCTCTGCGGGGGGGTCATGGCGATAATGTGACGCAGAATCATAAATTGCCCTTTTAGTCTCTCCATCCTCATGCGGGTGATGATGCACTAGCACTGCCAACTCCAATCAGCCACGGCTCCACTTGTCTGCCCTCCTGACGGTGCTCTTCTCCCCTCTGTCATGGATGAGGTGGCTCACACACACACACACACACACACACACACACACACACAGACCTGTGCCTCAGCACTGGGGATATTAACATGGAAGGTGGGAGCGTCACACACACGCAAGAGATGCTCCCCTTTCCCACAAGGCAAGTGGGGTTGTGTTCACCAGCGCAGGGCCATTATGGCTGGCGAGGGAAACCACTCATAAGAAAGCAATTTTTTTTCACAATACAATTACTGTTCCCCTCAACACAAACCCAAATGAGCAAGTCGGTAGCTGAGCAGTGATTAAAACTCCCACAGATTAGAGCCTGGGCATGTCACCAAGGGCTTGGAGAGAAAGAGACTGTGTGTGTGTGTTTCAACTGAATAAAAGTTGTTGTGTAGGTTGTCCAAGTGTGTCTGCTGCTTCAGCAATTACAGACAGCATCCCGTTGAGAGCACACACACGCACACACACACTACAGCATTGATCTGTCTTTTTCACACACAACTGGAGAGTGGATGTGAGCTCATGTTCAGGTGTTTAAGGTGTGTCTGCGACTCTTGTGTCTGCTCAACATGCTTGAACAAAACTGAACATCAAGCTAAAGGGAATTAGCTTTGGCAAACCTTCAGTGCAGCCGAGTGGGTGAACAGTGTCTATGTCGCACTCTGAGATTCAGCTCAGGTGATTCCACTTGTGTGTGTGTATCACCCAAATCACATGAATGTGGGATGAGGCATTAGCTGAGGGAGTAAACAGTGATGTTGCTATGCTAAAACAAACAGTAGATGCTCCCAACAGGGTCTCCAGCTGCTGGACCCCACACAGGCCGACAGGGTCTGAGGGCTTGTGTGCTACCCGTCTCTGGGTGATCCACCATGGGGAATCACGCCCAGCCGATCAGCGCCACTCATCCCGGATCACACCAACCCTGCTATTTTGAAACGGCTGATGAGTTTGAGAAACTATGTGAGCAATTCTTGCCACTCCACGCCCAGTCATATTCAAACGGCCATTATTATTTGCCTGCAAACACTCCACCGCAGTAAAAATAGACCCGACTCAACTAACACAGCCGGTAACAGCCAATTGCGCTTTGAGATGAGCGTAAAAACAACTTCCAAACCGCACTCTGATTTGATCACTTGTAATCATTGGACACTGGGAGCTGATTAGCTAAATTGATCTCGCTTCTGTTCTCTTGCTGGATGAAGCTTAGAAATGACGAGCTAGACATCTTCAATCACAACCCCACACTACCTATCTCTCATCTCTTCTAGCTGCTCTGTCTGCAGCTCTTCTTTCCTGCTCTTATTTGGACACCAGGCACAGCGCTGGGTGCATGGACGTCTGTCTGCCTGTGTCCGGGAACTGAACTGAGATACCTGCCAGCCTGTCTGTCTGTCTGTCCGTCAGACTGTGTGTCTGGCTGATGTCCGTCAGCAATCAGTTTCAGGCTGCTGACCTGCACTGGCTTCACTTTTCTGACTCCTCAGATGGACAAGCACCAGCAAAACAGGAGCGTGTGAGCGCGTGAAAGAGCGAGAGAATGGGAGAGTGAAAGAATGAGTGTGAGAGTGGGAGTGAGTTGAGAGACAGAATGATTGAGGGAAAGAATGAGGGAATGCGAGAGAGAGCGAGAGAACAAGACAGCGAGAGAGGTGTGCCTGACCGAGGGCAGAAAAGAGAGAATCCAAAGAGTTAAGAGTTAGGAGAAAGCAACAGTGCAGAGTGAGACAGACAGTCCAAGAGCTGCAGATAGACAGACAGACAGACAGAAAGCCTCAGACAGGAGAGAAGAGAGAGACAGCGGGGGGAGAAAGTGTGTGTGACCGCCTGGGTCTAGTCAGACTGAAGCCACACAGTTTGATGAAAAGGGGCTTTTATTCAGGCTGACAGCATCACCAATGTGAAGCTGACAAAGTGCTGATGACAGCGAGCGAGCGAGCAAGTGTGCACAGACACACAGACAGACACACACACACACACAGTAGAGTTGACAGCCTCTATGTCAGCCCCTCTCTTCATGGAGCCAGGATCTCTGAGCAGCAGGCCCATCCAAACCAGCCAGTGCCAGCCAGTAAACACAAACACAGCTCTGATGGCTTCACACACAGGCTGCCACGACAGACGAGGGAAATAGTGTGTGTGTGCATGCGTGCGTGCGTTCATCTAATGAGTGAGTCATTCAGTGATAGGATGCACGTCAGAGCAACCTTTGTTTAAAACAAGATCAGACACACACACACACACACACACACACATTCCAAACAGAGTCGCCTGGACACAGCAAACAATGGGTGATCCTAACTACAGAGAGACAGACAGGCTGACACAAATTGCAGTTTTTTTTCCCCCACTCACATACTGTATATGAACACTGACAGATACAACCTAGCATTTGCTGATAATGATCTAAGGACTTCAAAAGAAAGTTTCTCAACCTTCTACCTTAAGGCAATTTTTGTATCTAAAAAAAATTAAAAAAAAGACAAACAAAGTGTCTTTGAATTTTGAAAGAAAGAACTTTGTTTTGCCGCTGTGAGAGCACCTCTTGCCAAGGGAACGGGACTGTGGTGCAGAGATGTGTGGGATTTCCAGTCTATCAAGGTCAGAGCCACTTACCACTCAACAAGTCACGCCCACAGCACAGATGTGTCAGAGATACTGTGGAGTACTGTGTGTGTGTGTGTGTGTGTGTGTGTGTGTGCCCTGATTGTTCACACCCATGCAAAAGTCACCAGTGCTGATGCTACCACCGTGAGGGTTGGGATCTTACCCCTCGATCCGAGTTTAGCTTCCTTCTCTGCCGTCTGATCAATAAACAACTCATTCTCTCTCAGAGTGTCTGGATGTTTTTAGAGATACTACATAGAGATACTCCATACATAAGCCCTTGACTTACATGATTCTTTGCATGCTGAAACAAGAACATAACTTGAAGGCACTGTCAGGTTCTATGTATTTTTTCTAGTGGTAGTACCTCTAATATCAAAACAGAGTTATTTACTTATTTTTCACTAGTGGTTAGATCTAAATAGGAAGTAATCTAGAGTGATGTATCCAAAAGTTCCTATCAGTACTCACCCACAGTCAGGTGCAGGGCACCAGCGGCAGTCTGGGTCGGCGGCCAGCCATCGGCGGAGCATGAACTCCTCATACTTGTCCATGAGGGCGCGGTCAGCCAGGATGGTGCGGATGTCGTGGGGGTTGAAGCGCTCGGAGCACTCGGGGCAGGTGATGTTGACGCGGCTCTCGCTGATCTCGATGCGCAGGTACTGGCGCAGGCAGTCGGCACAGGAGCGGTGCGGGCACGTCATGATGTCGGGGAAGCGCTCCCGCGTGTGCCTCAGCAGGCACAGAGGGCACTCCAGAAGCTCCTGACCACCCGCGGACGACGATGCCGTCGACGAGGAGGAGGAGGAGCCCCCGGACGCCTCGCCGCACAGCGCTCCATCCTGAAGGCCACTCTCCGAACCCACCAGCTCACCGCCAGCCAGGGCGTCCACACCACCGCCACCGCCTGCCACCAAGCCAGAGCGGGACCTGCGCTTGGGGTCTCGCTGGCGACGGCGGAACAGCGCTCGCAAGGACAGGCGGCGCTTTTTGGGCGTCTTCCTGATGGAGGGGAGGCTCGTGGACGAGCAGGCAGACTGCAGCTCGCGCTCTGAGCCCGCGTGGTGCTGCTTCCCAGCCTGGGCCTGCAGCTCGTGCAGCTCGGAGCCAGCCTGGTGGGCCTGGGTCTGGATGCACAGCTCCCGCTCCGAGCCCGAGTGCTCCTGCGGCTCCGACCCCCTGCGCTGCTGCTGCAGCGATGGCTGCACACTCATCTCTCCTGAGTAGCCGCCAGCAGCAGCAGCACCCTGAGGCCCATCAACTGGGTGGAGCGGTGAGGAGGGCGAGGAAGAGGAGGAGGAGGAAGAGGGGGAGGGGGGGGATAAGGGGGAGAGGGGCAGGGAGCGGAGGGGGGAGCGCAGCGCGTTAAGGCATGACGGCAGACGCCCTGCCACGCTCACGCGCCCACCTGCGCCCGCCTGCTGGGCCGCAGCCAGCGGAGTCAGCGAGGGGTCCGACGCAGACGGGCAATCACCAGACTCTGAGAGAGAGAGAGAGAGAAAAAAATGAATAAAAATACACCAGCCAACAAACACACATTGGGGAAAACCCATACTGATCTGCACTCTATCTGCACTTTTACTATTAATGCAGTGAAGGTGGGCTTAATACCCTAAACCAAAGTCACGAAACAGCTGACAGAGGCATTTTGATCTAAATTTGTTCAGAAGCACGAGATGATCTGCTAGTTGATCTGCTTGCTAAATTCAGCGGATATCTGGACAAAGGGGGCTCTTAGGTGTTTCTGACATTACATCGATATTGTGATTTGTTCACATTGTTGCTGTGTCTAGCCTGCGTCATGTTTGGATGTCCTAACTCATGGTGTGACGCAAAGCCCTTTCACTTCCCAACAGTCACTTCACTCTCCCAGTGAAGCAAGAACTCAGACAAATACGCTTTTTTTTTTTAATTCATTTTTGACTTCAACAACCTGACCTCAACCACACAAAAACATTTGGGGAATTTGTACGAAAACAAACCCAGTTTCATAGAAATGTGTCAGAGCGGTTAACAATCAGATAAAGAAAGCTGAGAAAACAGGGCGGTTGGCTCATGACAAGCCTGCAGCTGGACGACTACCTCAGTGGTGGTGCCCACATCTGCCCTCCTGCTGAGAGGAGGAGGAGTATTTAAAATCTTTGATGGTCTAGTCCACATCTATGTTACACCACATAGACCTTCACCAATGTGTGGCCATTAGCCTCAGACATACAATTCAATTTGCTTTGCCTTGCTGTAGGGGGCTGCTGCTTGTGTGCTCTGTGTGTGTGTGTGTGTGTGTGTGTGTGTGTATGGAACTGAGAGGCTGCCAAGGGGGAACATTGGGAGAGGTGCTACCCATCATCACCCTCTCCCCTGTCTGCCAACACCCACTCACACTCCCTCTCTCTCACACACTGAACACCCCATCTTTTTCACACCTACTGGTTAAAGCCCACTGGAGCATTTGCTCCATCATGACAGGAGGGGTGTGGTGAGCAAGACGGCACTCTTTAGGCACTCAGTAATATACTGTATACCTGACTCATCTACTCGCACACACGCACGCACGCACAGCTACACATTTGGAAAAGTTCATTCTAGGCCCTGGTTCAACGTCTTCCAACTCCCCTATGGAATGGAAGCGGTGCTGGAGCCCATGAGGCCAAGTTGGAGGCTGAGAGAGAGAGAGTAAGTCCTCCTCCACCGAGATCAGCTGACGTGAGCCGTGTGCCGACTGCAGAGCATGTGCACTTGGCCTTATCAGATGGCAGCAGACGCCTCCGAATACCCGTCTCCTCCACATGAGCAGAGCAGAGAGGAAGGAGTTTCTGCAGCGGAGAACACAGTGCCCATGTCACCAAAGAAGAAAGTGAAAGGCTAAACTCACTCCGGGACGCTGGACCGTGTCATCTGTCTGCAGACAGCGTGTCGAACTCAAGCATGTCAGATGAGCAGACTGAAGGTGCAGTATGCAAATATGTACCTATATATGGATACGCTGACTAACAAGATGAGCAAGTTCTCTGAGAGGACGTCAGGGAAGTAAATTCTCTCACGCAACAATGGCGAGGTGTGAAACAGCAACAAAGGCCCATCTGGTGTTAGTGTATGACAACTGTTTTGTGGGGGAAGAATGTGCGCACACAGAGCCCAACCCTCCAATGACATCCCTGCTTGTTCACTGCTAGTTTCAGCATCAGGGCCGCAGGAAATGAAGCAGGAGCTCCAGGACACCAAGCGTGTCTGTTATGAGTGAGCATCTGGCTCTGCTTTATTTCCCCTCGAGCTGGAAGCTGGTGTGTGTGTGTGTGTGTGTGTGTGTGTGTGTGTATATAAATACCCCTGTGGTTATGAACATATTGACACCTCAACCGTAGAAATGCCTACCAGCACCCAGTTGCTGCCCATGGGTGCAAACGCACAAGCACAACACATCCCACAGGTAGGGATCCCAAGTTGATGCTCACTGACCACCACAGAGTAGGGGAAAAAACATGTGATCTTACACTATATGGCCTGTGTGTGTGTGTGTGTGTGTGTGTGTACACACATGTGTGTTTGTGTTGCTCAGCCACTCTAATTACTAAGACTAATTAGCAGACTGTAGTTATTTACACATCTCTGGACAGCCTTCAGGAGTTTCATTTAGATCCACACAGACTCTTGGCTTCAGCTCTATGATAAGGGGCAGACAGTCCTACAAACAAACACACGACGCACCAATAATCTACTCATTATTTTGAAGGCAGTGACCTCCAGATTTGCTGTAGCTTTTCTTTTAAGCAGACTCGACGCCACACAGATATCAGCAATGGCGCACGCAAACAAACTCTTTCCAGAGAAGCGGTGACCTCAGGGGAGTAGTTTCCCCTTGGGAAAACAGCTGCCTGTGACTAAGCAAGGAGGCTAAGTCAACACAGCCAGCAGCAGCAGCTTCTCGTCGTGTCAGGTGGCACCCAACCCCAAAGTCTCTCACACAGAGAGAAGTTCTTTTGCTTGCAAATGCACTTAGCTAGGCCATATAAACCTCTGCGTGAATTTGTACGTGCACGCACGCACACGCACGCACGCGCACACACACGCACACACAATGAGAAACTTTTACAGTGTTCGTGCAGCAACTTTCAGAATCCACAAAGCCACGTGACAGTCCAAAATTCTTGAGTAATTATGAAGTGGAGGAGGAGGGGGTGGGGGCACAGCAGTCAGCTGAGGAGTCCAGCGAGGTCTGGCCCAGAGGCAGGAGTGCATGTTAGTGTGTGTGAATGAGGACATTTTGGGGGCTGCCAAACCACTGAATGAAAGCCCTGCAAGTGTGTGTGTGTGGTTGGGGGGCTTTGGGACATAGCATTCCCTCCTCCCAAGCAAACCTACCACACACACACACACAAAACACACACATGGCAGAAGTGACGCCTCCTGAGTCTGGAGCCCAGCTCACACCAGTGCGACACTGAGCCTGTGCTGTCTGCAGAAAGGGAGAAGCAGTCCAAACACCTCCTGGCACCAAACACACAATCACATGAGACACAACAAACTGGGAGGGTGTGCAGCTAAAGGTACCATCACCAATTCTATGGAAGAGATTAGGAACCCATAACTTTGGTGTCCACATTCAGTGAACACGTCTCAGGCTCACAATCTGCTTGCTCTCCGTTCAGAAAAGCTCTTTGTACAGTACTGGCTCCAGGAGCTGGAAAAAAGTGGAGCTGGCCGGTCCTCCAAACATAGCTAAACGGAACATTCACTTTTCTCTTTGGACTTTTGTTGAAATTTGGTTCAAATATCAGACGTGATGATGTCATCCTAATCTACTTATGCTACCTTTAAGGCCAGCATATGTGGAGATCCAAGCTGTGTGTCTTTCCAGTCGTCTCTTTTCCATCTCTCCATCTGCTCTCAGTCTTTTATCTGTCCTCAAACTCACTTGACTGGCAGTGGAAGGAAATGAGATCAGAAACTAGGAATTCCTGCTAAGTTTGGCTCTGAGTTGGAACCATTTCTGAAATGATTTCTTGGAAGAGGAGTTAAGTGATGTGATGTGATGTGATGTAAAAAGCGTGCATGTTTCTGCACATTACCAAGGCTCTGTATGGGGCTGCTGGAGTTCAACTCAGGCTTGCGAGGGTATTGCTGTGTTCGAGCTCCATGCAGAAATGTCTCATTGTGCTGTAGGGGAAACTCCTCCCAACCTCCAGAGTGAGCAAGCTTTGTTAGAAGCAGTACAAACGGAACTCCAAGACACACACAAACACACACACACACCTCAACATCTCAAGGCTGCCCACCTTCCCCACACCACACAACAGGAAAATACAAGCAAATATCTACTCAAGCACAGTCACACACAGTTTCAAATAATAATAATAATAATAATATAAAAAACTGGCAGACAGCCCAGCCTAAATGTGCCCCTGCTAGCTGTGGCAGGTTTTTCAGAGATGTGCTTAAGAATGGCATTTCCTGCAGCATTCCTCCTGCTCTCTTTCAGCGCTCCCGTCCTCGTCATGACCATGCAGATTTCAGCGAGTGTCCTCCACACTCCAAGCCCTGGACGAGAAAGTCCCCCGGACATCAGCCGGCTTCCTCCTGCTTCCTGCGGCTCTCCAGCCTCACTTCATAGCAGCGCTGGGTGGATGCTGACGGCAGGGCCCACATCCAAGAGGAGAACAAACAAAATGCCACCACTCTGGTTGAAGTGCCCTGCCAGAGTGCAGTCAGCTGAGCACCAAAATATACCCCAGTGGTTTTACCACTGCTGCGTTTCTGCGCAGAGAAGGACCAGATGACAGTCGAGCTGTGGGCTGGTGGATGCCATTTGAGCCATGTTTTCCAAACAAACAGAGTGGTTGATTTCAAGCCAATTCCTGCCACAGGGTGAATTCTGACCAGACAAACCTAGGCCTGCCTATTTTAGGCTATGGCAATTTGGAATCAATTTGAATATTGTCTCAACTCGAATCAAGATTCTAATCTGTGAAAAAAAATCACACTATCAAGGAGAGAATACAAATAACATCAGTGCAGAGGCCTAGGCTAATTCTTTTAGAGGTAGACGACCTAGATGTTGATCTCTTTCAGGGTATGTGTGCTTTGTTAACATTGTGTTCAAGATCAAGGTCCACTGTTCTGGTAAATCAGCATATAGGCCTATCTCTAAAGGATAGGAAGAATCCAGACAACGACCATGGATGGCTGATCCAGAATGTGTATTTGGGGTAAAAGCAACAGAAGAGAAGGTCACTGTAAGAACCATTTTGTTGCAACTATACTGGACAAGCAGTTCAACAGCAAAAGAGTCCTTTATAGTAGCACAATATTATCAATCACTTTTAGACACAGGAATATGATGAGTTCTGATGAGCAAATACTACAAAAAAATAAACTACAAAATAATTGCAGCCTACAACATAGCCTTGTACAGAATTAGTGAATTAATTCTCAAGAATTAATGACATACCATTTACGCTTTAGGAAGCTAGGTGCTGAATTGGCCTGGCTTGACAAATGGCTATGTCACGCTGTAGACCATGTTGCGAGAGGAATGAATGACACACGTGTCCACCAGGTCACTCCCCTGGTCTTACAGAAATAGCTGTGCCAGACCAAGATTGGCCCGGTTAAACAGTAATGGCAAGTTAGATAAGAGGCTGCTCGCTCCACAAGTGCATAGCAGAGGCCTGTTTTAGCATGCACTGCTCAGGGGGCTTAACTGAGCATGTGGCGTAAAACAGTGATGGCACTAATAAGGTCCTGACCCCAGCAGACACAGACTAATTTAGAGCAGCCATGTGAACATAATGTTTCTGCACTGAACTGATGAATGGTACAAGTCCATGGCAGTGTTCCATTCTCACTGCTTGGGCCTGCTCCAAAGTAGCTGTAAGGAAACAGTTCAGTGTTGGATGCTGCATGGTGAATAAGTGTCATTTCTCAGGAAGGAACAAAGGAGGTGTTAGCCTATCATCTCCTGTACTTAGCACCATGCGTCTTCACCAGCTGCTTTTTAGGGGTTTTGTACTCTGAAACACCAAAGCACCCAGCTGTCTAGGCAGATCTCTACTAATAAAATGAGGAGTATAACTTGCATGCATATACTACCCACACAGTCCGAGTGTGTGTAGTTCTGCCTTACCATCAGCCTGCTCATCTGAGGGAAGGGCTATGAATGGGAAGCATAAAGGGTTCAGTGTTTTCAGACCCCACAAGGAGAGCAACAAATTCATTTCTGATTAAAGGTCAGCAAACAGCAGGGTAGTCTAGCTAGCTACTTCAGGGTATGTTCCACTGAAGGCAGTCTTTTCCGTTTTGTGAATAAAACAGCCTCTGATCATATTATTTGCAGAAGCATTCCACTTCATGATGTAGATTTTGATGTAGATTAAAAAGTTACATAAACGACCCCCAGAAGCAATCTGATAACATCAATGGCGTTCAAGTAATTTTGCCGTTTCCATGAGACTGCATAGATGCCCAAGTTAGCTTGCTAGTCATCAGATTTTCCCCTGACGTTTGCTCGATAATCGCTCTAGGTCCGGAGGCTAGGCTTCACAAGACAACGACAAAAATGATTACCAATAGAAATAACATGAAAAACAAATGCGACTGAAAATGTACCCACGTCAAATTACCCCACTAAACGATAGCTGCTGCTAGCTGGCCAACTTAAACTGACAGCAAGCTGGTGGAGGTTAAAGATTTGATCTAATGCAAATAAACAAACAAAAGTTCGGGATATGTACATTCGCAAAAGTCATCTATCTAACCACTGACACAGAACAATGAACGTGAACGGGTTTTGATGTAAAACAGTCCTAGCGTAAGTTTACAATCTAACGTTACGCTAGCAAACGTTAATGTTTGTACCGTAATGACACGTCCACAGTTTCTCACAAGCTAACTGACATTTAACCGTCAACCTTACTTTAACAAATCATTGTAATTTGTAGCAAACACTTTGATTATAGGACTGATACTTAGGCCTACTCACGTAATCAAGACCCTGGTTCATAGTTTGAGAATTTGGGAGATGATTGATGCTAGTTCAACATTTCAACATAAACAAAGCACCGCCACTATCGATGCTAGCTTGCTGGTGAAAACAAACTCGGCCCCCACAGCACCTTCACCAAAGCCAACAAATTTAACTACCAGAGTGGCAGAGCTATATCTTAATGAAGCTAGAAGGCCATTCACCAGATTGAATTTACAAGCTAACATTAGCTGTCGTTATCTAAATAATATGCTAACGTTAACTTACAAAGCAGTGGTTAGGCTAACGTTAGTCAAACACCGAAACCGGGATCTTAATTTACAGTTTCGGCGCTGTCTTTATTCAAAACAACACTACAGTAAGATAGATTTGGCAATGTTAACGTTGAGATAAAAACAAGAGTGTCAGTCTTGAATACTGCATTTTGGACGCCTCAAGTCTGATCAGTGTTAGCTGTTTTCTGTCGGAACCTATGAACGCTTGATAGACAATGACGCTAACCAACATACCTTTTAAGTCATCCGTGTAACAGCATTTCATTCCTAGGGCAAAAGATGCCTTGCGCTGTAGATAGAATAATGATTTGAATAAACTCTACTTGTTTTATAAGAGCTTGACTATTCGCGTTAAAGTTCCAGCGATTCGCCACCTCCCTGTCCCGTACTCTATCTGGCTCACAGAAACCACCCTCTCTCCGATTCCCCTTTACAAATTAGTTAGAATTCTCTCGCGAGAACACAGAGCAACGCTGGGAAGGGCAAGTTTTTTTTTAATCAAACATCTTTTGATTACCCCGCTTCAAACTTCTAACAGCAAAATGATGAACTGGGCCTATATCCTTATCTAATTATGTCTTTTTCTCGAAAAAAACATAAACAAGATAAACAGTAGATTTACATTCTACTTACTGAATTCTATCCAGCCACCAGATATGTAAGTTATTTGATATTTGATAGCCTAATTAGAATTATTAAAAGTAGGCTTGATGGAATTGTTGTCCATAGTTAGAAGCCTCTCTCTATTTCTCCCCTTTACACACACACACATCACCACTGTAAATCAATCTAATTTTCCATTTGAGTGTGAGCCAGGATGTATTTCACTGTACCCTAAGGGCACAGTCTCTATGATAGCCTGCCACATTTTGAGAGAAAAAAATTGCAAATATTCAGATTCAAATGGGTTTAAATGTTTAAACTGCAAGATACATATGTTGATTTTGCATGAGCCTCAACATATATGTTTTTTTTTACAGTTCTTACTATTACACTCCCATTAATAACAAACCATTGCTTATGTATTGGCTAACTGTCAAAATGTCTCTTGCACAAGTAGCTAGGCCTATTATGATATTACTCACTGCTTTAGCCCTAAATGATTTTTACCATACCAGTGTGTGTGTATCACAGGCAATACAAGATGGGCAAACAGCTAATTAAAAAAATGAGTCCAGCAGAAGCAATTAAAACTCCTAGATCATGTGCAAATTTCCATTTCAAAACAAGGGAAGTCATACTATGTTGTGACCAGAAAATGTATGGTGAGTATTGCACTCTTTTTTTTACCTCAAAACAGAAACTTAAAAAAATGCTTTGGGGGTTTGAATTCCCTTGGGGTTTGGGCTTTTAGGAATAGTTTGTGGATTACAGAGAAGCACAAACAAAGTCATGTTATCTGAAACAACTGAAGCGCTTAGTTCCTGTGTGCAGATTAGTTCTTTCATTAAATTAATCTGCACTCTCAGTCTCCAATGCACTCTGCTGCAGAGTACACAGGACAGACAGAATGATAGGAAACAGGGGACACATACAGTATTAGTTTTGTGTGTATTGTCTTTACTTGTTCATTGTATTTCACAGATGCCTTTGTCCTAAGCAGCATAAACATGACCTTACTAATCAAAATACTTTTTCAGCTAAGCATACCTGAAGCATACAAATATAAATTAATAGCAACAGAATGGAATGGAGCTAAAACAGTCTTGTAGTCCAGAGTGAGTGATCACCTACTAGTTGCAATAGGAATTCAGTGAAGTGCCCATAAAGGGATACGTGTGACTTCTTTGGCTGACCAGACCTTCTGCAGCATTTTGAATCATCTGCTAACACAGTCAACATTCCAATGGAGCAGTTTAGAAAGAAGTTGTACATTTTATGTGATGACTGCAGCAAAAAGAGAAGTTAAGATTATCATCATGCAGTTTGTTTTGTGTAGATATTTAAAAACAAAACATTAAATTTACATTTCAGTTACAACCATTACCTTAATTATTGACTTATTACATTACTAAACATTCATTTTGCAGAAAAAAAATATTTATTTGCCAAAAAGCACCACTGTGGTGATGTCACAGCATAGCTATGGTGCATTGTATTACTATTCTTAAACAGGGAAACACAATAAGCTGGGCCCCTGGATATATAAGTAAGTATGGAGGAAGTGAGCAACTGGAGAGTATTGTGTGGTAGGCTAAGCTGTGCATTGGATAAGGTTTGGCTACGTGTTTGAACATCATGTTCTGAACAGGGAATCATTAAAGTAGCAGACTGTTGAGAACTTTATGTGAACTCTAGTTTACATGGAGAAAACTGTCATGCCTCAAATGTCAAAGTAAATATTCATCACAAAATATCTAAAAACTCTAAGAAAAATAATATGGATGTGATATTTATGTTGCTGCGCACAGTCAGCCTCTGTTTTCCTTTTAAAGCTGACAGTGTGGTACCTAAAACCATAAATGAATAAAAGTGCCAATTTAATAGGTTGAATGCATCAGCTTGTTTTACAACCATGGCAACCTCATTAACTCTCGTTGCTGAGAGAGTGTGTGGGGATGTGGAAAGCCAACAAGTACTTGGCATGGGAGTGAAATCCAAAGCTTTCACTTTTGTGGATTTGAAATGGTAAGTCCAAAGTAGTCATAAATCTAAACAAAAGGCTATGTTTTGGTTTGCCCTCCTCTGTGTCATGGATAATGGAGGCCACGCTGAAGAGAGCAGGTCAGCAACAGGAGAGGGGATACAGATGGAAGAAGAGAAGACAGAGGCAGAGGAAAAAGCCAGACAGCCTCAATGAGAGGGAGAGGAAATGAGAGCGCAGGCAGCATGAGTCAGACTTCGCAGCTCCTCGTGTTTTATGCACTCTGACCACCTGTCTCCCATTATGTCAGACCTGACGTTATGGGAATAGTGGTGGGTTATACATGTATGACTGTTTTTTCCTGTCTCAATCTCTTCAGTCACAGTCACAATTATAGCAGCCAGTGTTTCTGTCCTGCTAACATGAAAGGGAACTTAATCAAGTAATCGAGTTGAAGGCCTAGTGTGAATGACATCTATGACTGAGTGCGTGGGCTGAGGAGTTGTTATGACTCACCATGATACAATTTCACACAGCTTGTTTATCTGATTCATTTTCTTGACTTGCAAGGTGACACAGAAGAGATTGTGGCGTCAAAACATGCAACCATACAACACAACCACAAGACAAGACAAAGCTCATGAAAATTTGCATGAGAAATGTTAGGGGAGAAAGGTGGTTGGGTCTTCTCTTTTTTCTCTCTTCTCCACTTATTTGATTACATTTATTTTTTCATTCATTTTTCATTTAGTTTTTTCCCCTTTTAATGGCAAACAATTAAAGGTAGTGCTGTCCACTGCATACTTTTTGTTTTCAATGGTCCATTAACAATAAGCCCAGTATACAAGTGAATCCCATTTAAGCCCATACAGTTTGGGATGAAGAATGCCTTTAGAGGGTGGGGTCATATGATATTCAGAATGAAAGGTCATCTGGGTCTGAAAACCTGATGATGTTCACGGTGGTCTGGAACTCTGCCACTGGAAACTGTTGCTGAGAATTTCTTTATTCAAAGTAGAACACAGCAGAGCTCAGCAGGATGCAAGTGGGAGAGAGAGAAATTATCAGGAAATAAATATGGGGTAAAACCCCGGTGTTTGGAGTAAAGCCTCAGACTTTTCCTCTTTCCATGATCAGGGCTGGACAAAGGCTGTGACAGTCCAGGAGCAGTTTTGGAAGGATTGTTTTTTTGGTCAAATGTAGGCCCACTGTGTTAAAAATTAGTTATGTTTCATATAACTAATAATAACTAAAATTATTTTTGCTTGCAGCTAACATTACTACCTAAGGAAAGTGTTTTGACAGATTGATGCAATGCAGTATCTCATGTAGACTAATTTGTCACTTATGTTATGCCTGTGGGAGCGCTCTAGAATCTGTGCTCTATACTGATCTTTAGTATTTTTCTCCCCATAACACAAGTTTATACTTTGTAGCAAACCTTTTCACTGACCTCCTGGCAACTCTGCAAACCCCTCGGGGTCCTGGGACCCCAGTTTGAGCTTGTATTTCTAAAGATCTTACAAAATTTAAAAAACGTTCATGATCCAAGGATAATCATTTCTAACTATTCAATGACATGTTTAAATGTTCATGTCATGAATTTTGTCATGTAGTTTGCACTACTGTTGTTAAGCAGTGTTTGGAAATTTCTAGCATTGTTAGCAAAATCCCTGCTAATGGAAAGAGAAGACTCAATGTCATTATCCCTCATTATTTCTTGAAAAAGGAAGGTGTCCTCAATTACATGTCAAGCAATGACTATTGCATGTTGAAAATGGTGTAGCATCCAACATTGGTTTGCATTCTTATCAGGAACGCACAAACAGAAGACCTTCCATGTTAACCAAATCACCAGCTGTTATCAGCCCTGTCCTCGAAGCCTGCTTTGCCTCATTCAATTCAATTATATTTATACAGTGCTATTTACAATAGTATTGTCTCATGGCCCTTTACAGACCTTAGCAAGGAGCACCCAAGAGAAACAGGGTTGAGGAAAAACTCCCTTGTCGTACTTATTCAAGGAAGAAACTTTGGATAGATCCATGGTTCAAGGGACTAACCCAACTGCCAGGTGTCACGAAGCAAAAATACCATCAGTAGTTACCATGACAGACTACAATTTGGCCATGGTTTTGGCTGAGCATCAATAACTCCAAAATATTGCCCCATAGCATTATATGGTAATCAAGCCATATGTGGTTGTCTGAAGTTCTGTCTGGACAGTGTAATGGCAGCCAGACATATGTCAGTGTTAAAGTCAAGGAGTGAGATTGACCATAGGGGTAGCATTGGGTGGGTCCAATTTGACAGTGCCATTGTGAGAAGATGGATAGATAGATACTTTTATTTTCCTGTAGGAAATTCTGGAAAGGGGTAGATCACAGGTGGTCACAGTCCATTCAGGAGCTGGTAACAAGGAAGCCATTGGGAGGCAGGGATGGCACTCAGCAGAGATGACTGTAGTGCATGTGTGTATATATAACATAATTGGTAATTCTTGACAAAACTGAATTCAGCAGAGAAATTAATACCATGGATACAAGGTAACCACACATTGTAACTACTTACTTCGGAAGAGTTACCAACCACAACTTCTGAACAGAACAAACACTTTAGACCTAATAGGAACAACTAAACTGCATTGTAGCTGTTGCTAAACTGTATGTCTACATACAAAACAAATGTGAATGTCAATAATGAATCCACTATTTTCATACACAGGGGTTGGACAAATGGATCCAATGGTGAGAAGACACATGTCTATTGTGCCTCCTAGTGGTAAAACCATTTCACAGGCCTTCTGACGTATCCTGAAGTCCATTTCTCTTCAACTTGCACGATGTAGATAATGCCAGGGGGATGACACAGAACTGCTGATATTGTGCAATTTAGAGCCCATTTTCACAGAAACTCCCAGCTCCCAACTGCTCAATTTTGTAGAAATGGTAGCATGTGAATCAAATCAGATTTTAAGGGAAATTGTCAAAAGATTACATTTTTTCACTGGGGTGCCAACAAATGTGACTTGATGTCACATTTATTGGCACCCCAGTGAAAAAATGTAATGTGATGTCTTGGGTGCTTGATACAAACATTATACCACCAAACTAGAAATTCTACATTGGACCATGAGCTATAATTGGATCACTGACAACCACCCCTGAAGAACAATTTCACAGCTCATTTGCTGCTCCCCTGTATCCATTCACACTGGAATCAACTTAACTACATATTCTGTAAGTACTAGGATTTAATGCAATAGAATTTAGATAAAAGTCCTACAATGTACAATCCACATAGCAGTTTGAGCAGCTTGGGCAACAGGCCCTCTGAGGAATCTAGGTTAATCTTGGCTTATTAACAGCACCATTACCATGTCATCAGCCTCAGAAGGCATGTGCTCATATCACAAGTGAAACCCAGGTATCCAGGTGAAGCGACGTCAACCTAGCAGACTGATGTGAACATGCCTTCATGGGGTGACCATGCAGATAGGGTAGTGTGAATAAACTTCCAAAGAAACCTCCACATGTTTTAATTGGTTTTATTTCAGCAAGCAAATTTTTAATTCAAGAGAAACTTCACAACGCCAAATTCACGGCCGTCTCCCGCCCACTCTGAGCCGATCCTCTTGGCCCTCACAAAGTAAAAGGAATAAAACAAGGAAGGAATGCTTTTGGGTCACAAAACCCATTTTCTGGAATATTTTTTAAACCGCAGATTTTACATTTTTTATGTTTTAAAATTTTTCACTTTTTTTCTCCATTTTTTAAAATAAACAAGGCCTAGCGTTCTCATTTCCAGACCTGGCTGACCTAGTTTCCTTTCCTTTTTTTAAAAATGTTTTAAGATCTTTTTGCAATGTTTTGTGTGTTTTCATTTTTTCAATGTTTAATTTTTTTTTCCTCGGTGAAGCAAGTTTCAAGGTTCCCCATTCCTGTAACAGATTGGAGGGTGAGGGAGAAAAAAAAAAAAAAAAAAGATTAAGTGAATTTTCCAGGGAAACATACATGCGGACATCAACACAATCCATGCTGGAAAGATGGGCTCCTTACCTTGGCTTAAACACTTGGGACACCAGCAGAGTTGGTCACATTCTTCTGGGCGGCTTCCTTGGCCTGGTGAGCCTGGAGCACTGCCACGGCCTCATCGACCTGAAGGAAAGTCAAGAAACAAAACTGAGCACAGAACTTAACACTGACATGTTTGAAGTCAACATTACACCGAGTAGAAACTCTGAAAGGAAATGATAAGACACTGGCTTGACTGACCTTTGAGCGCAGGGACTCCGGAGACTCCAACATGTGGAGAAGCTCTGAGTTGTCGATCTCCAGCAGCATTCCAGTGATCTTTCCAGCCAGGGTTGGGTGCATGTTCTGGATCAGTGGGAAGAGACGCTCACCTGCAGTCAGAGAAGACAGGTTTAGCTCCTGGATGTTCTCCACATGGCTATTCCCCCAATAAGACAATAACAGACAGACTCACCCAGCATCTGCTTCTGCTCCTGAGGAGGGGCCGCGGCCAGCATGGAGGCAGTCAGGGGCTCCTGGCCCTGCACATGGACAGCAGGCTGGGAACAAAAGCAAACCCAATGTTTAGACTTTAGAAAGTCAACCCATCTCAACTCAGAGTCTTGACCATAGACAGACAAGAGCACTGACCGCATGCCACATTCAAGTGTAGTTGTTTTCAGTGCTTACCTGCTGCATGGCAACCTGTGGCTGTGGGTTCATGTGCTGCTGGGGGTTGCGCACTCCAGGGGCGTACTTGTACTGGGGCACGCCACGCACGGGGGCCGCAGCAGCTGCTGCTGCAGCAGTAGCAGGACGAGGACCCATGGACTGGGCTGAGGGGGGGGGGGGGGGCATGGGGTCAAGAGAACACTTTAGATTCATAAAGGAAACAAAATAACCAAAGAAAACACAAATTTTGTATAGAAACAACATAGAAACGTATTTCTATGTTGTTGCACGCACTCACCGACACGCTGTGTGGACACCATGCGAGGCACCTGTGAGGCTGGCCTCATGGTGCTGAAGGTCTGGGGCCGTGGTGGCTGGGCTCTCATGGTGCCTGGCATATTCTGGAAGTCTGCAGAGATGAAAGCAAGTTTTATTTAGTCTAGAACCTCAATTAATCAAGGAAAATCTCTCATGTGCTTGTCGTGATTGCATCTCCATGCTTCCTCATGAACTTACGCTGTGGTCTGACACCCTGTGTCGTCCAGCGGGGGCTGGGTCTCAACTGGGCAAGCTGGCTGGTAGGGTAGTATGCAGCTCTGTTCTGAGCCTATGAAAGGAGAAGAGAATCTTACATCTTGTTCATATCATGCTAGCACAGCTGGCATAAACCAAAGATTTCCACAGAAGTGCCGGGCCTAAATGCCCCACATGTCTGAAGTGTGACTCATGGGCCCAACCTGTGGAATGGCGGCCATGAAATAGCCGGAGGGCGGCGCAGGCTGGTAGGGGTTGATGACTGGGTTTGGCACTGCTCGCACGCTGGCCATCCTCTGCATGTACTGGTTGGTGAGGTGGGCCTGACGCTCTTCCTTACGCTGTGCCAGTGCCACGTACAGCGGCTTGGTGGCCACGATGCGCCCATTCATCTCAGTCACGGCCTTGGTGGCCTCCTCGGGCGAGGAGAAGCACACAAATCCAAAGCCTTTGCTGCGCCCCCCCTCCATCATGACCTAGAGCAGAAAGAGAGACGGGCTTGTTCAAGAGGAGAGCTCTTCAGATGTACCCACGGGCAGCATATGCTCAACACATTCAACCCAGAAACAAAACCAAAATCCTAAAGAGATGTTTGTACCTTGGCACTGGTTATGGTACCAAATGGAGAGAACTCCTTGCGCAGACGCTCGTCGTCAATGCCGTCATCAAGATTTTTTACATACAGGTTGACTCCCTAAGAAGCAAAAGATAAGAAATAAATGCTTGTCTCATGTCTCCAGTAAACCTCACACGCAAGTAGATGGCCTTCAATTTCGCTTTCAGCATTGATTGTAGAAGTATCTGTCAGCACTCCAACTATCTCCAGTGCCCCATTACATTGGGACGTAGAGCCCATGGGTTACTTATTACTGTGGCAGCCATTTTGGCCAGTGCGGTCCACCAAAAAGGAGACACTGAATTTGACAAGGCTGCAAACGGATAAAGGAGGCACACAAAAGTATTAATAATAAGAAGAACAATAAAGTTCCCAAATCACATGCTGAGCAGCACAACCCCCAGAGTGACTCTTGGTTCCTCTCTCATCCTTACTTGGTAGCGGGTCATGCGGTCCTGCTTCATCTGCTCAAACTTGCGTTTGAGCTCAGTCTGGCGCTCTACTTTCTTCTGGGCGCGGCCAACGTAGATCAGCTTCCCGTTGAGCTCCTTGCCATTCATCTCGTCCACCGCCTGCCAAAGGAAGAGTACAACGCGGCAACCATCAGTCACTTCAATCAAAAGCAAGGTCAAAGCCAACTTTAAAGTGGTCAAGGTCATTGTGCACAACTTCCACCACATTACAGTGTACAGGGCTAAGGACCAGGCCACAAGCCTGAATAGAGGACAAAGGGAAGTAGACAAAGACATCAAGCCTCACCTTCTGGGCATCCTCATGCCTCTCAAAACTGACAAAGCCAAAGCCTCGGGACTTGCCACTGTCATCCGTCATCACGCGAATGCTCATGGCATTGCCTGTGGGAGAATACAGAATAAAGTCTACATCAGTACCACTGCAAGACTCCAGCTATTCTGCAGACTTCAAGCTCCCACTAGTCTAGCTCAACTAACTGTCTACCAGGTTTGTCTCATGTTGGAAAAATGGGTGAGGGCTACAACATTTAATAACCTGAGGGCTTATGACTATAACTGAATGTTAAAATTATTTGATTAAAATGCCTGTTAAATCTTTACAAGTCACTTGGATTAGAAACTCGCTACTTTGCTTTAGAATTTCATAGTGTAAAAGCCCCAACAGTGAAAAATGCGACTTAGCTCAGACCAACTTTCAAAACATTAAGACAGTTGGTCTACTCCAGTGCCAGTGTTAAATGGGACACTTCCCAATGACCAGGCTTAGTTTCTTTTTGCTTTAACAGAACATGTGAATCACCATATTTGCTGAAGATCTCCTTCAGTTTCTCATCATCCATGTCCTCTCCGAAGTTTTTAATGTAAACGTTGGTAAACTCCTTGGCTCTGGCACCGAGCTCAGCTTCACGCTCTTTGCGAGACTTGAAGCGGCCCACAAACCTGTGGGAGCATCCATTTAACATGATCAGTCATATATATAATTTCAGTCACACATATCATGTCACATTTCTTCTGCACACGATTAGTGGATTAAAAATAAAAAGGTTATGCAACATGGCACACATTGTACATACTGTGAGTATACACCACACTATTTGCAGCAAAAAAAAAAAAAACTCAGTATAGGCAATGGTAGTCATATTAACACAATACAAAATGTAACAAACTTACACTTTGCGATCATTCAGCAACATGCCATTCATTTTCTCAATGGCTCTCTCTGCCGCCTCTTGAGTCTCAAAGTGCACAAAGCCATAGCCTTTCGAGCCATTCTCATCACAAACCACCTTAAATGGAGATTTTCAAGCAAAAAAAGTTTCATATTTTTAAACCTATACCCACAAGCAAGAAAAAGGAAACCAGACAACCAATGTCATTTTCTTCAACTCAAGACCGTGTGAATTCACCTTGCAAGACAGGATGTTGCCAAAAGCAGAGAATGTGTCATAGAGGGCTTTGTTATCAATGGACTTGTCCAGATTCTTGATGAAGATGTTGCCAACTCCACTCTTCCTTAGTGAAGGATCACGCTGGGACCACATGATGCGGACAGGTCTGCCTTTAATGACATCAAAGTTCATGGTGTCCAGGGCACGCTCAGCTGTAGAGGACAAACCCAAATTTAGTTTTACAAATCCCCAAAACACTATCTACATGAATATTGGGGGCCAAAATTAGTATCTTCTGAAGTGGTTGGCAGATTAGACAAAGACATTAGACAAATAATAATGATCTACTATAGAGCAGCTTAGTGTAACCCTATATATGCAAAAATGCAAAGGAATATTTGTATACCTGCATCAGTTGTACTAGTTATTGGGGGGTAGGGGTGTTTTTTCCAGTGAGATGAAAATTAACTTTTTATTTAACCAAGGGCGGTAAATTTTAGTAGCGTCATGAATAGGTCAATATAATTTATTGCGGTTCTTCATTGTCCTGCAATGAAGCACGGTTGATAAATGTTAACCCCTTGAGTAATTTATCTCGCACATACACAACGCCCCACCCAATTTGCGCGTCCAGACAACACTGTTCGACAAGCATTTCTTGATTAACAGACCATGTGTTAAAATGTGTGATTCTGGTTAGGCGTGGTATTGAGTGGGTATCGAACTTAACTGCGATTCGCGAAAGCTTTCCCTGAGGCTTAGCTGCGCCATGCCGTGTCATTTCAGCATACACACATGGCGCAGCGTTGTGCCATGAAATGTCTTCGGATATGGAGCTAATAAATATTATGCCTATACAAACCGCCAGCATGTCTCACGTTCAGATGAACATTTACAAGATTCGGTGGCTGAAAGACCAAGTCAGTCCGAAATTGTAACCAGCTATTTTATTAAAATATCCAAGTCTGCCATCGACATGTGGTTAGGCTAACTCCAAGAGTGAGCTACCTGACGCCACTTCTTTTAGGCCTCTCGAGACATCCACGTTAAGCTTACATGGAGGTCGACATAATCCTATCGAGCTAGCTGGCTAACATACTGCAGTGTGCGTATGTAACATTCGTGCCACGAGTAATGGCATGCTAGCGCAAGCATGTTAGCAATTTCGTGCTAACGTTAGCCTTGCTCATAGGTTAACTCATTAATAAATACATGTTGATACTCAACCACTAACAGTAATGATTAACAAAAACAATTACCGTCTGCAGGCTGCTGGAAGTTGACATAGGCATATCCAAGGGAACGACGGGTGATCATATCCCTACAGACACGGATGGAGAGGATGGCCCCAGCAGGGCTAAACTTCTCGTACAGCATGGCCTCGGTGACATCCTGGTGGAGATCCCCGACGTATAGCGAGGCCATCGGATAACTCGGAGCACTGGGGTTCATTTTAGGTGATTCGGTCAAAAATAGTGGTTGCTGCGAAAAATCGTCAAATTTGGAGTTTGTTCTAGCGAAGTGAGATACCGCTCGCTGGTATGAGGGATCTCTTTGCCGTTAGCACAATTTGCTTTTCTGCTAACGCTGCTAGCCACTTCAAAAATGCTAAAAGGTAAAATGTACTGACACTAAAATAGCTTCGATATTAAAATACTATAATTGTCAAGATACAATCTGTTCGATGTACTTAAGTAAATCGCCAATAAGACCGGATTATTGTATCGTAAGTGAATGCCAGCAGTAAGGCCTTTCGATTTAGCTTGTAACGTTAACGTTAGCCAATGATTAGCTTACTAGCTAGCTAGCAACATACGTCGGTTTAAAAATGTCGTTACTTCTCCCCGTATCGTACCGTCCAGACCACGAAAAGCGACTCCTGCTTCACCGATTTTGTTATAAAAAGAAAAATGATTTTTTGGAGTTTTTAAAGTTTTTAAATTTTTTTTTGTTTTTTAGATTTTTTATATAATGTGTGCCGAGGCAAGCTCAGGAGCACACACGCACTCACACAGCACTAACAGCCGGGGTTTGGGGAGGGAAAAAATGCGAAAGCCGATTCATATATACCCTTGTGTACGTCATCACAGAGCACCAGTCATGTGAAAGCTGTCGGGGGGGGCAAAAAATAAGGATCGCAACAATTGCACGATTAATCATCACTGCACCACGTTATCATTTGATTGGGAGTTTATGTGTCAAACATAACACTATTACAATACATTTTAAAAAACAGGCTTCAAACTTAAAAAAGAAAAAAGTCCGACAGATGAGAATGAGAATGAAACAAAAACCCTGTAGACTGTTAATGAAGCCCAATATAGCGACCTTGAACGCCTCGTGATGTTTAAATCTGGCTACACTTAGAAATTAAGTAAACACACATGACACATGTAAGTGACACATATAAGTCAGTGATTGGCTCATCTAATTGATCATGCTAAATTGCGTGATAATAACAGTCAAAACGGCACCAAATGATCAGAGGACTCACTGCAAGAAAAGGCCTATAAGCCTGATCAAAAGAGTAGCCTACTTACATGAAAGAAAAAGGGAAGGGGGAAATGAAAGCACTAATGGAAATCTACATCAAAGAGTTGATTGCTGAGAAGAATTCAGTGCTGGATATCATGGAAGGGCAGACAGAGCATAATTATCTAAGTATAAGATAAGTACTATAAGTATCTGAGTTTGTATGTAAAATAGCCTAGTCATTATGGACATGAAGAGCAATGTCATCACTGGAATCAACCTTTTTCTCAAGGTCAAAAATCACCAGAAGGGGGCGCAGTAGACTTGTCGGCGCGAGAAAACACAGATATTCTCATGCCACAAATTACGGTTTATGGTCATTACAGCTGCAATTTCTATATATATATATATATATATATATATATATATATATATATATATACCATCACTCAACCATTTAAAAGCCCACAACAGCCTCAAGTAATTCAGCATGTCAACATGGACCCCACATATAACCCTGCCTGTTTAACAGTGTTGATGGATTGTCTTTTTTACTGTGAAAGGGCTACTGAATCTCCATGCAAATACAGCATGCACTATATATTCAAATTAGCTGTGTATTTGCACTTGCATTCACAAAAACTGCCGGGAAAATGAAAAAGGTCAACATCTTGAGTTATACAGATTAACACCCTTTCCCCCAGACCTCCACTGACCAGCCCCCAAGTCATTGTAGATTGTGATCTTATTGTCTCTATGGAAAGGCAGGCAATCAGGGTTCTGACATGCCCAGAGGTCAGAGGCCAACACCCTTTCCAGTAAGACAAGCAGTAAGACAGAATTTATTGTTCTGACAATAGTACACAAGGTTATCAATTTATTAATCGATTTACTTTCATGAGCCAAAGTTTTCGCTATAGAAATGAACCAGTGTGCCTCACAATCACAGATAATGGTATTTGAGAAACTATCAAGTTTAGAAAAGAATCAAACCAAGTTACGCAAATAAGAGTTTTAGAGACATCTGAGCCTTATGTGTATGTGGCCAATATTACTGTAAGGACACTGAAAGATTGCCGTGTCACACCCTAACTCCAGGTAGATCACCACTTCAGGAATGTACGCTCCATTCCAAATTTGGTGCATGGCCCACAAGCCTCTACACGTGCTCACAAAATGACAGCCATAATTTCCCCACTGAGACTTAACGACCCACTTCTTGCTCTGCATGTTAACGAGGGATGTTGGAAGGCCACTGCAAAAACAGTCGGTGCAGAGCAAGGTAAAGGACACATATGCACATGACCCATTTCTAAATGTTGAAAATTAAGCAGAGTGGAGGTGCGAAGTGATTTAAGATTTTCATTTATTTCACATACATGAAATTACATTGCAACCCCCTCCCCCGACATGAACAATTATGTTTGGGTGTACAGTATGAAAATTCCAAGGACATGAAACCTACCCAGTCCAGATGGCTACCTCCATTACAAACTTAGAACAATGCAATGGGTATATAGCAAAGGAAAAGAACAAAGATAAGTAAACAAAAACAAACAAAAAACAAACAAACAAACAAAAGACAATATAAACCCTACCAGGAAACAGAAGTAAGCTAATGGGAAAAAATATTTCCAAACTGCTCAAGAGACATTAGCTCAATTACACAGCTGAACTATGGTGAATCTTTGTGGCTAACTGCAGGTTTTCAATCTTTTATGATTTCAGACTGCAGGTAAAGAATCCTGACCGGTCAGTCCATGCAAGGAAATGATCTTGAGCAGATGGCACTAAGAATGGAATGTCTCTTGCCAGCCCTCTCAATGGAAACCATGATCTCAGACTTACTTTTGGTTTTTATTTATCATTATTCTCTGGGAAAGAGGAAAAAACGTTTTTCATGGATACAAATGTAACCCATTCCCTGCTAAACTAAAATCGTTCACACCCCTACAGGCCTTGTATTGTTTCATGTTTGTTTCTTGATGAACCACAGACATGTCAAATAACAATGTCAAAAGATGTATCAATGTCTCACATATGTAGAATGCACATGTATGACGCCTAGCTAAAATTAGCCCCTGTATGACTCCCTGACTCCCAGATCATTGTTATTGTGCCTCACAAAAACTACAAGATCAGACACTACAGCCCCCTCCCACACCCTTGATCATCATCCCATACCATCCATCCACACTCACACACCAACACTTATTCTCAGAGACATTCTCTCACTCATTCACACTCTCTCACTCGCTCACTCTTCTCTCTCTCTCTCACACACACACACATATATCCAAGTGACAGAGGCTGGTGAGAAGTTAAAGAGAAATAAGCTGGAACCATAATGGTCTCAGTGTTTCATTTTTTTTTCTTTTTTTGCCTCAGTAAGCAGACAGGAACATTTGATGAGCAGTCTTAGTTTTCTCTGCCTTCCTCCGTGTCTTCCGCATCACCTTGATTGTCTGAGGTCCACAGCTGAAAGGGATTATTAAAAGAAATCAATAGTCACCTGTATTTACAACAACATACAGCCATATATGGGTTTTGCTAATAAGAAATTCTTTGATTTTATATATATATATAAATAATCATTACCATTACTTTTATGGTTAACAGTTGCTTTGAAAAGAATGTTTTTATATCCACTGTGACTCATTTTAGGATTTTTTTTAACATTCAAAGGTGATCTAGAAATGGCAAAAAAATGTGAAGGACCATATGGCAGCTGTATTAAATACAACTAGTCAACGCAAAACCTAGTCCAAACAAACCAAAACTGAAAATATTCCAAGAAAATACCACGTGCCAAGATTTAAATGTAGTTTTAGTTTTGCAGTAGTGTTGATATGACTGTAGCTTTGACTGTAGTTTAGTAAAAAGAAAAAAAAGAAAGAAAAAAACAGCACAACATTGGGACACCCACAGTAATGGGCCCATGGGGGCTGCCCACTTTGAGATGCCTCACGAGTGTAAAATGTAGGGCCGAGAAAGAATGGGACTGTAGGGGGCGGATTAAAATGTTGCGTGGAACCCATACTAAGGGGTCCTGGGTGGTGCAGGTCTGGTAGCACAGAGTCATTAATGACTAAAATGGCATTTGTGATGTGGGTGAGACTGTGCCTCATGAGAAGGGCCATGCATCAAGTTTTTGCTTGTTACGTTTATGTGTAGCATAGTTTAGGTATAAGACACACCAGGATAAAAACACTAAATATAGTATGGACTGTATACCCGTTTAATAATGCCAGGGCAGTTATGATTATGGTTACGGGCTTGCCAGACAACGCATAACAAAAACAGTCCACATTTTAAACAAAAATGGCTAAAATTTAAAATATCATGCAAACATTTTGCTAGCCTAAAGAAGAGGAATAACAAATAACAATGAATGCAAAAAAGTTACAATGCATGTGAAAATCTGGCATGTGAAAATCTGGGAGCAACACAATCTATGGTAGATTACATTCATCTCGTGCAACATTTAGACTGATAGGCCTGACGTACCTATCAAAAAACAAGTGCTGAGAAATTTCAGTCAGCCAATGTGTTGACTTGCTTGACAACTCAAATAAAAGATTAGCTTGCTGGCTATCATAATGCAATAGTTCTGTTTGTCAATTTTTTTTCCAGTAACTGAAACTGAAGAGATGCAACACTGCAAGTCTTCTGATATCCACAACCTATCTTGTCATTAGTTTTATTGTCCTACACCAGAAACATGTGTTTTTGCCAAAAACAGCAAAATTGTGTTCTATTTTGAAATATTAGGAACGAGAATATTCAAGAACAATGCCCCCCGTAAAGTAACCTAGGCCATGTTCCAAAGCTCAGCCCCAGCAAATTTAAAAATACTTCATAAAATGCCAATTAATACTTTAATACTTTTAATGGCCTTAATTTTCACAAATGTATCACTTTTAATACTTTAAAAAGCCCTGCGGACACCATGTGTAGTAGTGTTGATATTACTTTGCATGTCACTTTAAATAAAAGCCTCTGCAAAATCTCATAAAATGCCATTATTCCCCTTTTTTTCTTCTTTTTTCTTTTTTGTGCAACATTACAAACATAATAAATGTTAATTTGTGTAGAGACTGTCAAACACTTACTGTCAAATTGTCTCTCAGCAGCTGCATGATCAATGTGCTGTCCTTATACGATTCTTCATTCAGTGAATCAAGCTCTGCAATGGCCTCATCAAAAGCCTAAAAAGAGGAAGGGGAAGGTTTAGCTATACAGCAGAAATGCAGAAATTATTGTAAAGAATTTGACCAGAAACAAAATACTTCATTAATCAGAACTGGACCTCCAACTCTTAAAGAAGAAATAAATTGAAAGCCCTGTTGTTTGAGGTCACAAAGTGCTGTTGGTAGGAAAAGGAACAACAACATTTGATAAAACATTGACCGAATAGTGAACCAGCAGTTAACACTAAACGAATGAGGCACAGAAACTCACGTTCAGTTTCATTTTCCTATTCCCCATTCAGCTAATGTTAGATGACTGTTTGCTATCTGGTCTCTGTTGTATAAATTAATTGTTCTTTTTCCTACAGAGAGCATTCGGTTACCTCAAAGAACAGGGCTCTGGATTGATTCACACCAGATTTCTCCTTTAACACACTGGTTCCCAAACTGGGGACCCCCAGGGGTTTGCAGCACGTTACCAGGTGGTCTGTGAAAAAGTTTGCTACAAAGTATAAACTTGTCTTATGGGGGGAAAAATACTAGAAATCAGTACAGAGCTCAATTGCACTGTACTCATTACTCCCACCAGCATAACATAAGTGACAAATTATATATTATATATAAATTATATTATAATTATATACATGATATACTACATCAATCTGTCAAAACACCTTCCTTAGGTATTAACGTAACTGCATTCAAAACGAATATTAGTTATTATTAGATATGTGAAACAAACAGTATTATTTAAACACAAAAGGCCTAGATTTCACAAAAAAACTATACTTTAAAAACAGCTCCTGCACTGTCAAGTTTTGCCAAATGCAATCAAATTCCTATTTAAAGCTGTAGTGGTATTAGCAAAATATGTTTTTAGAATAAGAGTTCAAAAGAATCTGAAAAAAACAAATGGATATAATCTTATATGGCTAAATTTTTGTTGGGATTATGAGGGGTCCTTGAAAAAAAATCTGCTCTATTAGGGGTCCCCGACCCAAAACCCCTGCACCCCTGAGAACCCCTGCACAATCAACATGCCATTTGAGAGAAAAAAAAAAAGTCTTTACCGTCTTGGCCAGTTTGCAGGCCTGCTCAGGTGCGTTCAGGATCTCGTAGAAGAAGACGGAGAAGTTGAGGGCTAGGCCGAGGCGGATGGGATGTGTGGGCTGCATGTTACTCTTGCTGATGTCAAATGCTTCCTGGTAGGCCTCCTGAGATTTGGAGATAATGGCTGTTTGGGGGAACAGAAGAAAAAGGTTTTAGTCGAATCATCTGAGAGTCTCCGAATCTAATGGCACTGAGCTTTGAGGATCTGGTGTTAAAACATGGACGTATGAACTCTAACACATGCACATTTCCAGTGAATCTCACTCATGAAATAGGTACTTTGCAAGCCCACATTTGTCCTTTGAGTTTTTTCAGTGCCTGACCCGTTACGTTCCAACAGGCTGAGATTGGGTTTTGAAGTTAACTACAAAAGCCATCAGCTTCACCAATGCATCTTATTTGTGCCTCATGCTTATTTGAAGTTGTGGGAAAATGCTTGTCATTTGTCAGATTTATAAGCAACCTAATGTTACCATCCTATGATGAGGTGTGGTTCTCTTAGCACAAATGTAGACAGAAGCCTGATTTTGTTTGCTCAAGAAACATCTCAGGGCCTTACTAACAGCTGGTGAAGCAAGATTTGCCTAAAAGAACCACAGCCTACTCTAGACTCATCAGCAATGGGCCAGTACCGAAGCTCTGGTCACCACAGACAGCTTCCTGCCATGGCCCGCCATCTCAAAGCTTTTCTTTCTTTCCTGTGAGGAGCTGTGCCTCCACTCATCCATGTGGGCCTTGAGTGTGGCCATGCAGCTGCCAGCCTGTATTGATCGCTGTGCTGGGAGAAACACATGAATGTTTCAAAGGGCTCAGAGGCTTGAAGGCAGCAGGGTGGTGGAGATGGCTGATGGTGCCCGTGCCCACGGGAGGGATAGGGGGGCATGTCTGGAATTCCATATCAACAGAGTGAAGGATGAGCATCGTCATGGTCAGCCATTCGAATACATGTGCACACACACGCATACACGGAGGAGCCTGGGTGCCTAGCAACCACATACAGGCATATATGCCGCCCCCTCCTTAAACCTCCTTCCCCTCTTCACTGTTTAAACCTGCTATTGGTGGTGTTGCCCTGGCAACGAGTTCAAGGCTATCTGCTATGATGACAGTTGTAGGTCAGGAGTGCGTGTGCGCGGGTGTCTGTACACCAAGCTGGTGCTGCTGCTGAAATTTAGCCCATTTACCAAATGGTTGGACTTAAGGGGGGTTATTTTGGTTAAGCACACTGTATAACTCAGATCATGAACCAATTTGCAACAAACAGATTTGACGAGGGAGGTGCTTGTATACCTCCCACCTTTGGGATTTGAGACAAAAGACTTCTGATCCCTTTGAACTTGACAATATTTTCACAATTGTACAATAAGACAGAATTCCAAGGACCTCATATATGGCAGTCAATATATTTCGACCCACAATGATAACAATGAGCCAGAATCAGTAGTCCCTTCCTAGTACGGAATGCTGCAGTGTCTACCACATTCAATAGCTCCTGTTTATTTTGTGGCTTGCATTAGAAAAAGATGCACTAGAAGCTAGCAGAAGATGAGTGTATGGGACACCATAAAGTACAGTTGCTTCCAGGCCGATTAAATAAGCAGGAGAGAAGCTTCCAGAAAAAGTAGTTCAGCAGTGAGGATTCTTAATTTATTTATAGTGGCCATAGAGGAGAATATACTCTGCTGATGTCAGCCCAGGCGCCTGGAGACGGCAAGTCGTCCTCACCAGAACTAGGGCACAATCGCCCCGAGCACCATCACCCCCTCATGCTTGGAAGAGGGTCACTTCACGGCTTGTCCAGTACATTTTGTCGCGTTCAAACTCCCACATGATTTTGGGAAGCAGAATTTTCACAATATGCTTCTCTTCTCTTGTTCTCTGTTGAAGTATTTCTGCTTTAATTTGCTGGACACTGATTTCAATATTTTTTTCTTACTCAGCTTCCTTTGAAATTTGCTGAGGTTAATTCTCTTTGCTCTCATACTCATTTCAAGATCATTGGCATAAGCAGTTTATTCATTCAATCTGCTTAAGATTGAAGCTATTCGTTCATTCAAATGACATTTTCTGTTCTGAACAGTCACGTTTTAATCGTCACATTTCTGAAAGAATGCAATAGCTTAAAGCTTGAAGGATGGGGACATATTTAAAAGCATGTCCCCCTCCTGCAACCCTTGAGTAATCACTTTCTTTTTAATCATTCAATTAAGTAGGTAAGACCTGCATCTCACTTCTTTACGTACAGGTCACCAGTGACTTGTGATGCTGTATGCATGACCATTCAGACTTTGAATGTAAAATGCAAGAATGATATCTTATCAAATATGTAAAGGTCTACACCTTAAATGCAAAGTGATTGACTTGATGAACCAGCCTGCCTGGGTGTGTTTCCCACTGAGATGGAGATTGTGGTGGTGGTGCAGGTGGTAGAGGTGCTGTTCAGTAACTGTAGGGTTGCAGGTTTGAGCATCGCTCTGCCTGACCCCACCAAAGGGTCCTTGAGCAAGATACTGAAGCCCCCAAATTGCTCCCAATGAGCAGGTTGGCACCTTATGTAGCAGCTTCCGTCACCAGTGTATGAATGTCCACACATTGTAAAGTGCTTTGAGTGCTTGTAGGAGTAGAAGATATATAAATTTATTGTGTAAATGTCACCAGTCTCCCCAAATGTGGAAAGGGATTCATAATTCCTCAGTATTACTAGCTTTCTGTTTGATCATAAAATTCAGCTTCAGAAAAATATTTTGGTCTAGTGCAAGTCTTCTTCAGTTAGCTCAATGGGATTTACTCACCATTGTCTGTTTAGTCTGGTGGATACGCTCATAATCCCTTTTTTTGGAGTAAACAATCCCTATTTTCTATTAAATCCCTGGGCAGTTTGACCCTTTGAACCCATCGCCCACACCATGCTGTCAAATTCACGCCCATTATTTTCAGACTGACACATATCACGTCAGCATGACCTGATCTTTCCAATGGTGTTAAACTCTAGTATCCGTCAAAAAAATCCTTCCATTTACATTAAAAAATATATATTTATACAGCTCTGCATTCATCTCACAACCATTGATTTCGGTGAAATATCACACATTTATAATCAAATAGGGCAAACCTTTTCATATCAGAAGTTGTTCACAAACCCCTGTCTGTCATATAGCCAAAGCACATGCAAGAAATGTGACTACAGCACCCAGGCCAGTAACACAGAAGAGTCTGACGCAGCCCTGTGCCTTTTTCTATTCTTCTCTGTGCAATACAATGACTAAAATAAGACAATGAATAAAATATTGTCAGTACATTTGTAAGGACCTCTAAAATAGGGGTATTACTAACACTGCATATTGTACTATACATTGTACTTCCCTGCTTATGATATGGCAATGACTCAATTTACTAGCATGTTCTGTGGTTTAAATGTCCACACTGTTTGCTGTTGACATGTGTACATTTTAGACCAATCGTTATTATTTTTGTGAATTTTGTTTTCAACCAACAATAATGCGACTATCAACTGTCCTGCACCACTTGTCCTCTGTCCTGAACTGTCCCCTGACACTTGTTAATTGTTACAAACCTAACCTGAACCTGAACCCTGAACCTAAAGGACTGTGGCAAGTGAGACAAAACAGTAGCCACATCACACAAGATAGTCAGTGTGTGCCAAAGGACAGTAGGAGTGGCGCAGGACAGTGGACAGGACAGAAGGCCAGTGACATGAGGAATGGAGCTAGCCACCAACAACAGTTGGTACATCACATGAAACAGTGGGCAAATGCTGTGGGAGAGTAAGCAAGTATCACAAGACAGTGAGTGGTGCAGGACAGTCCACAGGCCAGTGGGCTGGAAGCATGGTACAGTGCAAAGGACATTAAGCAGGTGGCACAAGTTTATGAGTGGCCCACCAGCAACAGTATAGTACAGTTATTGCTCCTACTGCTGCTGGTCCAGGCTGTATTCTAAAAGAGAGAGGTCACATTCCTGGTCTACTAGCCTTGCGCTGGTTTGTTGGAGACTTCTGTAGTGTACTTGGGCCAATGTCAGCAGTAAAAGCAAGGTAGTTTCTTGATTCTTGTTAGTCTTATGTGTTTGCTGTATTTGTTTTTGTTTGTTTTTAACCCTTGTTGAGAGTTTATTGGCATTAACCCAACTAGCTTAACATCAATTCTAGTTAATGTTCATTCTATGGACATAATCCTGATGGGCTGCTCATCTGGGCACACCAGAAGATTCCTGACCTGCCGCTGCCTTTATATCACTGTGAGGGCAGGTTCTCCCTAGCGTTAGCTGGCTGTGTTTCCAGTCTCTGCTGCTGTGAACCCCTCTTTGGAGAAGGACTCGCCTGTTCTCGCCCTCCCTGTGGGCCCAGCAGAGTTACCCGATCTGTCCTGGGTGTCACCAACTGCTGCATGTCTGGTCTTGCTGTGCAGGTAGCCTGGAGGCTGGCTATAGCAGAGCACCCGTCATTGGTTCGAGTGGAATGCTGGATCGTTTGTAAGTAGCCTAGACTTAAGCTGACACACATACACACACACACACTTGGAGGGGTTGCCTTTTTGCCTGCAGTTCAGCGAGCCATCACCTCTGCACCACCAGGTCCCGTGCAGGCCTGTTTTCTATTATTTTGATACTTGTTTGACGTGTTTCTTGTTGCATTTATGTACACAGTGTGTTTATACCCATCTGGCTCAAATACACTGTTACAAGTAGCAAGTTGTCTTAGCATTAGCTATAAAGTTTGGGTATTCAGGCATATCAACATTAGTGAGCTGCTTCAACTACTGTTTTGTGTTTGTCTTTCTTAACAATCGTTTTCACCCTCCTCCTCCTCTGGTATCTCTTCCCATTTCCTCATTTATTTTGGGTGATGTTGGGTGTGTTTCTTTTTGAAGCGTTTATTATGCATTTCACAATATTATTACTGTTATTATGTATATTATGTATATATTATTATGATTCACTATTCACTTGTTGGCAACTTATTCTGTGCATGGCTTACTGTTGAATATCTTGAATATCTTTAAGGTTTGCCTAACCTAACTTGTATAGTAATTCAATACTGCAGATTCAGACCTGCAGATATGGGAAATGCATTTCCCATTTCTTTATTATCAATCACCACAATTTCACTTTATT
The DNA here is from genome assembly GCA_027481765.1 of Tenualosa thibaudeaui. Classification (NCBI taxonomy): domain Eukaryota; kingdom Metazoa; phylum Chordata; class Actinopteri; order Clupeiformes; family Clupeidae; genus Tenualosa; species Tenualosa thibaudeaui. The sequence continues at coordinate 772,254 of JAIFZK010000151.1, forward strand.
CTTACATTTCAATTCTGTAAAGAGTTCACCACACACTAGTTTTAATTAGGTGTAGTATGCTCACAGTAGAGGCACCACACTACAAAAATTATAACCATTCTCAACATGTACTATTACTACACTATTTCTATGCTTGTATTCATGGTATCAGGAATCTCAGTCTGTTCACCACTCAAATTTCACTGAAAACAAAGGGTTAACCTGCTCTGAAGTAAAATCTGAATGCTTCATATAGCCTACACATGCCTGAACATGCTGTACAGAATCTATAGTCCTGGCTTCAAGATGGCCATACCCGAGTTCTAGTCAGCAATAACCTGCTGGGGAAAAAAAACCTTGAAATCTGGTCTATGAATTGTGCTCATAACCTCACTCTCATCGTGCATTGTGCATCAAATTTCTAGTCCCAACATGCCATCCTCAAATAAATATCTGTGGATTTTTTTCTACTTACCATCCATCATTTGATTTTGCTTCTTTGCTGGTTGTGACCTTATAAAATGAGGTTCTGATTCATGAATCTTGTGCCTGGTGTTTTTGCACTGTACAACTGAATAGTGCCTGCAGTAAATGGATCAGGGGGATGCTAATAAGGACACACGGCTGACACAGCTTCCATATGCTCAAGCCTGCAGCTTCAAAGTCGTGCCCTCTGGCCCACAACACTGACGACAGCTTCAGCTGGGCATGCTTGCGTAACACATTTCTCTTCCCTATTCACAAACATAACACCACCGCAGCCATGAATGGGGATATTATGTCTAACTCCAGGCTGCAATCAAACTGCCCTATGCAGGCTGAGATGGCAAATCAAGATGATAGTTCTGAACCGTGCTGGAGCAAAGACAAGTGATTAGCTTTGACGTCAGCTTTAAGCTCTGTGTATGTTTATGTATTTAGGTACTCACCGGCTCTTTCCTCTCCCTGAGCAACTTCAGCCAGGTAGCGGTAGTAATCACCCTTCATTTTCAGGTAGAAGACTTTGCTCTCCGGAGGGGTGGCTGAGGGTATAAGGTATTTGTCCAGTAATTCCTGTGAATGAATGAACGAATGAATGAATAAGAATCATGTGGCTTGTATTTATACTTGTATTTAGTTACCCCTTCCTACTAAAATATCAGTGACAAAAAGGCTCATCTCTGACAGACGGAGTGAAGCCCAGCCAAACACAACTGCTCTTTCATTCAGCACTGGAGGGACAGAGGAGGAGGGAATGGACACTGGGGGACTCTGGGGTTGGTCACAATCACTCTTGTTCTTCACACACACTGGTGGGGACTGTTTAGGAATCCAGGGGCTCACACAAAACATGGACTGGAAAAAAACTGCTTCCAAGGCTCAAAGGGGCTTTTGCAGAGCTATGGAAAAGATAGTTTATATGATGACTCGATCGCCTCAAATCCACTACAGTGAGGCTGTTCAACCAGATTTTTTTTTCTACGTCAGCCAAAGGTTGAAATGACTCAACTGACCACAGTCTGAAACAATGTAACAAACCAGCACCAAAACACTGGAACATTTTTGATGGATCTGACACTGGTAGTCAGACATGGAAACAAGATATAGTGTCTACCCGAACAGACACGTTCTACCCAACTAAAAACTGACAACTTTTCTTTCCCAGGGCAAACACTGTGTGCGACTGTGTGTCACAGTGAACTACAGGTGACTGGGGGTAGAAATGAAGTTTGTACTCTAATCCAGAACTGTTGACTATTCTATTATCAATGACGCCCAAAGTGTAGCAGTCATGGTAAATTCAGCATGGTCCTGATCTCTGCTCTTTGGAGCGGGGTCTTATTTGAATACTTACATAAGCCAGCACTAAGGCAGACATCAGGACAGCAGAGGCGAAGCCTCTCTTCTCTACTCAACAGAGACTTACTAGGAGGGTGGGGGGAGGAATGCTCAGAAACATTCCTCTCCACTAGACAACTTGCCATGGCAACCTAAAAAATGCCAGAGGGGAACTCAAGGGTGTTAACGAATATACTCACAAACTTAAAAGTGCATAATGGTTGAGAATCACAGACTGGGTGAAATGATAAGAATTGGCCTTAGAAATGGTGAAATGTGCCAGACTTACAATTATTCCCATTAGCTTGGTATATCACAGATTCTATGTTCAAAACACTTGTGCTTGTGAGTAAGTCATAAAATATTGTCAATGATACTTTTATCTAATTTTTTGGGTGAGCTGCACTTGCAAAGTTGTTAATGTTAAAGTGGAATGATTTTTTTTAGTTTGGGGTTGTTCAAGTAAAGGAAAGGAGGGGGTTTAGAATGTCTTCACCAAGCAAGCTCATACAAGTAGGAGTTCCTCTGTATGGAGAATGACCCCCCTCACCTGAGCTCTGAAGGTCAGGGTATAGGAACAAGGGAACAGTAGCTCATCCTCAGACAGTGTGGCTATAGGATTAGGACTCAATGACTCACCTCGCAGGATAATAAACAACATTTCTGTCTCGGTTTACCTCATGTACACATTCAGAGTATGTCTCAGTTTAGCCTTGATATGTGCAATCACATATTCTTGGTTCAGCTTGTTCTCACAGGAGTTATTTTCTCCATGAGAATGTACGCTACGCTAATCATTTGGCAAATTATCCCCTGATCCCCTCGTAAATGATCCCCTCATAGCAACACAATGAAATCACTTATGCTGTTGCCCAGCAACACTGATCAAAACACCCCATCCATCATCACCTTAAGAGTATGTGTAGCTCTCTACAATCTTTGGCCCTAGACATGGGTGCGTTTCCCAAAGCCAAAATTGCTAACCAGTTAGCAACTTTGTTGGTTGCAATGCAGTTTCCCATTGCCAACTAAGTTGCTAACTAAGCAACCACGGTTTTGGGAAAGACTCTCAAGAGTTTGAGGTTCCACAACATACACTGGAGAGCTTGGCTAAGGCACGTGTTATAACCAGGTTTCAAAAAATAAAAATTAAAACAGGAAATAAAACAAAGTTGGTATATGAGAGTTTGTGGAAATAGCAGGTGACAAGAGTTCAGTGGCGGTATGTACCCTTTTAAAAGAACTTAGTCCACAGTAGTGATTGTGCCTATGGGATTATATCCACTTATTACAGGCACAGTCAAAATAGCAAAAGAAATGAATCCAACAAATGCCTGGAATCCACTGTGGTATTGCATTAAGAGTTACAGCAGTACTCTGCTGCTCTACCCAAGGGGGTGCCCTTGCTATCCTCAACCATGCATGGAAAAGCTATATTATAGCCTCTCTCCAGTATCTTTGCTGAAGTTTGAAAATCCCAGCTGTAACATAAAACTTTGCATATACATCTGAACCATGCCATTTTAAGAGTGGACCATCATTGTTGGTATTATCTGACTTCCACTTAAAAATTTAAATTGACCTCAAAATTAAATTATAACTTCCCCAGCCTGTATAATACACTGTTTCCCATACATTGACTAGACTATGGCAGCCCAGCTACAAATACAGATACAAACAGAAACAGACAGCATACTCAAAAGATTGGGAACCGTTCTGTTTCTCCTCACCAGAACATCATTGCAAATCTCCTTAAGCTCTTTCTCAATCGCTCCCAGATACTCTTTTGCCATCGCCGCCTTCTCGCCAGCCTCTGCTTTTTGCTCGATGCTGGATATCACCCTCCAGGAGGAGCGACGGGCACCCACAACATTCTTGTAGGCCACTGACAGAAGGTTGCGCTCCTCATTAGAAAGCTCCTCCTTGAGCTCCGTCACGGCCTTCATGGAGGCAGCCATGTCATCGTAGCGCTCTGTTTGTTCGGCCAGTTTGGCCTTCTGGACCAGGTCGCTCTTATCCATGGCTGCTGAGCTCTGCAAGGAAGCAGGTAAAAATGGAAAGGAGAAGACAAAAGGCCGGATGACTTTTAAGTTTTTTACATCAAAATGCTATAGTCCACTAAAGTACTGTCGCATGAGACGCAGCTTCACTAATATTTAACCTACAGCACAAGGCAATGCTTACCATCGCTACTTAAACCCCTATCTATAGTCTTTCCATTAAGATCTACTGAAGAAGCTATGTGTAGAAGAAGCACTGAACTGCTGATAAAACAAACGTTTTGCTAGTCTGTCGGATTGGTGGTCCATTTCACATCAGTTGGCCTAATACTTGGCTATTGCCGAGCGAGCTACTTGTTCAACTGACAAAGACAACAGAACGGCATCCGGTCTGGAGTAAATCATTATTCCCTGTCCGACTTGCAATAATATAGACACCCACGGGGTGTTTCACCTTCTGTGACATTCCCTAATTGCAGCTCAGAATCAATTTGGGATTTTCCATGTTTGAATCAGCTTCATCGACGGAATGACAGCACGTGCTGCATACCAACCTATTTTCAAAGTAACCGCGGTCATCATGGGATAGGCAGAGCCAGAGATATTTTCTCTATCGCTCTGGGGATAGGTTAATACAAAGATACAGAGAAACCAGTTTCAAGCTCTCCGATTCATAGTTGCGGGGTGGAAGGTTCGCTGGGGCCACCTACTAGCCTATCCTACATTGTGGCTGTGATGTGAAATATGCGGATGTAACTTATGTACCACACCCAATTCGACCCGCCACCTACCTGTGAGAGATCGTCGGCATAGCCATAAGTGTAACAATTAATTTTCGAAGATACAAAGTGGCCAAATGATAGGCTACATTTTGCACTTTGGTTGGCGATGTCAGAAAAAATGAAGTTAAATTACCATACGACATATAACTACTCCAATGTTTCAGTCAGGATATCGTCCAAGTTGTAAAGTCCCACGAATACCTGCCTAAATCTGATCCTTTCTGGTTTCTTTTCACTGCTTGCTATTAGCAACAGCCTGACAGAATTCCTCTAAAAATCATCCTCGTGACCTGCATCCACCAACTAGCCAAATCCCGAAAGTCCATTCACCACGTTGCTCCTGCATTACCCCGCACTACACCGTGTCTTTACACAAGACTTGACGAAGATATTGCTAAAACGACTACAATATGACACGCATAAAGTTTGAATTTGGTGGTCGAATCACCAACTCAGTATCACATTAACGTTAGCCAACGTTGAGGGGCGAGGATGTCGCTAGGCTACAAATGAACGCCCTATTTTTATGACATGAGTAGCCTGCGTGGAGAAAACAGGAGAAACAGATTTACCTTGTGACTATAGTGAAGATTAACCCATTAGCCCACTGAAAGTCTTGGCCATGCTCCATGTTATAATGAACGAAATGCTTCTAGTCAGTCACATCAGTTCTGTCTGATAATGATAAGACTATGGATCCTTCCGTTGAACGTGCCACAATGGCAAACTGAACTCGGTGACCATTCATGTTTAAAACAGAACAAAATAGGCCAACACAAAAGACGTCTCTGTCCAAATCCTTGTGAGACGAGCAGTCGCATAACGTTATTTGATGCACAGAGTTAATATCGAACTGTTGCTGTGTGACTACGATACTCCTGGCGCTCCTTACACAAAAGCTTGAAAGCATCACAGGCTGTCCACACTACGCCCTATGTCAAGCCATCTATTGGACTACTATTTCAGGAAAACCTTTGGAGCTATGCAAAAGGAAAAAAGAAACACCAGCTTGTATATTTCAATCATCTGCATTCAAAATAATTTCAATCTCATGATTTTCAAAGCACTGACCTGAGTTTGGGACGGTATTCTTGGTCCAGCTATACAGCTGATTCTTTCTGGCTGCCTGTCTCGTTCAGATCAACGGGGTTTCCCTCCAATCACAGGCTCCAAGAGCAGGGACTGGGCTGGGAGCAATGACGTCAAATGCTACCAAGGCAACCGTTGATCGACGTGAGGTGTGACGTGCCCCCATATCTCGAGAAAATGACCTGCGGCGGGCATTGTTTTCCTCTAGGTCCGCTTCATTGCTTTACTAAATATTCATCAAAATGTCTATGGCAGGATGCAGTCAATAAGCTTAACTAAAAGACTGATTTCACAATGGACCTTAGGCAAAATTCAAAGGTCTTGCCGTTGAATTGTGTTATTCAAAAAGTCGTGCATTTTGCTCAGTTTGTGCAGTCTCCCAAATGACCATCATACTAAAATGTTAACCTTAAATCTGATTTCGTTGTTGAAACGCCTTTTTTGGCCTTGCATAGTTATTAGTTATACAAAAGGCAAACAGAAGATGTGCCTCTTTAGTTATATAAATTTGCGATGAATGCTGGAGATACTGGTTTTACTGCTCCAAACTGATGTTTTTTTTATTTCAGCCTGCAGTATTTTGGAAACACACACAAAAACGCATACACTACAAACGGGCCTACAGTGCCTTACTGCAGTTTACTTCAGAAATGCAATAATATGGACAAAGCAGGATAAAGCAGGATGCAGCTATGACACAAATCAATTGATCGATCAATCAATCAGTCAATCAACCAACTGCAACAAATCAATAAACCCAACTGTATTTTTTGTAGGAACCGCTTTTTAAAATAGGCCTATTCTGAGCCAGCTAAGCGAGAAAACAAGGTAGATATAACATAATCTCAAGATCTCTTTTCTTAAAATGAGAGTGGCAATAAAGTTTGTTATCTTATGGTAAAGAGATGAGTAGATTTTTGTATATATATTATAACTTTTATAACTTTTTTCCAACTTGGGTGTGCTTATTTGTTGTGTTATAGCTTATCACAGTTACAGTATGGTAACTTTTCATTTTAGGGAAACCAACATGTGTCACTAGGCATGAGAGAGCTAGGTTGGGTCTAGGCTATTTAATTTGTGTAACTTATTTTCTAGGCTGTCATTTAGGAAGGACAACCCTGAGATTTACATCAAAGCTTTTATCCTGCCAATCAGTTCTCAAATTGTTAGTTGACAACTGATTGACTGACTATAGTAGCTTGTAGAGATTATAAGTCAAGGGTCATGGTCATAAGGGGTCATACATGTCATGTTCTCTCCAAAACACCGTGTATTGTGCTGATTTTTCATTCTGGTGGCACTGTAGGCTCACCTGACCATTTCATCTCTAAATGTTAGTTGTTTTGAAATATTTTCGATATTCTGATATGTGCCAAGTGGACAATAAAACAGAGAAGTTGAAACACTTTTAGGCCAACTTCAAGAGATTATAGCTTTTGAGCAAGACAAAATACCTAAATTTTTTACCAGTAGGCCTATATATGGCTGTCTGGTGAAAGTCTGGGGTGGGGAAGGGGCAGGATAAACTGTATATGGGTAGAGATACATGAAAGGCTTGTTGTAGTTTAGGCACTATACATTATGAAGATGAAATGAACAGAAATAAATTGCATTTTGCTAAATGTTCTGACATCAGGTTTCCAAGCACAGTCTGCACTGAGTTTGCAATGATGGTGAAACCCATTTTATACCAAGTCAATGGCCAAAAAATGCTGAAGAGGAGACATTAAGATGAAGAAATTACAATGTTTCCTTGTCTGATATCATAAGTGCAAGAAAACTGGACTCTCCTGTAGTGCAGTGTAGTGCTCCTCAGGCAAAGCTCTCAAACTAGAGCGCAGGACAGAGGATGTCTAATAAAAGCACTATTCTATTATCTTTCAGCCTGTTACCATGGGGAAAAAGTGTTCCATTTTTTTAACAGATGGTCACGTGCGCTCTCATTGGACCTCAGTGTTAGGGGCTAAAGCAAGCCATTTTACACGGCTAATTCCAGAGATTACAGTAATGCTACCCTATCACTGTTGAAGTTGAGCATTCCAAGCAGTCATCCACACAAAAAAGCTGTAAGCATGCTGTATAGAATGCCTCTATGAGCTACACGGTCCAGCCAAACTGTCCCTCCCCCACCCCCCTCAGCACACCTGGTTAGGTTTTGACTATGAGAAACCAATGATGGGAACCAGAGATTTTGTTGAAAAAACTGGAAATGGGTGGGAGAGAGACTTGATTATGCCATTTGGAGAGATGCTTATCTGTGTTGAATCTCAACTGTCAAGACAATAAACTGGCTTGTCTTGTGAGTTGTGGATCTTAGGAGTGTCGTGTTCTACCCCAAAGACAGTTACAGCACTGAAAGAAATGTTTTAACCTATAGCCCTAATTGTTATTAGTATGTGATAAGGCCTCTTAGCTGTTCTGTCCTCCCCAAATAAATAGGTCAAATATTGATTTGAGACGTTAACAGAGAAAGTGAACATTTTAAACCATGTGTTTGATATGCCACAGGTTATGCAAGTTCACCCCCAATCTAAAACCAACATATTTGTTTGAATTAAGTCACATGACTTCTCTGAGGTGGATTTGAAACAAATGAACAAATGCCATCATGTGTGACCATTTCCTGACTATTTGATGACTTCACATCATAGTGTTTCACTGATTCAACTGATATGACATAATGAAGGACCTAAAGGAATTCTTAAGATGTTCTTGGATCCCTTGTTGACTTATGACAGTAATGCACCAAGAGCCTGGGCTTAAGATATGAGTCAGACCTTTCTTTCTCATTCACTCTTCCCATCTCCCTGTCTGGTTTCTCACTCTCCTTGATCCTCATCATTGTCAAACCTGCCTGACTGCTTCTTAAGTTTGCACCTCCCCCACTGAGCCATGAAAGTGTTGACCCAACCTCAAATTGTGAAACTTGTACTCATATTGCTGAGCTACTCCAAGCATCAATGGAATCTTACCTCGCTTTGAGACCATTCCCCATTCACCATGAGGTGCCTAGAGCAGATTACAAACTTGTCATTTGTCTGTGATCCCTAATTTATGATATGACATTTGTGAGTACAGTCAAATGAGGTGTAAGGAAGAGTGCAAATCATGTGAGAGAGAAGGAATTACATGCAATGCATATAATGTCCACCATAGGGAAACAACTTCACCGGACCTCACCAGGAACTAAAGGACCCAGCTGGCTGTCTGACAGTGACAACAGGGAAATGCCAGACACTGACCACAATGCATGGCACATCATGTACTGCAAGTTAAACAAACAACTGGGACATTTGTACTCAAAGCTATCTATTAATCAGAGTTGCACTCCCCAAAGATTTAAGTTAAACGCCTCTCACTTCCCCACTTTTCTATCACCTGTATATTTGTCTGGCAAGCTCAGTCTCCTTGGCAAATCTATGCTGTAGAAGGCATAGAGTATAGAGAGGAATTTCTTTACGCATTTCTGCCAGACTTCCTTTGTGGAAGTCTCAGGTAAAGTAAACCTTCACTTGATTTATGGTCCAGCATATGTGCTGCCATCTAGTGACAACAATGACATCAAAACTACAATGTTGCTTCTTTTTTCAGACATTTTCAGCAAATTAGTATGATGCAATCCTACAACTCCAAGTGAATACTGTGCCCATTCACTCCCTCTCTAGTCACTATCTTGATTTCCCATTGATGCCCTGTTCGACACTATTGTTGGCCAGCCATTTTGAGCCCTATCTCAAGCACTCGAGTTCGTGTCAGGGGTGTGGCTAGGCCTTTCAAGGACACTGACAGTTGTGTGATTCAGGCCCTTGTCATATTGGAAAATGAATCCACATCCTAGTCTAAGGTTCAGTGTGCTCTAGACGGGGCTGTAATCAGGGATATGCTATATGTATGTCATTAGGGATATCTAGATCACTTATAATACTTTACTCCACTCGTCATCTTCAACAATGACTACCCAGTCTCTGCTGGTGAAAATTGCCCCACATGATACTGCTGCCAAATGTTTAAAAACTCTCAGAATGTTACTGAGTGAATGACTCATGAAATCTACCTTTACATCTTTTTTATTCTCCAGTCATGGACATTTCCTGTTTTTGAAGCTTAGTAACTTGGCCATAGTATGCTCAGAGTTTTGAAAATTGGTAAAATGTCATTTTTCAAATTAAGTGTTGCACCATGGTTTATGGATACTTAGAAAATTTTACGTTACGTTACGAACATTTTACGTTAAACAAAAGTGTTTGACAACAGAAAAAATTCAGGCATGCTCCTTCTAGATTCAATGCCATTTTGAATATGTAGAATTTATTCATAAAACATGACTAATTACACAGGCCTGTTTTGTTACAGCAACTGCTTTTGAAATGACTGACAGAAAGCAAACACATGAGCTTTAAACTTGTTTTTATCAGACATCTGGCAATGAGCTCACTCCAACATTTTAGTGATGACATAAGTGTGGAGAGGACACTCAAAGCAGTACAGTGCCATATAGTAACAGCCTCTGCCAACCAAAATTAAATTTAAGCTGAGGATCCCCAAGAGAGCAAGCACATCAACTGCAACAACATATCTACAAATACAACCATGATAGGCGTCTTTAGGCCCAACAATCCCTCTGAACCAATGTCTGTGATCTCTAAGTCACAGAAAGTCTAGAAAGTCAGTTTTGAGGAGGAAAGGGGTGGGAAGAGCACTGCTTAATTACAAAGGTTATTTTTGAAAGAAAAATAAAAAAGGGCAATCACTGGTTTTTAAATGTTTACAAACATTATGGCCATTCTAATTATGTGTAGAATGCTCCAACACACAAACGAAAGCATGAAATGAAGCCCAATAAAGAACAACTACTCAATCTACTGCTGGTGTTGAATGGTTCTTTATCATGTCACTTGAAACCCAATGCTTGCATCATCCTGTAACAACAGTAGGCAACAAAACCACAGGATGTCTGACTTGCAAACATGCTTTGATTGTAAGAACACTTAGGCCTTTTAGAGGTACACATTTTAAAGTATTAAGGATTAGTGTATATGTTGCAGGTTAGAGATTTTCTAGGCAGATGTCTTGATGAAAAAGAGGCTTCCAGTGTTGATGGTCAGAGAACACAGCCTGCTGTATGGTGGTTTTCCTGAGACACACACACCCACACACACATTTGCGCACACACACATATATACACATACAAACACACATCCGCACACCTAAGAGTTCATGCCACCACATCTGCAAGTTCTGGAGGGAGGGGGGACTTGGGGTGCTTGCTCTCAAAGTGTTGCTTGAATGTTTTCGGATCTGGCATTTGCGACTATATAGGAAAGATTGAAAAATTGTTAATTAGGCATTTTCAGTGGAAAAGGCTGGGCCTATGGGGCCATGATTAACACAGCATGTGACTTTAAGGTTACACACATTACATAATGAAATGTATTTTAAAACGTCTTTTAAATGATAGTATATTTGTATCAAACACTGTGTCACAATAACAGTTGAAAGTAACTTCAAAACATTCGAGTAGTAACCAGTCACTTAATAGATTCAGAACATACCTTGCAGACGCCACAGGTGTAGACCAGTGCTGCCTTTGCAGCGGTCTTCTGGTCATGTCCCTTGGATTTCTTTAAATCTGCCTGCTTTTTGGCATTCTTTTGCTGGGACTGGATCTTCTGATGTCCCCGGGCCATTACTGCTTGCTGTCTGAAAATGACAACGGGTATTTACGTTTTTTCTGATTTAAGTGATTTGCCCATTTCAGTTGCATCGTTGCAACTTAGTGCAGCACGCACATGTCGTAAAACATGTGTGTAACATAACCATGATAACGTTGACGCGATAATATAAACCTTAAACTATGTAAAACCTTATCTAGTCGCCCACAAACGAATCTAAAACCTTATCTAGTTATCCACAAACTTCTAATGAGGATAAGTGACATAGTTAAAGCATTACATTCAACGACTCAACTACTGAGCGAACCATAATGCAGATAGCTAACTTTAACCTAACGTTACGTTGACTAAGCAAAGGAGAGAACCCGTTTTAGCCTCAGTAGCAGTTGGGCTATCTGAAGTCGATAGCAGTCTAAGTTTGATTAATCTTTATAACTTGATTATACCTTTATATCGTAACATCTGTCTTCTTTAGTCACAGTTAAAAAAATGAGCTCAGAAGCTATAGTTTGAAAGAACTAACGGTTACACTGTTTGTCGTTAGCTACATAACCATATGGTTAGCTCGGACCAAGTTAACCTAGGTTAACTGACGTTAGATTTGAAGTCTTTTATTGATGTAATGTTCTAGGTCAACACTCGCAAAACGACAAAAGTTTCGACAGCAAGACATTTACGTTTTGTATAGCTATATACCTGGTAAGTAACGTTACGAGATGATAATCCAAAACTCTAGTGTCCGAAATGTGACAGCTGAGAAAATCGTCGGTGCCTGGGATATGTTCAGGAAGTGTTTTCTGAAAGCAGGGATTCAAAATAAAAGTCCAAAAGCATTTCAGAGTCGGCGCTTAAAACTTTATGTTAGGTTGTTTCTTTTTTTCTGTGTAGGTGACTTTCGTCAGGCTGCAGATACGTCAAACGTATCGAATAATCGAACGATTTCTTTAATGTCTTGTCAGAAACATCAGTTTAAAAGCAGCACATGTGGTTTAGTTTTGCCTAATGTGGAAAAGGGATTTTTTTTTATTCAATTATGCCTTATCTTGAGTTGGACCGTTCACTTTGAGAAATCCTCTATGAATTCCTAGCCCTATTGCGCTGTCAGTAGGGGAAAGAATGAGAAAATCTGACCGTACATAGACCAAATAGTCAACTGGCAGCTAACACTAACCACACGAAGCAGAGAAACTCACGTTCAATTTCATTTTCCAATGCTTCATTCACTTAACATGCTGGTGGTTCTCGATTTGGACTATGTTGTGTCAAATTTTCTGGTTCAATTTCTAGAGGCGGCACTCGAACTCGAACAACAGGGCTATTGATTGAGTCACTGGTTTTCTTGGTTTATGCAAACTAAAACTAAAACTGGTATGAGAAGCGGATGACTAAATGCCACAAATGAGCACAGTGGTACATTTGACACTAGAGGGCAGCATGTCCACACGTCGATTTTAAGAACTCATGCTGACAACAAGTGTATGCAAGTATTGTAGGTGCAGTAGAACAAGAAGTAAAGGGAGGAAACATTTCAAATCAACAAAGTGACCTATAATTAATTTATACAAATACTGAATTTTAGAGGTCTTAAGCAAATATCTTATGCTTGTTCAATTCTCTCCATTTACCAGAGACGTTTGAACATCTCCTGAAAATGTGAGATATGGACATCTGAAAATGTCATCTAGTTCAATTTCCAACTGGCAAGTAATTTATTGAAATTTCGATTTGGCAAAAAATTAAGAAAATGTTGACCCTAGGCAACTATATATGCCTACTAAAAGCCTGTACATGGGCCAAGTTCTGTGGGAGTTCTGGTAGGCTGTGCACTGATAATCTTCAGCATGCTGTGTCTCTGCGTGGCACTCACCTGAAAACGGGAATGCACTATTTCTTTGCAAGCTGCATATGAAAATGTGTCAGATCAGATGTGGGTAATGGTCAAAGATAGGTTGTATATGTTGCCATGCCTGTATCTGAAATCCACAACTTGTCAGAATATTTAATTTGTCACACCAGCCTGACAGAAAAGGGTTTCTGTCAAGATTTTCCTCTCAAACTGGGGTGCTCAGTGTTGAGAATAAATGTTCACTGCAAAATAAATGAAAGAGTTTGCAGCAGTCAGTAAAGAAAGATAGCACCTTTCAATCATAATCAGGGTGCATCACTTGAGGGTAAAACACATTATCGGGGTTTTGTTTTTCCTTTGCTGACCACAGTGAATACCCTTTGCATTCTGGAAAAATAGTGTGTGGGTGTGTCCCCGTGTCTGTCCATCTTCACCTTTCCTTTCAATCAGTTTGCTCATGGCAGGGGTCTCCACAGGTAGGTTGGGAGCAACCACTAGTTCACCACCTGCTTAAGAGTAGCTGTCCAAATGGTCAAAGGAAATATAAATGCATCTTATAACATAGTCAGAAAATGTACTAAACATGTTAAAATCTCCATAAAATCAAGTCCAAAAATCCTGCCCTGTCTGATACAATGATCCCAGTTTTTTTCTTTCTCTGATGAAAGATGATGAGAGATGATAGCAGTGCACACCAGATTTCACTATAACTATAGAAAAAGGCACCAATAAAGGTCAGACAATATTTTTCTGCCCACAAATGTAAGACATTTTAGATGAAAGTGTGTAAGATAGTAAAGTATTTAACATTTATTCTAGGACTATCAGTACCAATGTAAAATACCAGGGTAGCTCTCAGCCATTTTGATTTTGTCGAAATATAATTGCTCACGGAGGAAGAAAGGTTGGAGACCCCTGGCACATGGCATACACATGGTTAGAGCATTGTGACATTTTGCCATCACAAGTTGTGTATTATTTAGGGATATAATTCCTTGCCACTAGATGGCAATAGAAGGTTTTCCCCAAGTTTTGGCATCAGCTACAGGCTATTTTCAGATGTATCATAACAAAGGGAGACCCTCTCTGCATCAAACTGAAGGTTATAATGGGGTACCAAAGCTGCCACACTAAAGAGCCAGAGCACTTCCTCACATGTGTCACACCACTCTTCCTTCTCAGAAGAATACAAAGCAGAATCCTTGACTGATTCTCCCCCCATACCTTGATGCCCCACACACTGGTACTTAACCCACCTTTGGGGTCCCTCATCCTGGGCATAATCTAACCTTGGGGGCTTGGGGTCATGCAGCTCACATACTGGACAAGATTGTGATGATCTCATGACAAACCATCTAACCTGACAGCAGGTCCAAATCTGCATTTGTATTGTATTGTCTCATTGGTATGGCAGGTAGTGTGCACGCGAACATTCTCAACCTTACTGACTGTACTTCCTCACATTGATTTGTAAAAAAGACAAAACAGACATTCTGTGTACACTCATGTCTGTCTTTATCTTTTTACAACTTGATGCCAATAAATCCACATTGCCACAAATCTTGGCTGAACACATCAGTAACCCTTTACAAAAAAAGTACAAAAATCATATTCACTCAGCCGAAAACTAATATAGCCTACACTGGTCCTCTGAAATCATTGCAAAAGGCTGGATTACCTCATTTGGGAATCAATTAATTTAAGAACCAAATGATTAAATTTAACATATTGTTTTTAAAATAAATTAAACCTAAAAAATGTTTTCATTTTGAAAGATACATTCACATACATTTACATGTTTTTTTCATTAATGTATAAAAATACAACTTTTACAGTCTTTTTTTTGTTCTACTGTGTGATGGCTATTCATGAGAGAAATATTATCATTGTGAGAAAAGCTCCCAGTGGATATCTGGTGTTGCATTACACCTCTTTTCACTTCATAAGAAAGAAAGAGAATCCTTACAGTCCTTTGTTGATGGGGGGAGGTGGGAGGAAGAGAGAGCCATGGTTGTATTGGGAAAACGCCATAACTGGTAATGTCTCACTTTGTACTGCATCACTAATAAGATGCTTCTCTGATCATTTTGGAATATGATTTAACATTAGTAACACTGACATGATGTAGCGATCCATGGTCTCTGTGTCAGTCTAGCTTTACTCTGAAGTTTCATAGCACCTTAGTGGAGAGGAGCAGCTCTATCTATAAAAGGACATCAACCAGATGTCTGTCTTGACATGTGGTTGATGTCCTTTTATAGATAGACAGCTGGGTTAAGAAATGTCTGATCTTTAATCTGGTGTAAGAAAACAGACTTTTGTTGGTCTTTCACGGATATGTATTGTTATGGTAAATAGAAATGAATCTCCACAGAACGTATGACTGGAGAAACTGGGTAAATGGAGTTTTTTCACCATTTTTAAACTAGTTATGTTTATGATTCTGTTTCTCTTCACCATACAAATCTTCGGAAAATTGTTCAGTTGATTTTTCCATTTGTTAGGGGGAAGTTGAATCTTCCCTCTTTGTCACTTCCCCCTGAGATAATTCATCATTCAGCATCCAAAAAAGACCAACTCTTCTAAACACACACTGGCTAAAAGCTAACATGTCAGCCTGGAAAAACACCCATAGCATTAGTAGCAGCATGACTGCAGCTTGGCCATGGCTCTGATAGTTGTCACGATAATGCAAATATTACTGGTGTGGATGACAGTCCATTCATTGAGAGGAAGACATGCAGCATCCACAGCAGACTCACACGCACACACGCATGTCTGCCAGTGCTGCTGATGTTGATCTTCTTCCCTCTCTTTTACTAAACCCGCTCTGCAGCTCTTGCAGATCCGTGGAACTGGTTTGTGTGAGGGCAGGTGTTTTGATGTAAGCACTTGTGTGTGTGTGTATGTGTGTGTGTGTATGAGAGAGAGAGGGAGTCAGCGAGAACAAGACAGCGAGAGTGAGAGGGAGAGGCTTTGACATCTTTGAGAAGCCATACATTTCTCCTGACCTCCCAGCGTTCTCTGACCCTATGGTTGTGGTATCATCCTAGGTAGCCAGACCTGACCTACCAGCCAGAGTCCCTGTCCCCTGCATTCCTGTCCATTCTCCCTCTGCCCCTCTGTACATAAGTGCTACTTGCCGAACAGGTATGCCAGAACAGCCCCAGCAAGTCATGACAGGACAAGCGTGCTTTTTTTCCCACAGTGAAATTCTTGGCATGTAACACACCTCTCACCGTTCCCACAGTTGCTGCAGTGCTCCAGTGGAATCCTGTGAAAACATGGAAAAGAGTATTGCCTCTCCCTACATGTCATGTCCTAGCCTGTTCACGACCTGTCAAAGGGATACTGCAGCTGTCAGACGTACAGAACCCAAATTCCAGAAAGCCTTCATAATAAAGACAGAAATGGGGAAAAAACAGAACAGGAAAATTTGACTAGCACCCTCATGTTTAACATACAGCTTTTAATATTTTATGCAAATGTAGCAAGGTGTGTGTGTGTGTGTGTGTGAAGGCAAAGACAGTAAGCCTGTAAGTAAGTCCAGTGCCAGAGTGAACGTATGAGTTTGCATTAAAATCCAGCATCCTGTCTTGTTTGTGTGTACAAGCAGGGGCTTAGTGGGCGAAGCTCTTTCCCAATGTTGCGGTTCAAGCTGCATTAGACCTAATCCTCGGGCTGTGTTAAGAAAATGCCATAAAGCTCACTGGACCCCACCTGTATTTATTTTACACTCATTAGGGCAGAACTAGGAGTTCAGTCCAGGTGGAGAACAATGATGGACAGAAGTGTTGAGTGATTCATGGACTTTAAAGTTTTCCATCAAGGACAGAGCTCTCAGAAACCTCAAAACCTTCAAAAAACTTTAAAATCAATCAAAATAAAAATGATGGTCACTGCTAAAACTTGCTAAGAGACACTATGACCAAGAGTAAAACATCATCTTCTCTTTGCCTTGTATACCACCTCACTGGGTTCGATCATCCACTCCCATGGCTATGCAGATGATACCCAACTCTATCTGTCCTTTCCTCCTGGTGACTCCATGGTGTCAACATGGATCTCTGACTGTCTTTCTGACATATCTGTATGGATGAAAGGACATCACCTCCAACTAAACCTTTCCAAAACTGAGCTGCTGGTCCTCCCAGCCAAACAAATCATACATCACAACATCAGCATCAAGATAGACTAGTATTTGTTGCTCCTACCAAAGAACGTTATCTAGCATGGCAAACACCTTGCGCAGGTCAATCCAGACTCTTCTTATGTGTTGTTCCACGCTGGTGGAATGACCTTCCAAGTGCTACCAGATCAAGAGATACCCTCTCCACCTTCAAGAAATTCTTGAAGACCTGGCTCTTCCAGGAATATCTCCTGTCTTGAATTTCTGAATACCAGGAATGCACTTAATCTCTTACTCTTAATCTCTCTCCATACTGCACTTTTTATTACACTATTGCACTTGCAAATTTAATGTTAGCAATATGCACTCTTTATTAGTTTTTCATTGTGCTGTAGCTTGAATGTTATCCTCTATTGTAAGTCGCTTTGGATAAAAGCATCTGCTAAATGCATAAATGTAATGTACCATGATTCTAGAGATTCAAGTTTTCAGCGATTCAAGTTTTAAAGAGACTCAAGAGATTCAAGTTTTTTTAGCGAATAGACTTTCTATCATCGCAGGACATGTATGTCAGGAGCCAATTACTCATGGTATGGGACTCCACAAGGTTTAAGAGTGGGCTTTGGGCACAGAGATCCAGGACAGTGGAGATGTTATCAGAGGGAATGGCCCCTGTGGTCCACTGGCCACAGCTATCTGACTCTGGGAGGGAGGGGCCCATTGTCTTCTCTTCTGCACTGGGCTGCTATTTATTGCTGCCTGTGAATGGGTATGCTTTGTTCAAAACAAAGGCTTGTGTTTGCTTGCCCAAGGTGTTGCTCATCAAGCCACCTTTACAAGGAAGCCTCAGTGTTTACACCCCAAACCCCAAATGGAGTGGTGTGTGTGTGGGTGGGTGGGTGGATGGGGACACAAATTGGTTTGTTTAAAGGAGTTGATTGCAAACACTCAACTCCAATACAATGGGTTCATTAGGACCACAGTGCCTTTGGATGTCACTCTCCAGTTAGGTTTGACTGATCACATAGTAATGTGCCACAGAGCTTGCAACGCCATTTACATAAGTCTTGATCCTCACCATAAAAGCTGATAAAAGATGACATTCTTGCAATATACACTTGTTTTTTTATTATTATTTTTGCAACGACCACCAAAGCTCAACCGGGTCTTATTTGGATGTGCTTACCCATTCCCCACAGCATTTTAATTTGATTTGATTTTGATATTCAAGACATAACAGAAGCATGTCATAATCAATCATCACTGAAAGTTGGCATCATTTGGTGCTTATCACTTATGAACTAACAGAAAAAACACACAGGAGTCACTAAGCTTTTCTCCCTTCCATAGGAGCTGATTACAGACCATGTGAATATAAGGCAGAGCACCCACTCAGCATTCTTAGGCTGTAAGGTACCCCTTGGATCCCGGAGCTATTTAGCAAGTGAATAAAACTATGTTCCACGTTTTTTCTTGAAGCAGTCAAAACAGTTATTGTGCATGTTCATGAAAATACACTCTGGAGTCTCCTGTGTCGAAATTTCTATACGCATTTGAGTTTCGCCCTACTTTCCATTTTGTGCCCGCAGGTAAGGTGGGTCTTACCTGTTTTTCAGAGGCTGTAACCTATCACTAAGGTAGATCGTGCTCCTCGGCCAATCAAAGCGCAGGGTCGTCCCTCGTTCAGCCCAAGTACCTTACTCTGAAAGAATTCCATCAAAGTTCCTACAACAACCTCTACTAAAGTTATCCTAAAATTACAATTTATATAGTCTTCTCATACAGGCTTAGACAATATAATCGATGAACGATTCAAATTTCTATCTTTACAAATACATTAACAGTTCAACTGACTGAGATTCGTTTAATGTACGCAGGGGTGCTGAGGTGTCGTACCGTACCTGGCAGGTGAGACGGGATTGAAATAAGCAGGGCAAGAAAAGTAGACTTACCTGTAGCCCGGGTTTTGGCTCGCTCGCTCCGCTCAGCCTTACTCTATTACCTGCACCGACTTGAAAGTCCAGTTTCACAAGGAAGAATCGTGGAGGAAGCAAAATATGTCACAGGAGACAGACAGGTAGGCTAAGTCTTTCTCACAGAGCAACATATAGCCTATAAGAACATGCGTTTAATTTTGCGCTCTCACCAGACTCAAAAGTTAGTACTTTGGACTAACTTTTTATGTTTATTTCCTTACATTAGGCCTAAATATGTATTACCTGACGAGGGTCTATTTTAGGCTTAGGTACTGGGTCTTGATGTGATTGTAAAATAGAATGCTATGGTCCCGTACAGTCCAGGCTAATTGGTTTTACCAAACGCCATTTTCTGAGGAAAGCAACGGAACTGTTACGATTTTTAAAAATCTGTCTATTTTCATTCCATATTTTTGGCATTAATGTACATATGCCATAGACAATTATAATCGAAAACACTCAAGAACATCAAACATAGGCTTATATTTTATAAACGTATTTTACAATTTGTCACAAACTGTTGTAAATCAATTTTCTACATCAGCTATTTCCTATTGAGTTTTCCCCCCTCATTTAAACTTTTTTTTTGAGGGAAATCAAAACTATTAAGCATAGCTTCTTTTAGAGTTTTACTTGTATGATTTTTGTGGAAATTACTGAAAGATTTCAGATGTTGGTACTCTAGAGTGATGCACTGAACTATATTTCATTCATAGTCGGAAGAAACTTTATGTAGACCTAAGTGTCTATCATTAAGTTACATTTGACAGTTTTTTTCCTTTTGATAAGGAGTTGATTTTCTATTCTGTTAACTTGTTGGATCCATGATGGACCAAAACATAATTCAAATAACTATATTGCTCACTCAGATGATTCAACACCACCCTGAATGTATCATTGTCATTTTAGGTAGCAGAACTGCACTCTGTTGAACATGACATTTGAGTCCATATTTTTATCTTAATCTATGTATTACTTTTTGATTTGATAAAGTCAAGTTGAATATGTTAAGAATGCATATAGAGCACAAATGACTCCACTGCCTAAAACGTAGTGGACTGAGTGGCAATCTGTAAGCCTATTTCAAATTTACAGGCCTATTTATGGTCATGGACAAACTATACAACTGTATGAAAGCTTCCACTGAAATGACGGGCCAGAGAGAGAGAGAGAGAGCACCCTCAGGGACTAAAATGTAAACAAAACAGGAGAGAGAAGTTGCTACTCAAGCTCTCTATGCAGGACAATGGACTATAAACAAAATGAATGCAGACTTGTGTAACTGGATGGATTTAATAAGTCTAATTTAAACTATAATAAGATATGGCTTTGTCAGTGTGTCACCGTGCTTTCACACACCTCTATAACAATAATAATAATAGTAATGTTAACTGTTAATAAATAATAATGTTAACTGTTATGTTTGATTAGTTTGATTTTATTTGATTGGAAGTGGTGATTTTGCACCATAAACAATTGAATGATTGATTGAATGCTTGAGGGGAAATTAATTTACCATGTGGGTATGGTATGTGCAGCCTGTCTTCTATGTACCTGTATGTAGATTTTTCAGTGTTTTGCATTTATATATATGTATTTGGCTGTGTGGGGCAGTAAGCGGCTGGTAGTGGTAGTGCCCAATGAGAGCTCCTTCCATCCACGCCGGGCCTACACCAGTGAGGATGAGGCATGGCGGTCATACCTAGAGAACCCCCTGACAGCCGCTACCAAAGCCATGATGAGCATCAATGGGGACGAGGACAGTGCAGCCGCTCTTGGACTGCTCTATGACTACTATAAGGTCAGGGTGTTATATGACTACTGTAAGATCAGGGTACTGTATGACTACTATAAGGTCAACTGCACATTTAAAACACAGCTATTGTGTTCTGTAGATATATTGCAGTTTCCTATTTTGAGAGTCAAAACAATGATTAAATCAGTCTCACCCTGGTAAAATAATGTGAGTAAATTTACAAAGCAAAAGAGAATGTTTAGGTAGGCCTGTTGTTTAAAGAAGAACAAGAACTGTGTAATATTTTCATACATACACAACATGCACCTGTAAAGTGGAACATGTGTTATAGTGTAATATAACTCTATTGATTTGCTAAAAAATGAAAGTATACTAGTGAACACAGTCCAGATAAACTTCTAAAAGCTGTTACACACATCAGACATAAAATACAAGGCTGCAGTACAGCAACAACAAACCATAGTTGTGGAAAAAAACAGAACACAATGTAGTTTCTTAGCATTATCTCAAACTGCTTGATTCAGTGTTTAGACTTGTCTCTGTTTTTGATTTTGTTCAGGTTCCCAAGGACAAAAGGGTCTTAACCATCCCCAAAGTGGTTGAAATTTCAGATGAGCTGGAAAAGAGGTCAGTGGCTGGCCAGTGCTGTGACAGCGGATAATAAAAGGTGCCTGTGAGGTGATGCCTGTGAGGTGATGTCTTTATTCTTCTATCTTATTCTGATCTGATTTCTGTTGCCAAGGAACAGTTTGGTGGGCAGTGGCAGCCAGGGTGAGGCGGAGACAGTGGACAACCGTGTCCAGGTGCTGAAGTCTGTGCCAGTCAACCTGTCCCTCAACCCTGAGCATCTTGACTCAAAGCGGGACCAGTGCGCCGCTGAGGGCACCGAGGCGGCCGCTGTCACCGTTGTGAAGGCTGAGGTTTACGCGCCGGTGTTCATGGGGGCCGGGGCAGTGCACTACCGGCCCGAGGGGGAGGAGCAGCACACACGGGTGGTATACGAGCAGAGCCACACCTATGACGCCGTCACGCTCAGCCACGGCGCCTACGGCAAAGACGAGCAGCGCAGCTCCCCCGACAGCACCTACGAGGACGACAACAATGGGGTGAGCAGAGCCTCTGGCACAGTGGGGAAGAATCAGGACAAGAAAAACTATTGCCATCCTCCATATCTTGACTACACAGTGGTAGTTGAACTGAAAGCTGAAGAAAGGAATGACTTGATAGAACTAGCCTCACACACAAGTTGGGAGTGGGGGAGTAGGAGATCCTGATGCACATTTGCCATAAACATTAGTTGGTCTAATGTGGTGTACAGATGATTTGATTGTTGTTTGTAATGGATATTTTAAGTTGGATATTGCTGTATTGTGTATAGCTATTACATTATCATAACAGAGGTTGTGTTGTATTCTCTCTTCAAACAGAAATACCGGTCTTCGTCTTTGGGAGCCGATGATTTTGTGTTTGAACAGTCAGAAGTGTAAGATGTGTCTGATTATTCTTGTCACATATTCATCTGAGAACAGACTTCAGATTCTAATTGCACAAATTGGAGATGAACCTTCAGAAAACACAATGATGTGTTCGATGTTATTGTGTAAATTGAGATATAGCCAAAGTAAATGTGTTTTGTACTATAACATCTTATGTTGGTGAATATTTGATGGAATAAAGAAATTATTTATGTTTTGCAGGGGTAGTGACACTTTTCAGTACACCCTTGAAGCTACGAGGTCCCTGCGTCAGAAGCAGGGAGACGGGCCCATGACATACCTGAACAAAGGCCAGTTTTATGCTGTGACCCTGAATGAAACAGGGGCCAATAAGCGCTTGAGACATCCCATCAGCAAAGTCAGGGTGAGTGTCTTCAAGGCAGAATGGGCTCTGGGTGTTTTGAACCATGGTAATGTAGGGGTAGTTTGTGGTGCATTATAGAATTCCCAGTCTGAAATTTCAGAAGGGGAAACCAGGAAGTAAAGACATCCTCATGAACACATCCTCAACGCTGATGTCATTGTTGTTACATTTAGCTTTTATCCAAAGCGACTTACATATTTTGTCAACTATCAATTACATCAGGGTCAGTTAAGCAGTGATAAGCACCTTGCTCAAGGGCACAATGGTGGCAGCCAGGATTCGAACCCACAATTTTACAGGCTACTTACATGCTAGCTAGGTTCCTTAACCACTACGCCACCACCGCCCTTATGTAGCTTATGTAGCTAACCAGTAGAATGCCAAACAACAGGTTGCAACAGGTACATATGTTGCCATGATCTGTGTGAGTTAGCAGATCTATTGTTTATCTACCTAACAATGAGTTCCTCTTTAGAGTTCTGTACCAAAAACTTGTTCTATCCAATCCAAAAGGACATGATGCCAAAAAGGCCCATAATTTGAATGGGTGCAAGCATGATAAGTTTATTAGTTATTTGTAGAAAAGTGTTGGTGGAAGCTGTCATGTTTCCACCAGGCAGTTGAAAATTGTTCAGAAATTTAACAATTGTGTAAATTTAATTTAAAATTGTGTAAATCAATGCATATTGTCAATGCATAAAATTATCTGTCCAGCTTCGTGAAATTGTACAGCTTTGTATCAAAGAGAAGGATCCTTTAAGTCTACTTTGTAACTGTGTTTTGTAACTGTCTATTCTTCTCAGTGTTGTATCTCACACTACTGCTCCCCTATTTACTCTTCATTCAGAGTGTGATTATGGTGGTGTTCAGTGAGGATAAGAACCGTGATGAACAGTTGAAATACTGGAAGTACTGGCACTCACGCCAACACACAGCCAAACAGCGGGTGCTTGACATCGGTGAGTTACTGCTAATTCCTGTGGTGAAGTTAGACATCACTAAGTTCCCTTCAAAATACCTCTACCCCAAACACTTTAGTATCCTGTAGTACATTACTGTAGAAATGAATCTACTTGGCATTCTACTTGGCGTTCTACTTGGCGTTCACATCTAACAAGAATCTACTTGGCTGCCTACACACACACACACACATATACACACACACAGACACACACACACACGCACACACACACACACACACACCATCAGTTATAAAGGTGTCTGTGTGCACTGTAAACAGGTGTGTAGTCGACTTAGTACATCCCATCGTTCCTCCCTCTACCCTAGGCCCTTTCCCACTCCTAACTAAGCATGGCTTCTATTATCCCCATCCACTAGGTTGTAAGGTTAGCACTACTTTGTTGTCCCTGAACTCCAATGCTCAGTGCAGGATTTTCTGTGGTTATGTGTTGTGGTCCTGAAAGAGTGATGCTTAGCCTTTAAATCTGAATTTCAACAGGAAGGTGTGTTTTGTTTGTTTTGTCAGTGGAAAGCAACGTCACTTTCACTGAAAGTGTGTACAGGCGTATACAGGTGTGCAAAAGTGACACGGTAGGCGGCTGTTGAAGAGATTTTGTTGTGTCATGAGAGAACAGGTCCAGTATGCCTGAATGTTATTGTGTGAGATATGGATGGGTCCTGTTTGGTTGGCAAGCTGCAACCTGTACACACAGCAGTGCTGCACTGGCATGTGGGAGACCGTTTGAATAGTGAGAAATCTTTGGCTTGTTGGAACACACAGAGGAATGTCCCACGGTTCTTGGGTTTTGTGCGTCTATGGTATTCCGATTCTACTATAGACCTTTAGATGGAACCTGAAGATATACTGTAGTTTTATTTAAATCCTCCAGTATGTCCATCAAACCACTGGTGTGACATCATTTCATGTTCAATTAAAGTGATACGTGAAGACTTACAAGGTTGTGTGTTAAGCACATTTTGTTTGTCATGTCTTAGTTACCAGTACTGTCTGTATTCAGTCTGTTTAGTGGACTGATTTTTGTGGTCTCACCACTTCAGGTCCTGAGTGCTGAGACAAATGTGGGTCAGGCAGTGGTCAAAGGTGACCGTGAACCCACTCTGGAAAGAGAGCATCAGCTGACACCTCCACATCTGCAGAGTGCTCACAGTGTCTGCTCTGGGTGTAAAGAGGAGCTGACACTGTGTGCGGCTGTGGTTAATTTGCCTGGCTAATGCAGGCAGGCAGAAGGGACAGGCCCAGCTTAGTCATAGCAGGATGGAGACGATGACTAGATGGAGGAGTGATGTTGGCTTGCTGCATGCAAGTGAGTACGACATCATGGTAACATGATACAGAAATCCTACTGCCTTTTCGGGAGGCCTGACGTCATAGGAAGCCACGGCGATTGAAAAGAACACACATTGATATAATGACAATATGAATGCGCAGACGTTCAAGTTGTGCACAAGATGAGAGTGTCTGTGGCCAAAGGTCCTTATGGCCTGTCAGGTGTTTCTTTCATGTGGTCAGTTGAGGAGCAGCTGAAGATGGTAGAACTGTGGGGATCAGGGATGCAGCAGCAGCAGCCCTTCAGGGTGGAGCCGGTCACTGTCTTTGTTCGACACAACTCTCCCAGGTGGGGCATGGGGTGTGTGTGTGTGCGAAGCGCTAGTGAGAAGGGGGCTTTGAAGAGGTGTTACCATAGATGTTCAGCCTGCCCCAGTGAGAGACAACAGGCACATATATGTCTAAAAGCTGGAGGATGGGCGTTGTCGCAACAAGCTGACCTCTGGGCATATGGCAAACAGCAGCCTTGCAGCTCTTAGCCTGCCAGCACAGACAGTGACTGCAACCTGACACCTCCACAGTTGGGATTTGAATAGCAGTTGAGGCGGGATTGTTCTCCAGCCTCGGGGCCATGTCACAAGATCTGGGATTTGAATGGGGCCCATTTAACAAGGGTGGGTTGGGGTGGGGGTGTTGTTTTGGGGTTGGGGTGCATGCAGGGCTTAACGGATGTGGACTGGGCTGGCCCACTTGCACCTGGGAAAACCAGGAGATTCCCTAAGAACTTGGGATACAAGCAATATGGGAATGGGATGAGCCGCCTACCATCCTTGGAGGAAAGACACAGTAGCTCTGGATTATTCACCTCCACTGAGTTCCTTTGACCACAGAGAAAACCTACAAAGGCATCTGCACTCGTACTCAGCTGCTCAGTGTCCAGTGAAGTGCACGTGCCATTGGTGTTAAGACTTTACTGTAATGTCTATAGAAGCACCCTTATTTCCACAGCCTTGTTGTCTTTTGTCTATATGGCTTGTCATTTGGTGATCAATGATTCTGGTCAATGACCTGTTCTGAAAAATTAGTAGTCAAGTATCTCGAAATGCTTTGCAAATGTTGTTAACAAACTGCGTGACTCAATTCCTCCCAAGTAGATGTAAAACATGTTCTGCCAATCTTTTATGTGGAACCATCTGTGCTTGAGTTATGGCCCACTCCCCTATATGCTGTAGCTTTGAGGTTAGAGTGATTGTTTATCAAAGGAGATAAGCTTTATCAACAGCTGAAGTGTGCCATTGCATTGCTCTGGGAGCCTTATCAGTCTAGGACAACAATAGTCAGATATGCTTCTCTGAGTGAACACCACCTCAATGATTTCCATATTTTCAAAACATTGGATTTTGCTGCTTTAATGACTGTTGAAATTGTGTTGCTGTTTGATCTGATACAACTAGAGAGGTTTTGTACCTCTGCCAGTTTAGTTTTTTGACGGATGGCAAAAAAATGTAATATCATGGTGTGTGAGTGTGTTACTGACTGAAAGTGTCTTCTCCACAGCTGACTATAAAGAGAGCTTCAACACTATTGGAAACATCGAGGAAATTGCCTACAATGCTGTGTCTTTCACTTGGGACGTGAATGAAGAAGCCAAGGTACATCTGGTATTTGATTTGATGGATTTACTTTACAGCGGATGCGTAACTGTAGTGCTTTGTTTGTGTTGCACGTGCCGCAACAGTTACCTTCCACTAGGATCCATCAAGCTAGCTACACCAGACACAAGAACGCTGTGCACATCAGGAAAAAAACATAATCAGTCTTTTTCTATGTTACGGAGTACTTCAGTTAAGCACCCGCTTTCCCAATAAGTTACTCTGGCCGTGCTCACACAGGTTAATCACTTTATTTACACACCACTGGGTGTGCCTCACTGACTTCAGCTACATCCCACAGATGCACACATGCCATTTGTGTGAGGTGGAATTTGAAGCAAATCATCCTAGTCATCCCAGCTCCCTCATCCTCAGATCTTCTTTACATTAGTTCAAAACATGTGCAGCCTTTATGCTTTACTCTCTACCACTCTCTCACCATCTCTATTCTTTCTCTTTTTCTTTTTCTTTATTGCTCTTTGTCAGCCAAATGTGTGTTTGTATGTGTGTGTGCGTGCACACATTCGCGTGTGTGTGTGTATGTGTTTGTGTGTGTGTGTTCTTAGCCTGCGTTTCTCAGAAAGTCCCCTCCTTTTGTGAACACTCCTTTAAAGCCAGGCCCAGGCTGTTTAAAGTGTGACGTTGAGGACAAACACAATGCTGTATGCCCCCCATACCTCCCCATTCACACACACACATACACACATTTACCCTGCCCCACCCTCAAATGTGTGCTCTGCTCTATTTTCCCTTGGTCTGAGGCCTTAGGTGTCAAACAAGCCAGCAGACTAAAATGCGTCAACAGAGAAGGAAAGAACCCAGAGAGACGGGTGGGGGTTGGGGGGGAGGGCATAGATTGAGACAAAAAGATGGGCAAAGCAAGCATTGTTTATTCACACACACACATACATGGACACATGTACGCACACACACAAACACACACACACACACACACACACACATACACCAGTGCCACACAGATAGCTCTGCCCTTTCATTGAGTTCTTTATTTGTCTCTTCTGTGACTGTAAAGCTGAAGACAAACATAGAGCACTGTGCTCGTCTCCAGTGCTAAATAGTCAATATTTGCTTTCTAATCCATTCTCCCTTGTGCCTTTTTCTCAGTATTTTGGATGCAAAAGCTGTTCCACTGACTTCCTTGTGTGGAGCTAACCCATATTGTTTGTGAACGGAGTCATTTAATTGGTTTTTAGTGAATGGCAATGAGGTCCCGGTGTCTGCCAGGGCATATTGCTCCAGACAGGCAGCAGTCAGTCTGCACTGATAACCATCTATCAGAATCCCACTCAGGGTTTATTCTCTCTTTGCATAATGGTTATAAGAGCAGGCCATCCAGTGTAAGGGAAGCACTGGCCATCAAGCTTAGTTACCCCGGGAGCCATTGATCTGCAGAGCAGAGAAAATGACCCTGCAAGAGTTTATGATGCATGATTCCAGCTATTTGTAGCTAGCAGTGGTGTGTGTGTGTGTGTGTGGCTGACTTTAAAGGGACCCACAGCACATATCAAACCAAAGAGACGTGTATCTCTTGCGCTTTATGTTCTTGATTTTTGATGTTGATATTGGGATGAATGATCATGACTTGCAAATTGCTTTACTGGGCAGCACTTGTGGGCATAAGCAGATGCAGAATATGAAGTTCAAACAGAAGGTGCTCCTCAGTGCTCCAAATGGCTCTTGGTTAATATCCAACTACATAATACATTCAGTATAGTGTGGGGCTGCTGTGAAGTTCTGAAGTTTTGTTACAAAAAAAAAAAAAAACTGTGTCCTGGGAGCTGCTGCTTTCACAAGAAACACAAAGCAGTTAGTGTGAGGTTGGTTAGTGGTAGGCTTCATCCACAAGCTGAGACATGGCCATGAGGCCAGGATGGTGGGAAAACAGCTTGTGTGATACGCCCAATCTCACCTGACTAGGCCTGAGTGTGTGTGAGCAGGAGAGTCACATGCAGGAGCTGTGAGAATCTCTCAACAGTCACGCGTCCCCACGTTAGGTTACACATGAAAAGCATTTGTGCTCATGTGCAGCTGCCAAAGATCTGCCAAAGATTTCCGTCACAGTCACAGCTTTAGGTTAACGGTGTCTGTCTGTATTCTGTGAGCTGTGATCAGCTGGACACCAGCTGCCATTTAGTTCTCCAGAACCCCAAAGAAACAGGAAACTAAACACAAGTTAACAAATAACTGGTGAGATTGATGGGGTCATGGTGAAGAATGTTGTGTTTGTAAGTCTGTGGCCGACTAGACTTGAGTTGAATTAGAAATTTGACTCCTGAAGGGGAACAGAGAAAATACATTTGTAATCCAGAAGCAAAAGCAATTATTCTACTTTGGTAATCTATGAATGAAAGTCAAAGGAAATGGCATCATTAGACAGATTTACACCCAACACGTTTGCCTTTTGGTGCTTTATTGAAAGCGTTGGCAGAGTGGAGATTGAGCAGGTTGAGGCAGGTAGGATGATGAGAGAATAGCACAGAAAAATTCTCACATAAGGAAGAAGGGTCATTAAAATAACTGTCACTGTTTGAGTGACAAGCCGTAAAAACTAGCTGTCATGTATCAAAGGCATGGTGGATCATTGCTACATATCTGTTGCAAGTTGATATAGTGGCATTGTGGTTACATGATTGATATTGCCATTAAGTGTGCAATCAGTATCACTTATCACATATAACATGGCCCAAATATAACTTTATGTAGCCTACATTCATGACTGCATTTATTGATTATTTTACAATCTCCTTTTGCTCCATTTGTTATAATATACCCATTGTGTTTTGTGCTGTTGTGTTACAGTGTGTTTTTGTCATTGGTAGTTATGATTTGGTTGTTTGTCAACAGATCTTTATCACAGTGAACTGCCTCAGCACAGACTTCTCCTCACAGAAAGGAGTGAAAGGTCTTCCTCTTATGATCCAGATTGACACCTACAGCTACAACAACCGCAGCAACAAGCCCCTGCATCGAGCCTACTGCCAGATCAAGGTCTTCTGTGACAAGGTGAAGCCCAGCGCCTGAAATCTGACCCTTCAAAGACTTTCACTAAAGCTTGATCAGAGGCCAGCCAGACTAGGTGGGGAGGGGGCTGTATGGTTGGTGGCTCAATAGTCTCTAAATGCAGCACACAGCATATCTCACACAAAAAGCTTTGTCAACTTTTAGAGTTGTGTTCAAGTGTCAAGGAATAAGGCGTCAACTTGTAGCTCGGTGAATTTGTGTATTTTCAAAAAATTAGCAAATTCATTCAAAAGTTAATGTAAAGTTAGTGAAATGTAGTGTTGTTTCAGTCTTAACTAATATCTTGTGGCTTAGCTTAAGTAGGCTCAGTTGTTGTGTTTAGTTGCACCCTGAATAGTTTGACTGTTTGCCTCCCCCTGGTGGTCAATTGTGGTCATTCACTTTGTAGGGTTCCATGTGTCCTGATCTGCCACACCAGCGCTGACACCATATACTATAAGCACATTTAGACATGCGTAGTATTCTGTTGATAGAACTTTACATTTATTACTTACATATATAATATGAAACATTTGCTTATCAATACAATTTGTTTGAACATACAAACAACCCTGGAGGCTTCATGCCATCTCTTTTCCTACTGCTAACCATAGAATGTAAAGCCCTTCTATACTTCCACAACTTCTTTGTGCTAACTTTTCTGTAATGATGCAACAAATAGCTAGCTCCAGCAGCCACAGGTCTGATCAATGGGTCTTGTTTCAGACAAGTACAGGCTGTCATGTGGTCATGTGTCAAGGCTAAATGGACTGAAGAAGTAGGCTTATAGTTTGAATACTAATGATGGGCTATTGCTGACAAAATGCCATTTGGACTGCTTCAGTGTCTGTACCCAAACAGTCATTTAGATTGGTGTTGATCTCTTTAAAGGGAGCAGAGCGAAAGATCCGAGATGAGGAGAGGAAACAAAACCGCAAGAAGACCAAAGGTCAGTCCTCTGGTGAACAGATCTCATTACCACCACATTCCTGATTCAAATAAACACTTCTTTAGATAAACAAAACAATGTAAACAAATATACAGATATGTAAAAAACAATGTAAACAAATAAACAGATATTCAATTTAAAACAACACTATGTAACTTTTTGCCATCATTTGGTCCCATCTCAAAGTCAGTTTGGATGGCATATAGTCATATGAAGGGTGGATAAAAACAAGTGTTATTTCCACCAGACATTCAGGATATATACTGTGCAGTTTTGGGTGGAGAGTAGGAAACCAGCACAACATAAAGGAATTGCTGATGGATTGCCATCAAACATCAATTAGCATCTTCTAGCAGTGCCAGTAAGGTTCAGGGAAGTGTTTGGTTTGGGGTGCCTTTTAGGTTGTTGGTCTACTAGTTTTACATCAGAAACTCCATTATGTTGCTTTAAAAGAACATAATGTGAAATGATTTTCACACACATCTACATAGCCCCTAAAGTGTCAATGTACTGTCATGTGTGACATAAGAAACAACTCAAAACAATGTCCAACTGCTCCTCCATTCATCAGGCAAAGATGGAAGTATGGGGGTGATTGCCCTCTCCAAGAAGTCTGACACCACATTCTTCAAAACAATGACAGACCTGGATGCCCAGCCAGTCCTCTTCATTCCAGATGTGCACTTTGGCAATCTGCAAAGGACAGGACAGGTGAGACTAAGCCGAGGCAGGGTTCTGCTTCCTGTCTGATGAAAGGTTACGAGGTGACAACACAAATTCCAAGCCATGGTGATGGCAACTGGCCTGCCCCACAGTTGTCTCTCGCCTCAGAGACTGTCTAACCTTAGAAATGGCCTTTGCTGAACCTGTGAAATGGGATGTAAGCGCTGTTCCAAACTTTGTCTAGTGCATTCGACACCTTGATGAGGAAGTCTTTGAGGAATAGCAAAGAAACAAATGGAC
This sequence comes from Tenualosa thibaudeaui, assembly GCA_027481765.1. NCBI lineage: Eukaryota > Metazoa > Chordata > Actinopteri > Clupeiformes > Clupeidae > Tenualosa > Tenualosa thibaudeaui. The sequence continues at coordinate 803,997 of JAIFZK010000151.1, forward strand.
CTCTCCAAATACCACATGGAAAGGCCACTGCTAGGTGCCTTTGGGTGGGCACTTTGGCCATACTAGATTTAATACCTTAACTATTTGAGGGATGTTTGCTCTACTGCAATGGTCAAAATTTACACCCGGTTTGTTGAGTTTGGCTGAGAACCACATATAACTACAGTAAGACCAGAAATGGGCTGTTTTCTGCTGACATGCAGTATTTATGTACTAAACACAAAAAGAGGTTTGAATGACTTTTCCTCTGTCACTAGGTGTTCACCTTCAATACAGAGGAAATGGAGAGGGAAGGGTGAGTAGCTTACACACGTGTCTCTCACACACACACAAATGCATACATAAAAATGCATACAGACACATTACACAGGTGCATATTGACAGACACACACACTTCGATCTTTATGTTGGCCTAATACTGTAAGGTGGCTTCATGTCACTGACTCCTGATTGGTCTGTTTCAAATGATGCACCAGTGTGATTGGCCTTTGCTCCTGTGATGGTGATAGGAGTGTTTTGGTGAAGCGGATGTTCCGATCATCGGAGGAAGATTTCTGCCCAACGCCTCACAAACAGCTCAAAGAGGAGGCACAGAAGAGAGGTGAGGATCATGACACCTCCATTAAGATGATCAGAGACTGGAGTCAGTCCCACGCCTAAATCCCAAATTCTACATCAGAACCAATGTTCTCAGATCAGGAGTGTTGAGGATATGATGCTCAAAAGGGTTCATACTGTTCATACATGTTGATCTCTGTCATCACAATAGACTACAATATCTGTTTTCTTGAATATCTCTCTCTCCCACTGTGTGTTTGTGTGTGTGTGTGTGTGTGTGTGTGTGTGTGTGTCCAGTCCTACTGTATGTGAGAAAGGAAGCTGATGAGGTGTTTGATGCCCTTATGCTTAAGTCTCCCACACTGAAGGGGCTGATGGAAGCTGTGAGTACTCCACTTGGCTATAGCCAGACCTTTACTGCGTACAAATGATTGTGCTAAGAATCCTCTGAGATCCTGACCCTGTTGATGAATGAGCCTATTAGTATCATTAGTACTAATATGATCAAATCTGTGCAGTCTTGAATTAGAATCATTCCAGTTCTGAGGCATAATTTAGACTAATGTCTTTTGCAATGAGCAGCCAGTCCACTATTGTTTAGATGTAATTTGTCCACTGCAGTCTTAATGCATACAAGTCCACCACGACAACTTATTTATTCAAACCACTGCAGATTTCAGAAAAGTACGGCGTGCCCATAGACAGAGTAGCGAAGATCTACAAGAAGAGCAAGAAAGGGTGAGTAAGGTCTTGACTCGTGACTTTCTGTTTTGCTGTGTTTGCTGGATCAGTCCCACACTCAGTACTGTGGATGTCAGTGTCATGCTTATCTGATTTCACACGTCTGCCACAGCATCCTGGTGAACATGGATGATAACATCATCGAGCACTACTCAAATGAGGACACCTTCATCCTGCATATTGAAGGCTATGCCGATGGCTACAAGATCACTCTGACGGAGATCTGACATGGCTCACTGCTCAGACTGACTGGACTGCCACATGTCAATCGATCACACTCACACTCAAGGCTCCACTCTGACCAGTCCCATCCCAGATGCAAATCACTGCCAGGAGAACATATCCAGTGTTCGAGGGCAACAAAGAATCTAAAAATGAGCACAACCTCTTCAAATTGCAGGCATGTTGTAAAGATCTCTCCCGTGGACCCAGCCAAACAGTCCTGGTCATTTAACCTGCTAAGCAAACAAACTGATCCACAGAAATGGTGTCTGTGGAGCCATCTAATGCTTTGGACATTTGCAGAGTTGATACAAACGGCTCAAGCAGTACATTAACAGTGGGCCGTGCAGTCCTTTTAGGCAAGCCATCTGAAAAAAGACAATGTAGCTATGAATTTCCAAGCTACCTGGCAACTGAGGAACTCAAGATTGTGTCGTTGGTAGCATGTTCTACCTTTGAAACTAAAGGAAGTTCAGTAGCTTTTGCTATTCTGTAGTACAGGCTATGTGAAGACAGCTTGCTAGTATTCACAACAAGTTTCAAAAAGCCTGAATTCGTTATAGGCACCTAACATGCAGAGAATGTGTATTCGCTTAGAATAGTGTGCTAGTTTTGGACCCACATAGAGTAAGTTTGGATTCTTTTTTGAATTCATTGAGAACTGCAGTCTTTTTACAGTCACTGGTTGTGAAGTTTTCAGAGTTTTATTCTGGTGTGGTCTATTTATGTGTGTGGCTATTGAATATGTATTGAGTCGTTTTTAAAGATATATTTTGTTAATTAACCATGTACAGTTGTGTTGTTTTAGCATGTGAAATAAAAGTCATTAACAATGCCAGAGGGCATAATAGCAGTTATAGTTGAAAGCACTCAAAGAGATGGTGCTTCAGTGGTCCCAGTCTATTCAAAGTTTGTGTCCTTTTATTTCGTTTAAATAATTCTTCAGGCGGTCACAAAACTTTCACTCTCCTCCAACATCCTCACCTCAAATATTCATGGATATGCTTTTGTCTCATCAATTTATTTCATAAGAATTTGCTTGGCTATGCATCTGTGTGGATGGCTGGAGCCTTGTGTTCAACTGACCAGGCAGAAGAAGACTGAAACGGTCAAGTAGGCCACTGCCATTTTAAGAACATTATGAGGGGTGAATCCTCTCTGGGTTTCACTCCATTATACACCATCACATGCCTCAGTGAAACAGATCTGCCAAACTGCTAGGTCAAGATAGTGAGTAGCATGGCACTTGTTACATTCCTTCTGTATGTGTTTTAGAAAGCGTTGTCTGTGATGTAAATACCAACTTCTGGAGATTGTATAAACCCATGTTGTGGTGATTGTTACAGTGTATTTTTTAAAAAGAACCATAGCCTATATCAAAATAAATATAAGGCAGAAAAAAATGGCTCAAGTGCTCTTTGTAGTTCTTTTTCTTTTCTTTCTTTATTAGATAACCAAAACAGATGTCTGTGTTTAGAATCTACACTGACACAAAGTACAAGTTACAAAATCTACAAAATGGAACAATGACAAACATTTTGTTTAACAGATAACAATTGTACAGTATAAATTGATACAATACTGGTTTATCATATATTTGGCACTTGACCACATGTTGCTACTCTGTGATTAACACAAGTGAAATGCCTGATGCTGTATCTGTCAAGAAGAGGAAACAATGTGAATGTGAAAATGCCCAAAATGTTTAAATCCATCATTATTTCAGCAGGTTACAGTCTTGTTATTAAAATGTCTTATAGTTGAAATGACCATTCCACAAACCAGCTCATGCTGGGAGGCATTCACCACAGTCCGATAACCAGTGTTGATCATGGCTGTAAACTACTGTACTTACAAACAGGAAATTGTTGCCCAGTAATATAATATCATTTTTTACTATGTGGTCGGAAATGCAGTGAGTCTGTGCTGTGCGCATGCTTAACTTATATGACGTCATTTTTTTGGTTCTTGTATAAATGTTTTTTTTTCTTTTTAAATATCTGGCTACAAACAGACATGCTCGTCTTTCGTCTCACTCCACCTAAGTACAACGAACAAAACCTGAGTTTGAGTGCTTGTGTGTGTGAGCATTAACACACATTCACACACACCCACCTCATACTTCAAAGTGTGGGATCAAGCTTCCAAGCTGATAATATGTGTCAGAATCAGGTATTCTATTAGTAGGCCAGTCATGTTGCATACGTGTGTCACGCCTGCTTGAAAAGAAGTCATGGAACCACAAATGCAGGTAAAACATTGCTTCGTCTAAGCTGTACCATATTTGCAGGCTTCACATATTTGAAAGCCAGACACTCAAAAAACGGATAAATTATAATAAAAAAGCACAGCTGAAAAGTCTAGCATTAATCTAACCACTCTTTTTTTATTTGAAGTGCATTCAGTGCAAGAGACAGGGGGTCTGAATGTAATTAATTAACTGAATCAAATTAATTTAGATAAATTTCAGAGAGTTATCTTGAGCTGAGGCCTTTCCAAATAGGTGCATTGATGGGGTATACCGTACCATTAAGGGAAGGAGGGGACCTGAACATTTACTTTACAGTCTATGGACACAAGGAGTACCAATGCACACATTTATGCCTTTTTAATACTAATAAACATCTGCAGGTGAAATGAGTAAATGTGAGAATTTTTTTAAACAAATATATCTGCTCTGAAGGGTGTACAAAAGTATGTGCATAGCAAAATGTGTGATCCTTGCTGTTTTTGCCTTTACATTCCTAACATAAATATGCATTTACTTTACATATGAATATCATGTTTGCTGTGAAATGAAAAAAACATTTTAATAATTAACATTTGAAAATCTCTTTTAGTGTGACAAATACCACCTTTATCACCACGTAAAAGAATAATTTATATACACACACACATATATATAGATAGATATTCTAATATATATCCTTTCAGGCTCTAATACTTCCCACTAGATTTTCCTGCCTTCCTTGCCTAATAATATGTGGCTGTACTCAGCCTAAGGAAGTCCAGGAGTCTTTTCTTAAAGAAATGAATTTGGGTTCTAATTTGGATGCGTTCTCAGAAGGTTTTATACATGTTCTGACAGAGGCAATAACAAGTTCCTTTGGGACAACCAGTGTAACAGAAGTGTCAAGCTCAAGGATATTCACAACATCCGTCCCATGACTTGCAACGCCACTGGACGGTTGCATGCATTAACACTCACTCTCCAATTCATCTCTTAATTCTGAATGGAGAGTGAAGTGTTGCCATGCTTTCTCAAGAAAACAAAAACAATGTCTGCTTCAATGTTATTGAAATGAACACACAATATGTTTTTTTCTTTGTTTTTCAAAAAACAATAATTTTTCACATTTCCCTTACTTCAACTCATTTCTCCGTGTCCCACATCAGTGTTTGGAGAACAGAAGAATCTCAACCCTGAATGCCATTCCACATTCAGGCGTTTCTTTCACAGTCTGATGGATGGTGCTGCCGGGGCTCCCACCAATCCACACTCCAGAGCCTGTGCTTTGGGTTGCCTGGTCCTCTGCCTCTGTCCTTTCCCATTGGGTCAAACTGCTCTGGTTATTTAAAGTACCCTAGGGCTTTGATGATCTACTTCTCCACTGGACCTTGTCAGAACTGTTTGAAAGCATGGCAGATATCTGACTGAAAGAGACATGCACTGAGTGTTGGGATGATATTTGTGTGTGTCTGTGTGTGTGTATGTGTGTGTATGTGTCCCTGAGCAGAAGACACCAGAGCAGTAACTGTTTCTGTGGATCTATCTAAAGAGGGTGTGTGTGTGTGCGTGTACGAGGTGGCGGGGCTTGAAGCTGAACAGACACAGGGCAGATGAGACAGTGGACGAGGTGTGTCACCTACACAAAGCTGCTTTACTGGCCAGCACTGCTGGGGTCACACTGAAGCAGCCGCACGATGGACGGGTCGTTCTTTGCTCCCTCCACAAACTCCTCCAGAGACAGCTTGCCTGGGAAGAGCAGAATACCACAGGGGATGAGACAGGACAGGATGATACATTCATCAGTTCCATTGAAATTTCCATAGCACCGTCAACAGACTAGAATGACCCTACCATGACACTATCAATTACTATTTGCATCTTGCACTGCACACAAACATGAATGAATTCAAGCACTCTTTCTTTCCTATAATGGATATGAACTGTAATGTTAGTGAGTGTGTAACACAGAATACAGGATGTTCAATTCCAGCCATAGGGCGTCACACAACACACACACACACAGCTAGTGTCCGAATCATCTTACATGATCAAGAATGATGATCTTATGCTAACAATGGGGGACAGGCCATTAGAAAAGAAAGAAGGCCTGAGACGGACATATTTGCAGTCTTACGGTGGCTTCAAATATACAGGGAGGACATTGATGAGGTGCGGCTGATGTGCTGTATATCCTGCGAGAAGGACTACTGACGTATCCTCACATACAGATGCACAGAGCACAGGGCTGAGGCTGTTAATGGTATGGAGAGAGGAGATGTAATGAGCACGTCAGAGAGAAGGTGGAGGCTTACCATCACGATTCAAGTCCATCTGCCGGAAGATCTTCTCTGTGCGCTTCTCTGGCGTTGACTCATCTTCTGGCATCTTCATCACTGAGGAAACCATCTTATAGATGGCCTGATGATGGTAGGACACAACATACAAAAAAAGAGAAAGACAGACAGGCCGAGAGAGCAAGAGAGGGAGAGAGAAAAAAGGAGAGAGAGGGGGAGGGAGACTGTTAGCATGTGAGGATATGTCAAACTGTACTTGGTGTGACATAGCACAGTAGACACTGGCACTTGTCTTCAATATAAATCATACACACTTTACAAGACACACAGAGAGACACTTTTTACATTCCCTGCTGCTTTTGTGGAAAAGGGTTGGGCTCTGTGAAGTGTCCAGCACACAATGTGCTAAAAGGATAAATTACAGGCTGTTTTTCGTTTTCCTTCTCAGTCAGAAATGACACTGATTCTAAATGGTAGAGCCCTGTAATTTACCAGGGGATGGGGGTGTAATGGAGCAACTAACTTTTAGAGTACCATCAGGTCATCTCCTAGCAACTTGCTTTGAATTATTTAGAGAGTGCTATAAAGTAAAGGTATTAAAACATCTAGTAGGCATACTTAAAACAATCTGAACACATTAACATGCAAGTGTTTGGACCGTTTGATGTACCCATGCCAGGTTCATCTGAGTGTCTGTTCCCTGAGCAACCATTGCCTCTATGTGTCCACTGAGACTGACAGTTTAGCCAGACATAATGATGTGCTTCACTATCTCCCTAGCCTGGCAAATGTGTTCCGCCAGCCAGACCTCTATCACTGGCTACAAAGCCTCAGATGAACTCAAGAACAAAGCCCTGTCTTAGGCATATGTAAGGGCTATATTTTTAAATTGTACCAATCTACCAGCAGCAGAAATAACGGGTGTGCTGGTCACAGGCATAATATTTTTATAAATCTTCCTTAGTTTGCTATTTACCCCCCTCAAGTGAAAATTGCACCACTTCATCAAAACTGTCATTCACAAAGAATATCCACGCAGGCACAGAAATAGGCATCAGCGGCAGCACAGAACAGATTATCTGTGTGTGTGTGTTTGTGTGTGTGTGACAGTCAAAAGGGATGAAGGAAAGATATCTGTGAATGCAAATCTCTATGCCCCTAATGTAATTAGAGCCTGAGAGCTGAAATCACAGACCACATGGGCCGCTCTCCCTAAGGCATCTTAGTGGCTCGAAGAACACTGCTCACCTCCTTCATGAAAAGTGAGGAGAGCTCACACAGACTAGTGAGTCATACCTCCTAGCAGCTTGAGGAACAACTAAGCACTAAGCAATTAAAGCAATGATTCACAAACAGGTGGGTAGGGGACCACTGAATTAAAGTGTCCTTTAATTGTAATTTGGTGCTGTATAGTGTGGCAGTACCAAGGTAGATCAAAATGGTTCGACCCAAATTTCGTTCCAGCAATAATGTGACATTAATTTACTAGAAATACTGCTGGAAGTGTTTAAAAGTCTTACAAATGTAATGAATTACTACAATTTCTGCATCCCACTCGAAACAGCAAAATGTGAACAGAGGTCCGCTTGGCTAAGCCACCATTTTAAACTTTGCCTCTTTCTTAACTTAGTAGGATTGAGATCAATCACAATCCCACAATGGCCAGATTGTGGGATTGTGGGCTAAGGTAATTGTGTGACAGTGAGCGCTTTGGAAAAAAGTGAATGAAGAGAGACTAAGTAACTGCATGAAACATAGAGATCAAGCAGGCTTATTTTTAGTATCATGAGGCCTTTAGTGATTCAAAACTCAACTGGGATACCTCAAATGTAATGGCCCAGGGGAAATGGTGAAAGAGACACAGAGTAAGAGTGAGAAGGTGAGAGAGAGAAAGAGAGACCTATGAAGAAGGCACATGCAGTTCTTTATGATGACTAAATAGCTGAGGAATGGCCCAGTCAACAGGGGTCATTTTTCTATGTGTGTGCGAAATGACTGAAATAGCATGTTTGCATGAGCACCCGGGACTGTTCAGCAGGAGCACACCCACACTAACTGACATAGAGTTCTAGAGGATCTGGGAGTTTGGAGGAGGGCGCGCTGCATGGTGACCTTTTTAAGCAATTTCCTGTTGCACGCATGCAAGCACTCACGCACGCGGGCGCGCACACATAGACATTTGAGAGAGCATATGAACAAAATGAAATAACAAAAATATCTCATTTGACCATATTTTCATGAGACCATGTGAAAAACTCTTCCTCATCCTCAATTAATTGTTCTGTTCAACAAACTATGGAAAACACTGTTTCAGCTCTGCTCTGCACACAAACAATACAGACCCCTGCCCTATGCATGCACTTAAGACTCCACCCAATTCAGCAAAACACACACTCTTACAGGAAAAGGGGCCAAGCATAACCATGATGACCGCACGCACGCACGCACATTTTTAACATAACCTTCTATCACACTACATTTCCCAGCATTTTGTCTCTTACCTGCACAATTTCAAGCATTTCATCGCGGCTTATGTAGCCATTTCCGTCCAGGTCGTACATGCTGAAGGCCCACTTCAGCTTCTGGTCCAGGCGACCGCGAGATGTGACACTCAGTGCAATGATGAACTCCCTGAAATCTATCGTCCCATCGCCATTGGCGTCAAAGGTGCGGAAGACATGCTCTGCAAACTTGGAAGCGTCTCCGTACGGGAAGAAGTTAGCGTAAATCTTCTTGAACTCTTCCAGGGACAGAGCGCCGCTGGGGCAATCCCGCAGAAAGCCCTTGTACCACTCCTGGATCTCGTGTTCAGTGAAGTCGGTGTTGTCCACCAGGTCCTGCATCACCTCGGGACGGAGTTTGCTGTTCTGTTTCCCCATTGCTGGTTATTGTGTTGCTCTGTAGGCTGAGAAGAGAGAGAGGGGAGAAATGTTAACGCTTTACGCTCAGAATTTTGATGCTCACAAAATGTATGTTCTGTGACTTGCAGTAGTACAGTTCTCTTACTCCCTGAATAATATAACTGGAATGAAATGAGCTTTTTCTTCGTTTTAACGCACTTGATACGCGTAAAAGCAGTGCAATCTGTCCAAATTGCATGGATTCCAATGGAATTGTCTCTGTAACAACAGGCGGACGTCAAACTGGCAACAGAATAACTAAGCTCTGAGGTGGGCCTTAGCTGTTGACTGAAGCCAGTACGTCCTCCATAAGCCTCTGGGCTCAGCAACAACAGAATTTTCCACTAGTGTACACTGAATGCACACGTTGGTTGTTATGTGGGTACCTGCACCTTGTCAGTATGCTAGTATGAATGTGAATGTTTCTTCATCACCGTGTGGTTGTGAGGTTATGTGCATCTATTTATGTCGCATGTGTGTGTGTATCTGTCTTTCTGTGGTTTGAGAGCATGCCTCCTCATCTGTGTGACGCTTCCCGACTTGGCCTCAAATCTCGCATGCACTTACTGCGCCAGGAGTGGCCTCTCTTTCAAACTGCACTCTTCAAGGCACAAAATGTTCATCCGAGGCACGCACACACACTTAGAGCTTCAAGAACCCACTTGATGTGAACGGTGCGCTGTCCTTGATTGGTGCTGTGAGGCCACAACACTACACTGACTGAAGAGGACAAATGCAGCATCTCAGAACAGCAAGAATGAATAATGTCAGCGAAGCAGTTTTCCAGCAGCTTGTGTGAATATTTCCTTAAAATAGCTAGGAATATCTGTGTCTAAACAGGAAACAGTCCATCAGTCGCTTCAGTCTCTTACTGGTTCACTGAACTATACACCCCAGCCACTCTCTAAGAGAACAAAATGGATGCTCTGTTGAGGCAGTCTTTAAGGGCTCTGCGAGGCACAAATCTTTTCAGAAATATACAATGTCTTTGTTATTTTATTATAACCCGAAAAGCGTGACAGGGAGCTTATTTTAGCTTCATAACCCCCGCTACCGATTGAGCGACTGCTACACACACCTATCTTTGATAATGACTTTTTTTTTGCAGTGGTAGCCAAAGCAGCTTTTCAATCAAAGGCAGCTAATCGGCATCCAAAGGTGAATAAAACAGCCACATTAAATATTGACTTCACCAATAAAGCTCAGCCTGTTTGAAGTGAAACCCATGAGTGCTGGCTCCTAAGTGTTTCTTTAAAGGGTAATTAAAACAGTCACCTTAATTTTCTTTACAGTTAGTGTCCTCACAGATTAAGATAGTTCTGGTGATGAATATCTAAAACAGGCCTTCATATTTCAATTGATAGACAGCCTTTCAGAAAGAACCCATGCAATGCTGATTGCATCCACCTTGTAACGTTGGCCTGCCTTTGCGGAAACATATACTGAAGGTTCACATACAAGGACTGTACTAGAAGATGGTTTTACAAACAGCCATTGACAGAAATTAGCCTTGGGATCCGAACTTGCGTCAGAACATTGTTTGTCTTCGCTCAACTAACAGACCTGATGTCAAAAAAGCTCAGGAACTACACTTACGCTAATGAGAATCAGACCAGCTGTGCTTTAGACCAGGGGCAAAACACACTAGTCATATGGCTGGGGTCTTAACTTCCTGCTTCAATTAACACTGACAAACACTGTGATGTCAGCTGTCTCAAAAAGGACACATATGGTATTTGCAGAGAGGGCATGTACATCAGATGGAACAGGAAATTATCAGTACATTTGTGGAAATGAGGAGGGATAATGTACTATTTGTGCTTGTATGTAACAGTGTGTGGTCTAATGTGTGATGCCATTAGGTGTTTATTTAACTAGTTTATTTGTAACTATTTGTGTGTATGTGCGTATCAGCTGTAGGGATAAATTTGCGTTGCAGTTGAGTGGCTACTTCGCATCAGCTTTGAAGATGAGACATTAGAGATGCACATCATCATCACCCTAACAGCTGGTGTCCGATGGAGCTCTGCAGGAATAAGGAAACCCACAGGGAACTGACCAGATGATACCCGACAGGGAAAGAGAGAGAGAAAGAGACAGGAAGAGAGAAATAAAATGACAAAGGATGCAGTGAGAGAATTAGTGACACAGAAATAGAAGAGAGGCAGAAAGAAAAAGATAGAGGGGAAGAGGACAGACAGATAGATAGATGGTCAGAGATATAAGGAGAACATGGGCCGCAAACAAGGGCCTAACAATAAAATATCATATGAGTAATGACCACAGGCTAGTTATCTGAAATTGTCTCCAGAATAAACAAATTCAGTGATTAAAGTCAGTAGCTGGAGCATGGTTTGACCTGTCTAATAGTTATTACTGTTTCAAACAAATCATATTGTGAAAATGGATAAGAACATAAACTGCACCAAGACAACATGAGGAAAGAGGATAACAAAGGTATTCAGAAAGAGATTGTGTGTCTGCATTGCTACTTAAAGTACAGTTGAGTCAACAGTGAATTCTGAGGCACCGATGTCAGTGCATCCACTGTTTGGATGTTGCTCATAGCCATGAACCAAACCGTTTCAAAAAAGAAGCCCATTTCATCCACACAATACTTTGGGGAAACAAGAGGGTCTGCAGACAGACTGCAGGACGCGAGTGTGCCTGTTCTGCCGCATATCTCCATGCTACAATGACTCACTGCTCTCTTAGTCACCGTGCTGGCAGCCAGACCTCAGAGAAATATAGGAAACAGACAACTAATTCAATCGAGCAATTCCGCCGTTGTCACATCTTTTGTCTGCCGACGCGCCACATGCAGTCGCCCCTAGCCACAGCCGTGGTCACCAATCTGCATTTTAATTGCTTAATGGATTTCTTGCATTTCAATAATGTCGTGCTGTGTAGTCATGGCGACAGACACTTCAGTCCATCTATTACTGTGCAAGGGAAAAAATCATTCTGTTGAGATCCTCTTTATTAGCTGCCAATTAATGGATTGTTAAGCAACAATGAGTATTTGCTATCATTAATGAAATGAATGGCAAACTAGGTGCAATGAGTGTGAGTGGAAGCTATGAAGATGAAATAGGAACTACCAACAAGAACATAATAATGTCATTGGTCAGTTCTTGATCTTACTTCCAGATTCATGATGTTTGACTTGCCTATCTCTGGGCCTGTGTCTCCTCTGCTTCTTCCTCTCCAATCCCTCTTGATGTTCCTGTCTGGTGTCTTAAGGACAGTCTCTAATTGGCCCTGAGTGACCCTGCTCTTAAAGCTAGCCAACCATGTGGTGACATCACCACTGATCCTGCAGGTTAGTTGAGGAGCACTCTCCTAAAAGGACAGCAGGATCAGGACGAAGGCTGGAAGCAGCCAGTCCAACCCTGTTCCTCTATTTCTGGGCCTCAAAGATCGCTCTCCAATTAACCCTAATGCTCTTAACACCACTGTTAGCGTGCTAGCCTGGCTGATGATGTCAGAATTACGTAAGGTGTGCTGAATGGCCAGAGCCCGTGGCTCTGCAGGGGACAACACCTGAGGGCGAGGAACAGGACAAGTGACCCTGACACAAGATGGAGGGTGGGGGTGGGGTGGGTGGTGACGTGGGTCACACATCTGGTGCTATTACCGTATTATAAGACACCGCATCTATTACAGCACCACAAGCTAGTTAATGAGAAATTATGACTGGAACATTAGAATGTGTATATATGTGTGTTTTAGGGTAAGCCAATGACACCATCTACAAAAAAAAAATCAGGATTGCTTTAACCAGGGCAAACAGGATTGATGGAAAAGCCAAGCCAGACATCCTTCAACTGTCCAATCTGCCATACCCCATACAGACTCATCTGGAGTCCATTGACTGTAATGAAGCATCCTCAGCCATTCCATTTACACTGACTCAGTGAACGCACAACATTAGACAGCCATTAATTCAGCCATTTCCTCTCTCGACAGACTCCCCAGGTCTGCTCACACAAAGCCCAGAGCTCCGTCCCTGCAGCAAATTTGGCTCAAGCACATGCATGACCAAAGTCAGAGGCAGACTAATAGAGTGTGGGAATGTGCATCTGTGAACGTGCAGGGAACATGACCCACAAGACCACTGTTTACATAGGAACACACACACTTCAAATTGAAAGGCTGACCTAGACACTGATCAAGGACTTTCAAGCTAAATTTGGTGAGCCTCATCAGGAATGGATTGATCCTGAATTGAATTGTGCATGGATAACGTCACCATCATTCACAGTGCAATCACATGACTCAGTGGAAAACAGTCCAAACTTTCCCAAAGCCAAGGTCATCCAAGTAAGGCTCTGGTCTTACTGATGGTCTCTCTCACTTTTTTCTGCGCTCGCGTACACATATGTTCTCCTCGTGCACTCACAAACAGATCCATAGCACACACACAGATACACACACACCGGCCTTGCTGTACTGTTGAAAGTTTAATCTCTCTCCCTCTGCATTGCAGGCTGTTCATTCAACATTCAGCCCACATCCCATTCCTCAACATGAGCAGAGCAGCTGTGGTGGCTGAAACATGCTCATTGCTACTAATGTTGGTACAGTCACACATGAATGCTAATGCACACCAGTAGAACGGAGCTTTAAATTAGCTCCTGAGCCAAAGCATTACTGGAAGATGACAGGTGCCAACCCCACCGATGCTTGGAGGGGTATCACTACACCTGAGCCAACATGGGTATCTGTGACTGAACAGGGGCAGTATTAGTGGCAGATTTAGCATTTAACCTTGGTGTATTGTGCATGTTGCGAATCCCAAAGCATTTCTGTTAGCCAACCCCATGTAAACATGTGACTTGACGTTAATCAGCCCCCCAATGCTGTGAGCTGGTGGTGTAGCTTCTATGGGGTACTGAGAAAATGAGGCAGAAATTCAGTGCAAACAAAGAGAAGATTTGCATGCTTATTAATCCACAGCAAATCCTCCATGTTTTTTTTCTAGTCATGGCAGATGTCAAAATGAGAAGACAACAATTGAGAAGACAAATTTGTTTTCTGTTTTCTTTTGCGAAGATTAAGCTCCTTAGCCCTAGCCATACTGGTAACTATGCATTTCTTTGTGCTTTACAAATAATTTAGCTGCAGCTAAATGGATCTTATTCAGACTGCAGGCCTGCATGTAGAGAGACATCAACCTGATATGCAATTTGAGTAAGATAATTATGAGAAACTACATTTAAGATTTCATTTCTGAGGCGGTCCATGTTTTGGCCTTGGAGCATCTCACTAATCAGTCTCCATTGAGTGAATGATGCAGCTATTACAGTTCTTCTTTCCCTCTCCCCCTCAGCAAATAGCTGTTGCATGAGAACAAATTAGGCTACACTACGGCAGGCCCCCCCCCCCCCCCCCCGACAATATGGTGCCAGATCAAAAGTCTGGAGCACAAATACATCTTATGGTAAAGTGAACAAATTGAGACTTGACAAACAGTCTTCCAGCCCCTGGAGCTTGTGTCTAAAGGGCCTTATCTGGGTCTTTGGGGGGAAAAGACATCTTGTGCACATTTTACATAACAGACACAAGCCCTTATTTCTATCCTATCAGGCCGGCTTAGCTCTGTGTCCAGTGTTAATCCACCAGCACTAGAGATGGCCACAGACAGACAGAGAGAGAGATAAAGCACCAGATAAATGCATAGATAATGGAGAGTTAATTGTATGTTAATTATATGTGTTGATATAGAGTGAAACACCATGGGGTAAAAAAAGCCTTGTGCTGACCTGTGGGGGGTGCATTTGATTACCATACCCTTCCTCACTTATGGAATCCTCCATAAGCCTTCCTGACATCATCCCAGGCACTGAATGAAACCAGAGTCTCCATTACTGCCTTTATGCTAGGAGCCATTAAAGGGAGCATTACTGCCCTGCTGTCATGAGCTAAATAGCCTTGGCCACTCAAGAGAGCCACTCAAGCCACCGCCTGCTGCGGCGTGAGCAACCACAACAACAACAAATACATTTCTAAGGGAGCAGCCCATTGTTAAATGCTCCATTTCGCTTTGAATGGTAAAAAGTCATTCTTTTCCTCATTCATAGAAAAACAGATCTGGGCATACTACGGGCATGTTTCAGGGTGCACACGTCTCTGACCTCTGAGGTTATGACACTGTCAGTCATCATTACTGTCATCAGCACCATTGACATTTGATAAGTTTGCTTTGCTGACTTTTGTGAGTGTCCCTCTGTTTGTCTGGATGGATGACACTAGTATTAGATCTACAGTGGGCATTCCTCCTATTCTCAGAGGCCTTTCATGGAAGCTTGTAAGAGGCTGGCACAGCTCTGTCTGATGTCAAGACAGGCAGCAGTGAGATGTATATTTAGGACTGCATCAGTAATTAAAGGTGAGGGATTTGTTGCTGGTGTCATCTTAGGATTTGGATCTCTCTTCCTTGTCCTTCACAAGGGCACCTCTTCAGAAAAGATCAAACATAACCTGCCAGTCTCTCAACCCCTGAAACCTCTGTCACCACTGAAATACACTCTTTAACACATACCTTAAAATAACCGCTGATGACAATGACATGAAATGCATTCAATATCTTTTCAACATCTCTCTGTTCTAAACAAAAAAGAAAAAATAATTGTAATTGAACAGATCCCATGTGAATTCTGTGCTATTTGAGGCCAGTGGGATAAGAGTTGCTAATGTCTTAGGACTTATCAGCACAAAGTTTCTATTTTTATACTTTTGGAGTCTGCCATGTGAAAATACATCCAAAGGTGTCTCCTTGGAAGCCAATTCATTTTCTACATGTTCCAACTATCAGTCTTCTCATTTCCAACTATCAATCTTCCTGTCCAGAACAACCTGAACTCTGTAACAACTATCATGACGTTGTCCTGTGTTTCATCGACTGTTATCCTCACTGTGAGTTTGTGACTTCTTGCACTAAAACACCCAAATCCAACCACATTAAATCCATCGTGTCTCATAAACTGTATATAGTACCAACTTCCAAGCCTCAGGCTTTGACATACTACATGACAGGAATAAATGCTGGCTGCCTATTCTATTCTTAGCCGCAGACTTAAGATGAGAGATTTACTATGTTGGGCATGTCCTCCTAAAACAATCCACCATAAATTTACTTTATCCCTGTACCATAACATAGAAACTGCCCCTGCTAATACACACACACACACACACTTTTACACAACCATCTCACATATTGCTTGTATGTGAAGTCATCCATAAAAGGAGGCCAAGCCTGGGAAGGCAAAACTGATCATCTTTTTTCTCTTCACAGTGTGTCAGCCTGCCAAACATCAGCTTCCAGGGCAGCACATTGTTCCAGCACATTAAAGCTAAGGTAACAGTCTAGAGATAGAATAAAGCCACAGTAATAGAAGCAGAGCTCTCTAACATAGCTTCATTAAAAATACATTGAATGAAAGAACCACACAATGCTGAACACATTATACTATCAAAACACCTGGAACACACACACACACACAGAGAGAGAGAGAGAGAGAGAGAGAGAACAATTTAGACCAAGACAAAGACAGTGAGTAAGCTCATCAGACAGACATATTGGAACATTATTTTCATTGTCTTTCCACCATTATCCATCAGTAAAAGAGAGTGATCTCTGTACAAAAGAACTTCAGCCAAGAGTCATTCATTTGCGCCATTCACTAACGACCTAACGACCCCCACGCCTGGGTCCTGGGAGGTGTAGCTGACTGCTCTGGCTGTTGTCTGTGGTATAGGTGTGATGAAAGGCTAAAAAAGTGTTGACCCTGACACACCATTCACAAAATAAACAGAAGTCTGTCTTAGCTAGCTGATGTTTTTGCAGTTTCCTTGCACACTCTCATTCTCTCTCTCTCTCTCTCTCTCTCTCTTTCTCTCTTCCTGAAACTACTGCTCACTGTTTCCTTTCAGAAACAACAAACATGCACATGACTTCGAGCAACCAAGACAAAGCAAAGACAGACTCTCCGCACCTTATCAAAGTGTCCTCCTCACTCCAAAGTGAGGTCCTCTTCCTTGCTTCCTCTCTCTCTCACGCTCTCTTCCCCTTTTTCTCTCTCCCCTTCTCTCCTGCCCGGTACTTAGCTCTCTCCACGGCCCCTCGCACTTTCCAAAGACACTGTCACAACAGGAAGACCCGTGGCTTAGCAGGCTCTTGGTCCCGCCCCTCTCTCGCTGTCTCACTCACCCACTCTGACACTCCTACATCTCTCCCCCCCCCTCTGTATCTCTAACATGAGTGCTTAACTCTCCCACATAGTCTCCTCTGTCCCAGGGGCCTGCCACTCCACTCCGCTCTCTCTCTGCTTGCTGATCCCTGGGAGATGCATGAAATTTTCCGATTTTTTTCTTCCCTCTCTGCGTATCCCCCCTGCCCTCCTCTGTCCACTTCCTGGGCCTCTAAACTCTCAGACTCGGTGTGAGTTTGGCCAGACCTCTGTGCCAGCACAGCACAGCACAGCACACATGGAGATTGTCTCAAGGGCAGAGATACTTCCCTATGCGCATATGCTCAATGCTACACTGGCAAGCTTTTGTTTATGCAGCCAAAAGGAGCTGGACAACAAGGAAGAAAGAGAGAAAAAAAAACACCCGTGCATGTGCGCTCTCTCTCTCTTTCTTTCTCGCTCTCCCACAGACACACACACACTAGACATACATACACACACACACACACAAGACATACACGAGAGGGAGAAAAACATGGCTACTTCCTGTAACCTGAGCTGTGCGTCTGTGCTTGTCAGCCTGCAGTGTTTAACACAGGAGCGGTCAGGAAGAGCATCCAGGTGTATGTGAGCGTGAGCATTCAGATAGACCTCTATAGATAGTTAGTGCTTACGTAACACACTTAAGTCCTGTGTCACTCTCACTCTCACACTGTGGTCTCAGCTTTATCTCTTCTTCTTCTCTTACACACACACAACTAAACAAACACACACACAAAAGGCCGTCCTCTGCGCTGAGCAAACCTTACAAATAGGTGTTTCAGCCACACACATGTGGCCTGGTTGGCCAAGCTGTGGGTCATCAAAGTAGAACGGCTCTAATGAAATGCAGGTCGGGTGAGCTGAGTGGCTCGGATGTCACTGAATGTCGCTGGTCTCACTTCCTGCCTGCACCAGCATCAAGGGGAAAGAGGGGAAGAGAAGCGTGCAGGCGATGACAAAACGAAAAGGGCAAGTCGCATTTAAGTCTCTTCTCTCCTCCAGCACTCAACAGGCACTCTTCCGCTTAGAGTGTTTCCCGTTTCCCGTGTGTGTTTCAGGCCAGGTTCAGAGCCCGAGAGGGGCTCATCCACAGTGAGGGACTCCCAGGTAGTCTCAGGGCATGAAGCACACAGAGGAGAGCTGGCAGCTTGACATTCCCAAATGTTTGATTCCTAAATACTGCAGATCCTCACACATCCCGTTATGCAATACAGTCTCATTTCTCTCTCTCTCTCTGTCATTTTTGTCTTTCTCTGTATTTCTGTCTTTGGTCTCTCCATTGTTCTACTGCATGGAATCATTCTGCAGTAGCTTTGCAGTGTTTGTAATATCAAAGGGACTCAGACAAAACCTGAAAACATAAAAACAACAGCAAAAAAAACAAAACAAAACAAAACAAAAACAACAAACATGCACAGGAAAAAGAAACACTTCCAAAGCAAGAAAAAGGCTTACCTGAGAGAAGCTGAAAGTGTAGGGTTGTGGTAATGAATGACTCAACAGTCCATCACCTGGTAAGTCCCCAAGCAGAAAGCAGGTTGCAGCCCAAGACCCTTCAGGTGTTGAGGGAGAGGAGTGGAGTGGAGAGCGGAGGAAGACGAAGAGCAACAGGTAGCAGGAGCGACTCTCTCTCAGGCACCGGTAGCTCCAACTCAAAACTCTACAAGAGTCTCCTCAAGCCTTAAGCCCTCAGCTTAGCTCTCAGTACCAAACTGCCTCCCCCAATGACGTCAAAGTCTCAGGTCACATGGTCTCCTGAAAAGCCTATGCGAGCCAGCGTTGCCCTGGCAACAGGAACTCAGCGGCTGCAGAGCAGTTTCGGTGGGTGGTCTGTTGGTCTCTGCTCACTTTTCAATAAATGCCAACAAACAAACAAATGAATTCATAAACCTAACAGAAATTGGTGCATGGCAACAGCTCAGGTGTGTTAAACAGGCCATGCAAGTTTCATTTAAAAGTTTATGAATTTTTAGTTTGATTTGACTTGTCTGCACAGTGTTAAAAAGTGCAATTTCATCCATTCAATTTGGATTACGCTGTACAGGGGAGAAGATTAGAGTGGTTCAATTTCACATTCTTTTAAGGCCACTTTCCACAACATAGGACAAACAGCATAATCATCACCTGTGCCAGGCTGCTTGCAGGCAGCAGATGTCAAGACTCACATTGAAGAGCATGCTTTACTAAAGAGATTAGGCCAATCAAAGCCAGCTCCCATTAGCCTCCAAACAGAGGACAGTTTTTCTTAATGGCTAAAAGAACCTCATCTCACTCAGGTTTTGCTGAGTCAGGCTGACCCAGGGTTTGATATTAGGATATTAGATTCTGCAACACACATGTTAGAAATGATATAAAACATTTTGCAAAAACATTTCTTAAAACTTTTCTCTCATCAATAGTTTATTCATTTTAGAATCACAATGGGGCAGAATGGCACTTGTTTTCAAATTAAGTAAAGTAGCTGTTGCATTTCCTCACCTTCAACTAAAGAAATAGCATGCATTAATGTACATACAGGCCTTTATTTCAATAAGGGCTTCATTGCAAAGAAGAAAAATTAACATGAAATTACTTAAAGCAAGCATGTATTGATTACACTGATGTTAATGTAGACAAAACACATGCATTTATTGATCTGCTCGAGGGCACCCAGGTCAAACCTGTCAATTAGACATTTCCTAAATGACCAATGCACATTTGCCTGTGTTATCTGCCATCTGCAGACGAGCAAGAATGTGCAAGAATATGCAAACATGGAGCCCACTTCCCTTCCCCCTCTCAAAACTGCAACAGCAGAGGTCTGGGCTATGAGAAAGATCAACATTATCTTAAGCATCACACTTGGCGTGCTGCTGGGGATTGTCATCATTCCCTGGCCGTCCTCTGAGATGACATAAGAGAGTGTAGTAGCAGCTCAGGTTGCAGATGTCACCTCAGCGTGTAAATCTCTTCATGCTGGCAGCTGCCAGCCACAGACACCCTCCACAGCGCCAAGGCTGTCTCACAGCTCAGCATGTGCTTCCTCAAGTCTCACCCGGGCACCTCCCCACCGCCCATCTGCTTTAATTGAAGAAAACACACACATAGACGCAGAGGGCTGAGCCAGAGTGGACAGCAACGCCCATTTGAGCTCTCCCGTCTGGAGAAGAGCGGACCTGCTGCCACCCAAGGGCCCAAGAGGCTTTGGACGACGCCTGCTGGCTCACTCCCTTGACCCTGCCTAATCCTGCTGCACACCTCCACACAGGTGCTATCATTAGAGAACCAAGGCTTTGGAGGGCCTAATTAGCACTGTGCTGCAGGCCACACACACACACACACAACGTGTGTTGGCTGTGCAGCTAATAGGGCTCGCTCTCTCCTTATGTGTTACCTAACACGCTAATGGAGCAAGGCCTGTGTGCTATTGCTGCGTGATGGTAGGGCTATTTCAGTCGGCTCAAGCAGCTCCCTCTATAGAGTCAACACACAACTCCAATCAGCACCCACCCTCACCAGGGGAGTTCAATAGGCATGCATGCATGTGTGTGTGTATGTGAGAGAGTGATGTGTATGGATGCCTGTTGGACTTCATGAAGACTAAACTTGGTGGTGCAGCTGTGTGGGGGATGGAGAGGGATGTCCTGTCTGTCCCACCTGAGGGAACCCTTCAGTCCAGACACAGTCCTATGCTGAGGCCCTCTCACCACAGAAGATGGCCTGCTTCACATGTAGTGTATGCTACTTCCCCTATTAATTAAATGTGTTAATAGGGAAATGTTCTATACTGTCTGTTGCATGGGTCAGCCATTCACATGTCCCTTATTAGACTCTGCATGCTGTCAACCTGTGGCCTGCATGGGTCAACCACTTTAACCCAAAGCTCAGGTTATGTTCAACCTCATCCACAACTATGCATCCAACAGTACGATGCTGCAGTGTCTGCTGCTGGCTCTTTGGTCTTGATTACTGTGCATGAAAGATTACATGTGAATCAAAACATCCCTCTGGATTACAGGGCTCTGACATATCACTAAAAGACTAATTAATAGCAAACATGCATGGGGGTGTTGACGCCTTGATTTATAATGCATGGTATCATTAGATTATCATTAGATCATTAGAAAAAAAGACAAGTCATGTGCCATGCTTATGTTCCCAGGCATGAAATGGGCAAATGCAGACATGTAAGCACCAAAATACACATACATTTAGTAATCTCCCTACTTTATATTTAGTTCTTTATCCATTTGGTCATGTGGAAAAAATCTGCCGACTTGCAGTTAATCATTTTTAGTGCGTCACTGTGGCCTCCAGAAAAAATATGTGGCAAGCCCTCTAACACTGCACTGGCACAAAGCTAACATGCATACTTTTGACCATGGGACCATCTGAGAATGCTCTAGAAGAACTTGTATGGTTGTAAGATAACAGTGAGATGAAAGCTGACCAAAGCCTCCCTGTGTGTGTGTGAGAGAGAGAGATTGAGAGAGGGAGAGAGAAAGAACAGCTTGGAGTTGTCCTGTGGGGAATGCGTCACTGACAGAAGACTCTCTGTACAGCTTACTGGATTAAGTGGTATGATCTGAGTGTGAATGTACTATGTGTGTGTGTGCGTGTGTGTGTGTGTAGAAAGGTTATCATTGAGGAAGATACAGCAGGACTGAGTAGGCTGCTTAAAGGTGCTGGCTACTCGGCCTTGATTGCACTTGGAGGGTGTGTGTGGGGGTATGCATGTGTAAACACCAGTTAACACTCATTGAGTGTGTTCATATGAGTATGTTCTGTCCATAAAGAGTATGTTGGAGTTATGTGTATGTGCATGGGTGTGTGTGAGCAGCAAGTGACAGTGGGCATGTGTGTGTGTGAGAAAGTGGGAGTGTTTGTGTATGACTTGTCACCTGCTTCCCTCAGTGAAAGCCCCTGTTGACAGCTCTGTCCACAGCTGTGGGCCAGGTTACACCTCCACAGAGCTGCCCTTCATTAGGCTGCATTTCTACACATTACAGGCAGCATGCAGCCTGCCAGATTCTCAGCCCAGGAATGGGCTTCACACACAACTTCCCCGCTTGGCAGTTATTTTCATGCTATATCTAAATGCTGCACGCACATTTACATAGAAGAGTGTTCATATCCCATTGATAAGGCACAAGAAGACGCGTGTAATGTAGTGACAGACTTGAACTTTGGCATCAGAACTTAAATACTTGCTGAAATATTGATGACTGGGTAACTGGGTAAAAGTCAGTGAGCTGCACAATGACTTTACACTGCGCTAAAATGTTGTGCTTCCAAAGGGTGTTTTATCTAAAGTACATCCTTAAGGCTAGATCAAGCAGCTGCTTCTCTTCATCTTCAGTGCTAAAGGTCTCCAATTATGTCATCCCTTTTTATCACTCAAGCATTAGAGATGTAGATGAGTGTGCTGTGTCCCATCACACTTCCAGGTTCATTGATTTATTTATTTAATGTGACCATCTGTCCCATTTTAAGTTGTACTGGGCAGCAAACATAGGCCTAGGCCTATTGGTCAAAAGAAAAATCATTTGTTTGTTTTTTTGGGCTCGGTAGCACACAGTGTCTGTCGTTATGTTAGACAGGCCTCAATTTAGGTTAACGAACAGTGTTACCGTGTCTGTCCCATTTTGTCCCATGAAAATAAGCTTACTGTCCCACTTTTTGCTCATGTGGAGGTGGTCACCCTATTTGAATATCGCTACTTCAAATAGGATGTATGCAAAATCAAATCCATCACCAAAACACAAGTGCAGCAAACATGTGGAAACTGTATGAGCTGTGATCCACATCTCTCATGTCAAGCCTCAACAGCAGTGACTAGTCACTACTGCAGGATCAGGCTGATATACACCTATTTCAGTTGCACTTTAACTAACAATCTTCCATCATTGCTGAGCTTCTGAATGGCAGTTTGCAATGATATGCATTGCTCCCATACAGATGCTTCATAGCTGATGGCAGACTAAGTGCATATCATCTACTTTATAATCACACATAATCACTTAAAACCATCAGATTATGAATGACCATAACCCCTGCATGTACATTTTCATGACCTAATGTGCTCATGTATGTCCATAGCCTTGTAATCCCTCACAGCCCTACATGAGACACTTAGAGTGGGAAGGTCTATCATTAATTCCTGTTGGTCAGTGGATGTCCTATGGCGTGTTTAAATGGCAGACCACTATGAGACATGATGCTCAGTATTATGTGTGTTGCTGCATGTTTCTTTTTCAACATACTTACAAATGGCACTCGAGGAGGGTCTGTGTGTAGCAAATGTTTTCTTCACTAAATGCTAATTTAAAATCTACCTGGATAGTTCCAACCAAATAGCAGGCCAAAAGGCCAAAAAAGCAATCTAGAGCCGACAAAAGAAAATAGATCCTGACTGGAAAGGCCAAGAAAATGTGGAACACAATCTGCAGTTTCTCACCTAACCCTAGACTTCCATAGCCTCTGTGTTCCTTTCAGTTTCATAAGACCCCTGCAAGGTGAAGTACCAGCAAAGGTCTCTCTCACACACAAACACAAACAAACTATTTTGAGACGTTATATAGACAGTGACCCTTCAGTCATTCAAGCAAGCGCTATTCACCTCTGAGGAATTTATTGCAGAGCTGTGTGTGTGCCTCAGGATTTCACACACTTTCAAGTCAGGTGCATGCTGTTTGCCTTGTTTCATAAGAGATCAATAGTGTATTTTGCCATTTGATCTGTAGAAAAATAATTTATATTCATCTTTCTCTCTCTGTCTCTCTCTCTAAGAATATAGCTTCTTATTGGATAGAGCCATACCAGCACAGCCTTCACTGGTGCCATGGTGAGTGGCATGTGAGTCAGAGCTTTGCCAAACAGAGGCTTCTGCTGACTCACAGGTGGCTCCCTGTGAGCTGCGCTGGCAAACAGGGCTGAGCCCTGATGGGCCCTGAACCCTGGCCTGGCCCTGTCTCAGTGCACACACCAGAGCATGATGGGAAGGGCCGGGCCAGGACAGGAAGTTTTGGTGCTGAGCCCAGAGGTCATCAGCTAAGGTGCTCAGAGTAACCATGGTGATGCAACACAGAGAAAGCCGCCAGCAAAGTGCTAGTTACTGATTGGTTAATCTCTCTCATACACAACACAACAACACACAACGCATGTTATTCGCGTACCCACAATGCATGTTATTTGCCGTGCATCCTCGCCACACACGTATGTACTTACATGTATATTCACATGTTACACACACACAAAGACTCACATTCGGTCACAGACACATTCTGCATGCATCTAGATCTCTCTCTTCCACTACATACTTACTGTATTGTAAACACACACATTCCCTATGACACACTAATTCCAGCACAAATTTGCATCAGTTGCAGTGATTCAGTCATCTGCTCTGTACACACATGCACATTCCTCACAGAGCTCTGACAAAATAACACTTGGCAGCTGCTCCCAAAGGTGTTCCTCAGGGAGGACCTGCCAACCCAGAGGCAAGAGGTGCATGTTGGGCCAGCTAATATGATGCCATGAAAATGCCACTTCCCTTGGCTCTCCGTGTGCCCGCCTGCCCCTCCCAGCCCCATGCCACCCTGCCCTGTCCAGGCATTCTCACTCCTCCACATTTACCACGAGATCAGAGAGGAAGTACGCAAGGATGGACATGTTTGCCTCTTGCAGGCCTTGGCCATCCTGGGAGGTGACATTATTAGCAGGGCTCTCCCCAGCTGTCCTCTCCCAGACACAGTAAATACAGTATCTCCACCTGACCTCCAAAGACTCAGCAACTTACAAATACAACTGATATTATTTCAGAAACACTTTGTAACACACATACACACACACGTACAAATCACATGACATGTAGAAAGTATTACACTGAGAACACATTTATAGTCCAACGCTTTAACCAGCAAATTTAGACATTGTAACTATAGTATTAGACCAACATGGTCAGATTTCACTTGAGCAATGAGCAGTGAGCAGTCAGTTTGGCCAGTTTGGCCACCACAGACTCCCCAATTGCTTCCCAAACTGAGTTAGATGTAAAAAGCTATTAAACAAATAAACTGATCAATTATGCTCATGATCATTCAGATCATGAAACTATATATGAGAGGATGCAGTGAATGCAGAACAATGAATGTAGTTGGAAAACAAAGCTTCAGTTTGTTCCCTTTAAGCACCTACTGAATTTATTGAATGAATAAATGAATAAATGAATAAATTAGGGAGGAGTCTGTGCATAATGTCTACCACAGCCACCCTAAATAAAAACTCCTATTGCCTGCATGGTGTGATTAATGCTGTGTAGTTAGAGGGAAAACTGTCAAAATCCAGCCCAAGTATTTGAGATTTTTACATTTGTGCCATCCTTAGGACCTCTAGTGGACATTTGTGCCATCCTTAGGACCTCTAGTGTATTTCGGGATGATAACATTGAATGTGAGTGGTCAAAGCTTTTATTGCCATATTTTTACAAGATGGAGATTTCAAAAGTTGTGACAATTTCGAATGGAACATTCAGGTGGCAACATCCTAATGTTGAAACAAGACTTAGTGTACATCTAATGCATTTTGGCATGTGATAGGAAGGAAAATATACTATATGTTCCTTCATACTTTGTTGTACGATAATGTGTGCAAAGTTAAAGAGGTATCTAGCTGATGCCTTTTGGCTTGTCTAGTACGGGAAAACTGAAACCTCATGATATCATGTATCATCAGATGGACGTGACCCGCCTCACTCCATTCATTGTTAAGATGTGACCTCTACATAGTCCAGGATAGTCCCTCCATTAACATTTGGAATTGACAAGATAAAAGATATTTGTACCTGGTTCAGCTGCTTTACTCGCCAGAGTTGTGACAAAACCAGCTCTCTCTGATTCAGCTGATTCAGGAATCTAAGTCTGTTGATATGTAATCTCACTAATAAATGGATGGCATTGGGGGCACTGTGTATGAGTGTGTTTGTGCGTGTGTGTGTTTGCATCTCAATCCTTTAGTCAAAACAGAATGCACAAACAGGAGATCACACCAGTGCTGACGTATGAAACATATTGCTGAATTTGAAAAAAAATTATATATCATGATGTTGAGAGTTATTTTCTCTCAAAGTCTCATTCATTTCTAGCTCAAAAATGTTGAGCTTTACGGCAGTGCCCTCTGTTTCACTGTTAGTTCACTTTAATAAAGGTTTTAACACAAATAGTTCAACAGTTCAAATGGCATCATAAAATGGTCTCAGTGCATTCACAAATATATGAAGCTGCTCCTTCAGGTATTATCACTACTCCCCAGGCCTTCTTCTCCAGTGCATGATCAATGTTGCCCCCAGTCGTGGATTTTAAACCTAATGAACAGTCCATCGAAATGATTGTGCTGAACATGAAATATTTTGTAGGTTTTTCTGTGGTCAGACAAGCTCAAATGTTCATCTAAAAGGATTGCCCCAGGCATAAGGAATCCCTTGTGTCTGAGTCTGCCAGTCCAGTTGTTTTTTCTTGTTTTTCTCTGAGAGGAAGTAGCCACCACTGATGTGATGTTAAAAGTGAGGACTGTTTTAAATAGTGATGTTATTAGAATGATTAGAAGATATCAGAAAGTTTCATCACCAAAATCTCAGAAGAAACACTATCAAACTATTCTAAAATGGCTTCTGTATCGTAGTCAGGGACAGTAGGGCTCCTTGGCTAAATTAGATGTGTTGCAACATGTTGCAGAAAGAAACATTTTGCAATTTTGTATGACAGCAATCAATTGCTCATTTGACATTGAAACCAGGGAAGTGTAATGACGGAAGAACAAATATGATGTGTGTCTGCAAGGTCTGGCTTCACTGGATATTTCCCAGTTTGCCTAATTGCTTACATCGAGTACACTTTTTTGATCTCACCCAAACAGAAGCCACAGCAACCTGTGACTCATTGATGGTAAGTAGCAGTAGCTTAAACATTCGCTGAGTCATCAGTGTTGTAGTTTATTGATCCATAGATTAGGCCTTATCAGTGCAGCCTCAACTTTATGCCGTCTTGATGCAAGGATCGGTCAAATCCCAACCGATCAACACTTCAAAATGTGTGGAGACGAGGAGAAGTTCCAGGATGATTTTTGGAGTAAACGGTCTTGCACAGAGGCTAATGAAAAAAGAATTTGGCAATTTTAGTTTTCTATTCTGCAGCTTTTCTATTCTTGTAAACCTGTCAGAGGCACATACTACATGCTAATTAGCATGCAGGTTTAAAATTAAATATTCAGTTGAGAAAAAGGGCTAGTCAAACTCAGCATACCTAACTTATATTTATAAATCAAGTCCCCAAATTCTAGTAAATGCTCTAAGAAATCTTCACCAAAACTTAGTGGCCTTTTATTGTCATATAACACAAAAGTTAAAGACCTGGGGGTACTTATTGACCAGGACCTCTCTCTAAATAGTCATGTAAAACACATTTCAAAAATATTTTTTTTCCACCTACGAAATATCGCTAAGGTTAGAAAGTTTGTATCCTTTGAGCACGCTGAAAAACGAATACATGCATTTATTGCCTCCAGGCTTGATTATTCTGGGTGTAGTAATATCAGAAACCCAAAGCTAATACAAAATGTCTTGGCCCGAACACTCACTATGACTAAAAATATGAACACGTTTCCTATCCTTGCTTCCTTACATTGGCTCCCTATTAAAAGTCGAATCAATTTTAAAATACCCCTCCTAACCTACAAAGCCCTCAATGGCCGTGCTCCAACATATATTACAGACCTGTCCCTTACCACCCTCCTAGAACCCTAAAATCCCAAAATGCTGGTCTTGTAATCCCGAGAATATCCAAATATACGATAGGAAGAAGAGCCTATTGCTACCGTGTACCCCTCTTGTGGAATAATCCCTAGGCTATAAATAATCCTTGATAACAACCTATGGACTGACTACCATGTAACCTTATGTGATAATACTCTGGAACTATTATGATCCTTAGCTAAAACCATGGACAACTTTCAAGTATCACGGTTACTACTGATTGTACTTTTCCTGCGTGACCCCTGGCGGTTGCTCTTGGGTGCTCCTTCTGTAAAGCGCCATGAGACAATACTATTGTAAAAAGCGCTGTATAAATAAAATTGAATTGATTTGAATTGAATATCCGATTCTCTCATAGATGCGTCTGGTCCCGTTACGGCAAAGATCTTTGATTAACCCGCTTGGGTAAGCCTACAGTTCGCTATCTTTTACACGTGTGTAATCTTTGCAGCGCCACATCACCAAGCCGGCCTAAAACAGCTACAGTGTAGCGAGAAATAAGTTGATTAATTGATACGGAATTAATATATATAATAAGTCTCATTTCTGTTGGTTAAATGACTTCGTATTTAGGGGTTTTGTATTTAAACTTTTTGAATTTACATGTACATATTCCTTCAGGCATATCGAAAGAAGTACACTTTTAGGCGAAGGACCATAGGCGAAGGACCATAAGGACCTCAAGTTTTGAACGATTTGAAGTGAAAGCAAAAATCACGCCTGTGGCTCACTTTAGTATTTAGTACTTTTGGAGATATTATTTTTCAAAAAGGTAGTTATATAGTGAACTACCTGGAAATGTTTGTGCCGACTGACGAAACGCCACCTTCCTTTAAAGGCTACACTTTGATACTGGTTTGTTTTTTTTATTAACGTTATAATATTGTTGAATCACTCTGCCCCTGTCATGAGAGTTAGTCGGAGGCTGTGTGTTTAACATCGGTCTAAACATGTTATTTATTTTTAATTTTTTAAACAGCCAGCAGTGTCAGTGGGAAATGTTGGGCAGCTTGCGGCAGACCTCATCATATCAACGCTTCAGTTACAGAAGATTGGTTATTTTCACTCCGACTGCCTTATCCCAATGATAGGGAACAACCCATTTGCGACTTCAGCAGAGAACGCTACAGATTTGAGCACTAACGCGGAAGGTAACATATTAGCTGACAGTTTACTTGAGAAACTTAACGTAATTGTATTTGACAGTGAGAAGAGAGACTAGTGATAATTGTTGACCAGTACGCGTTGTTTCTTCTTATCCAGTATACTCTTCCAAAGATATGAAACTCGCTGTGCTCCAGATAAGGGCACCTGTCCTCCAGGTTCGCATAATAGCTTATTTTATCTTTTCATCAGGAACACTGTAGTTTGCCTCAGTTTGACCTACGAAACCTCTGACTGTGTTTGTCTCGTAGACAAAAATCAAACAATTCCGGAAAAGCATTGTGTCCTGGATAAAAGCAAGTGGATTCAGCAAAACAATTTTGCTGTCAAGTAGCCATGCATATCAAAGGGATGACCAACAGCTTGAAGGGTAAGTCAAGCAAGTGAATCAGTCCCAGATTATCATAATGTATTTTAGGACACAATTTCCTTTTCACCCTTAGAACCTATATTGGTGGTCAGATTGTAGTGACCAAATCCCTAACATTGTGAAAGAACGTTTTGTTTCTGCAAATCTAAATCTGCCAGATATTGAAAGTAAGTTGCATTGCAATTTTGACAATTTATTCATAGTATGACTGGCCTGTGGACTGTGACCAAACCCACACTGATAACAGAATGGGGCCCACACAAGTATGTTTGTTTCAAAGGTGTAGGCTTAATTGTTCACCTATGGGGACTCAGTGGGGTTCGATTTCACAGTTTTGAGTGGTAAGCTCTGTTACTGCAAGTGCAGAACTAGATAAGGACCTGATAGAAAGTTGGTAAATTGTATCTGTGGAAGCTCTTTGTGTAGGTCATGCACACATTAGCCCAGGAAATTTAAACCCCATAGGTCAAGTTCACCTGGAACTTGTGTGACCAGAAGTACATGGCAGGCCACTGGACTGAATAATATATGTTTCTAGTATCAGTATATTCATGTTTTGGTGGTTCTCATGTTCCTTCCCTCCTACAGCACCCCTCTGCGGTATCTGCTGAGTCCAGCACTGCAGCCAGAGGTGGGCCAGAGGCTGAAGGAGCTGGAGTGGAAGGAGATGGAGAAGGTGTGTTCCTTTCCTGGCATCAGCGACTCTGGGCAGAGGCTCTACATCCCTGGAGGTGGCATCACCAAGGGCCTCTACACAGACTGGTAGGGCCACATAGCACATCATTTAGCTCAAATATAATAACGAGAAACTGACAATG
The DNA here is from genome assembly GCA_027481765.1 of Tenualosa thibaudeaui. Classification (NCBI taxonomy): domain Eukaryota; kingdom Metazoa; phylum Chordata; class Actinopteri; order Clupeiformes; family Clupeidae; genus Tenualosa; species Tenualosa thibaudeaui. The sequence goes on from JAIFZK010000151.1 coordinate 834,317, forward strand.
ACAGTTGAAACTTTGCTGATTCATTTGGTATATTTAAAATGGCACGAAGCATATCTTACATTTTTTTGGTGGTAAATGGTCACATGAAGGAAGAACAAGCAAGCAATCATTCCAGTCAGGTTTAGACAAACACTTAGCATGTTTGTCCTAAATCTAAGTTCTAATTTGTACTCGAATCAGCATTAATATGAATGCATCTGTTGGCATTGATGGGGAAAAGGTCAATGTAATATAACTGTATATGCTCTATGGGTAAAGTTGTGATGAAGGAGTTTAGACAATAAGATATCTATGGTAATGATGAGTATACCATCCTGCTACTGTCTTTGTATTCAGCTGCAATGAAGACATCCCTATGGCAGTAGTGTTGATTTTCTGCTCAGAAGGAGACAACATCCCTGATGCCTATGCCTTGGGAAATTACCTTAATGACTGGCTCCAGCTACTCAGCAAACCTGTAAGTAGTGCTTATCTGCATGCACTCAGTCAGTCTGTTGTTCACAGAATGGCTAACCGCAGGTTCTCTCAGTAGTACGTGCTTGACTGAGCCACTGCATACCATTAGCCTGCATGATAATGACGGCATCATGAACTAAATCAGCTACATGATAATGATGGCATCATCAAGTGCTGTCAAGGGGCACACACTTCTTATGGAAAACATTCCTGAAAAACTATTACCATTCATTTGTGTAAATTGAATGAATGCATGATGCATACATTTTGCTCCATTTTGTCAGCATTTGTACCAAATGAGAAGTGAAGGTAAAGTATGTGCACCTATTGTGTGGCACAGAGAGGTGACCCAGGTGTGGGTGCCTGTTGATTTGACAGCTAGAGAAGTAAAGGATGCCATCTCTTTTCCAGGCCCAAGGCTCACCTCAGTGGAATGTCCCTCCATCCTGGAAACTGCTGTTTGGCAGCGGTGTTCCACCAGCAATATTCTAGAGACTCAACTTGAGAAATGGACTCCTCTGTACCTTATATGCAAACACAGATAGGCCCATCACTTCTGATAAACTACACCACATTAGACACTCCTCTGGGAAATCTGGAGAACCATTTAGAGATGAAAACATTGAACCCCCCCCCCCCCCCAGTCTTGGAACTGAGGAGTGGCAGAGTGCACCTTCTGCTGCTCTGCTCGGCCTGGCCTTCGTTCATTCTGGGAAGCATATCCTGGTCTTGAGCAATGGCTTGTTGTCTGGTAGACTGCCTATGCGAATCTGCTGACAGTAACACAGCTGGCAGGATGCCCTGACTTCTTCCTGTTACTACAAGCCCTCTGTCAAAATGAGAGTAAAACACAGCTTTAAATCCAGAGATGAAATGTCACTATACAGTGTGTCAGGACGGTGCATGTCTTATCGGGGGGGGGGGGGGGGGGGATCTCCATTATTTGGTTATGGTTACATAAACAAACAACGTAAACTTACTGTTTAGAAACTAAAGGATGCCAGTTTTATTTGTAGGTTATAGTCTCATAATGAAATGTAAGACTTCATTCAAATTTCATTCAAAGGGCAACTGATTATGGGTCCAATGTTTGTGTTTCCATACAATAACAGTGTTTCCCATGATTTTATACAATTCAAAATACTTTGTGTTTTTTACACCTTTAAAAGTACACTATGTACACAAATGAAAGCATTCCTGACGCAAGACTGGTACTAGGTAATGTCCCGAGTAGACTGCACTTACAGACCCTCGACATGATTGGAAATTTCAAGTAATTTCTTATAAAAAATAGAACATTTCATCTTGCCTTTGAAAAAACGTTGTCTAAAAATACAAGTACATATGTATATATATATTTATATATCAAAAGCGTAACAAGCTGTCAATACATTGGCCTAGTTCAGTTCTTTTGCTGTTTTTCTCTCCAAGGTAACAAAAGAGCAGTTTTGAGAAAAACAAAAAAATATCAAACTGAAAGACATTGTAAAAACAACCCAAAGCAGTCCAACTATGATCGTGCTGGTGTGTTCATGTCCCAACGCTTGTCGCTCCAAAAAGGACGTCCATGTTTTTGCTGTAAACAGTTTCTGTTTTGTGGAGGCATGTGGGTGGAGTTGGAGGTGACGAGGAGGAGGAAGATGTAGACGAAGATTAGGACTGCAGATCCCTGCTGATGTTGCCATGGAATCAGGCATCACTAGTCCTTGCCCTGTCAGAAACCCAAATACAGCCCAAGTTTAGCCTGTGGCAAATGGTATTCTGCAATAGGCCGTAATGGTCAAAGAGGTGTTAGTCAGAGAATGAGAATGGCCCTGACATTGGATGAAGTTCATTGGATGTATACAATTCCAAACAGCATGTTTCAGGTGCCTCTGCTTGAAGTGATTAAAAATGAAAAGAAAATCCTTAAATGTGCTGAATCAGGTGCACTAAAGCTAATGCACCTGAGACACCTAAATGCATGCAGGGAAGATTCCAAGAGCTGGACTAAAACATGGCCCTCCACATCATTACACAAGATACACACACAAGCATTAAATGACTGCTTCTCAATACCAAATCTAGGAATACAGCTCTACTGAGGCGGGGCTCCACACAGCACAGACATTGCAAATGGTCCAATTCTAAGTGCTAGGAGACTAGGAGGACATGCATAACCTTCTCAATAAGGACAAGTAACAGCAGACACAAATGTATCTTAGCACAGAAAGGCTCCAATTACACGTGCTAAACCTACAGCTAGGGACCATTTGAATACAGCAAACCCCTCAGTCATAGACCATTTCTTAAATCCTTACTTTTCCAGCAGAGGCAACGACCACACATCTTTAGACAGAAATCACACACCATGCTGCCAACTAGGGGTGTAATGACTTGAAAAAAGCACCGACATTTCAAATGAGAATGATGGTGTTCTCAGATTAAAACAGATGGAAAACTTTTTGCATGTATTCACACCCCATTAACCCTCACAGAAGGTACAAAGCTTAACCTAAATTAGTCAAACTTGGACAAGGATGCAGAAATAAAAAGAACTTGCATTAAACTGGTTGCCACATGCAAGGTCCAGTGAGAGTTACATTTCTCTAGGGACAAGTCGAGTCTAGTTGATCTATTTATTCTTATTGGAGTACAAGGTTATGAGGCATAGTTAACAGACTAGAATGTGATGGAGTGGTGTAGAATTGTTACTGTCCCATGAACATCAGCTTGAATCGGATATCTTCTAATTCAACTTTAATCCTAATTGGACATCTAAATGCTAATCTACAACTTTATTTTTTGTAAGAATTTTTTCTATCCCGTAGCAGAGTGACAGTTATAGAGTTAATTGAATTTTTCAAACTTTCAGCTGGGTATCCATTAAATATATATATATATATATATTTTGCCTATTTATGAGTAACAAGTGACAACTTGTTTAAAATAAATTACAAGTTTAAACATTTCCATTTGCCATTTTAGTGATATAAGGGACAGGATGTGGGTTTAAAACTTGGGGCTGTCAAGGTAAAATGTAACCAAAACACATAACCATATATTAATACATAACCAATGCATTTCCATTAATTTTACTGCCATTTGGTGACGACTTGGCATAGAACTTTTTAGTACATGTTTACAGGAAACTTTCTGAATCAAGACTTGGAACAAAAAAGTCAAAATTTCTGCATCATTACACCCCTACTGCCAACGTGAAGTACAACAGCCGAAGCCCAACACACAGAGAAGCAACACATGGGCACGGCACAAGAAAAGCAAACACACAAACCACACGCCAACAACCTTTCGCTCACGTACAGCTCTGGGTGGCCCAGGCAAAACCAGGGGCCAACTGCTCCTCATAAATAATCTTCAAGATGCTAGTGTTAAAGGGCACCCAACAGGACCTCTCCCCCTGTCTCTGTGTCATGTACAGCAAATGCAGGCCAGACTGTTTGGGGGAACAACAATTTTAAAATACAAAACGTCCATAAAATCAACAGTCTTACAACTGACCAAGATGTTAAACTTACTCATCTGAAAGCTGAAAAAATATATTGCAGTTATTGCAATAGAACAGAACAGATGTTCTACATTCACAGGGACGAAATTTTGAAGGCAAAAAGTCTTTCCCACTATTCTTGCCCATTCATTGTTGCCTTTCTTTTTCAGGCATCATATTTCATTTGATCACTGAAAATGAAAACAAATGCAAGTTTTTATTTTCAAATTCACAGAATCAATGAAGATCCTCAGAAATAAAGGCAATGTTTTTATAACAATTATCTGGAGCCAGTCAAGCAATAGGCCTGTTGTTCGAGATTACAGGTGCTATAGGTAGGAATCAGAATGAGAATTCCATACAACATAGACATACAACAGCAGCCAAAGCCAACTGATGAGGGCAGGGATACCGTTTCATTTTCCTATGCCCTGTACAGATAGTTTAGCTGCCGGTGTGTGAATTTGGTCTGTGTTGTACTGCATTTTCTCATTGTTATTCCTACTGACAGCACTCGGCTACCTCAAACAACAGATCTATGGGTTGACAGGCTGTGGACGGTCTTTTATTTTTCTGGGAAGACAAAAATCCGAAATCAATGAAAATGAAGTATGTTAGTCAAATTGAGGAATGATGCTCACACAGAATACAACTAAAACAAGACTCAAAGTAACTCAACCCCCCCCTCCCCAAGACAACAGCACTGTCACCTTTTCCTCTTCTTCTCTGAGTCTCCTAGTCTGGGCTTTGTCTGCTTCTGTGGCGCCTTCTGCATGGAGTTGGACAGTCTCTCATCTCGGTGTCGCTTTCGCCCACTGCAACACAGCAAACAAGACAAGACGAAAAGTGAGGCCCATTAGCTCAGTATCAAGGGGATCGTAGTGCATCTTGTCCTTCTCCCATACCAAATAGCAATTCTAATTCGCCTAATAGACACAGCTGAATCCCTATGTGCAACTTAAAAAAACAAACAAACTAAAATAAAACCCCAGAAACAAAAGCACAACATTGCTTGCTTGACAGACAAACCAGAATCAGGGCCCAAACTGACCAAAATGTCAGTGCTCCAATAAAAAGATTTATGTATAAAGCAAGCAGTGTTGAGTTTTTCATGTATCTGGCTAAGCCCTTTGGATTAGAATCAAATTAAACATCTCTAAAACAGGCTTCTGTCCTTAAGGTGTTTCTGACTACCTAGTCTTTTCATTGTTTTAATAATTTTGAATAATGGTTAAAGGAACATGCCACTATTTTCCACTTCCCCTAGAATTACACTGTTGAGATTTACTTTTCTCCAGTCCATGTCCATCCAACTGTTGTCTGTCTGACAGTAGTGCTTTTAGCTGCAGGTTAGCCTATATCATTGAGTAAGACAACACCTCTAGCATCTAGCCATCTCCCAGCAGGCCAACTTCTTTCAATATAATCAACTTCACTATCCGCTTGCACATTTATATACAAACATTAATTTAAAAAAACATTATTTATTTGCCCACAAGTGCATATTGCAACCAAGGAGACATGGGGGAACTTTTTCCAGATATTGCATGTCATCACTGCACCTGCTGTGGCCATGGTAAGGTAGCAAAGCTCCTTGATTGTTGCGCATGAATGAGAGAATGAATACATTTTGTCAGTCTTAGTACACTTTGTAACTACAGTGTGTCAAGAGTCAAATACTGTAATTCTTTGGTTAGGTGACACTTGGAGGTGGAGCTGTGACCTGTTAACAATGCAGCCTTCAGATCCCTTCCCAGGAAACATAACCACTGTTCACACATTCAGAGTTTTTTCCTCCATGCATCTTATCAAGGAAATCTGGGTCAACAGGTCACAGGTCCACCTCCAATTGTTACCTGGGACACCACCATCACTTCTTAGAATTGACACCTTTTGGATAAGAGGTGTGAATAGTGGTTTAGAAACAAGTGACAAATATCAAATATCCTGAAAGAGAAGTCCAGTTGTAATACTATCTCAGCACTTCTGATTAGTTTTGTTTTGTTTACTAATGGCAACTGTTGCTAAGCAAATAAAGCTAATGGTATGGTGTTAACCAACAGTGCCACAAATGTTACTTCAAGTTGTGGTTACCAGCAAAAATGTACGTATTTAATTGAAAATCAAGACATTTCTATGGACTTGACACTGAAGAACTAGAACAGTCAGTGAACTTTGCTTTGTTAAAAGTATTTAAGTTCTAATCATTGACATTGACTGTCAGATGCCGTCAATGGGCGTTGGCCTAAACCTGTTCTCAGGGTCTCCTCCCTCCAGCCTGTTCTAAACCTCACTCACTTTCCCATGGCTCCATCAGATTCCTGGTCCTTGCTGGGCGATTCCGTCCCCGTCCGCTTGCCAGTCTCCCCATCGGCCGTCTCCTCCAAACGGGAGAGCTGGCAGCCATTGTACTTGTCTGATTGGGTCTTGGAGGCTTGGTCTGGGGGTGGGGAGTCCGCTGTAGGCTCATGGTCCTCTCTGGAGAGCTCTTTCCACCGTTTCTGCAAAGAGGGTTCACACATGATTATGGAAGTCGTGATCACTTCTATCATAAGATCACATGCAAGTCATGCGACAGAAGTGGAGCAGTAACACCTCAGCAGTGATGGCTGGGATGGTGGTGTACCTGCACGGATGAGTCTCCCATGCTGTACTTGGCTCCCTCCTTTACTGCCATGTAGGAGAAGCGAAGTTGGTCGGCCGTCTGAATCAGGCCCATGCGGTACCGTCTCATGTCCAGAAGGATCTTCTTGATGTCCACTGATTTTGGGTCCTTCCGCTTCTCCATCTGTGAGTGACAAAAGAGGTTCAGGCCAAAACATCAGAGCTTTGGAGACTGGCATTTGAATAATGCTATGCCGTATAACCAAAAATGTTCCAAGACAATAAATATACCGTCTCTCAAACGGAGTCATTAAGTTCTGAGGGTGAATTAGAAATATCATAAAAACAATGTTAGTTTTCTAACATCCTTGTGGCTTAGGAATAGAGGCTGAAGTTAAACTTCAGTAAAGAAAAAAAAAAAAAAAACATTTTCAGCTAAAACTAATGTTTTCAGTCGTTCTGATGACAGATGTGATGGATGTTGAGTTCCAGATGAGTCACTTACAAGAACAAGGCAGGTGTCTACCAGGGAGAAGGTTCCAGATCGACCGATACCTGCGCTACAGTGAACCACAGGAGGTCCGTGGTCTGAGCCCAGAGAGCCTGATTCGCGCACCTTAAACAGGAAATTGAGGAAGGAAGCAGGAGAATCTGGGACGCCAAAGTCTGGCCAGGTGGTGTAATGGAAGTGATAAAGCTGCCTAGTCTCCCCTGTCTGCAAAGAGAGACACCCAGAGCACAGAATACAAATACATGGCAAAAACTTACAAGAGTAAGCAAGATAAATTATCTTTTAAAATATCATTTTCAGACTATTAATACACTGGTTTTGCAGAATAAACTATGCTATGATGTGGGTTATACATGTGAGTGTAGTTAATGTATACAAATTAACTGTCAGAAACACTGCCCTGGAATTTACACATGGTTTGGCATATATTAAGGAAATTATGGTAAATAAAATGGAAAACACCTAACGATAGATGTTCTGAGGTCTAAAGGGCAATTTACACCTCAGGGCAATTAAAGGGCAATGCACACCCCAGCTGGACCCTCAGCTTCAAAAGTGCTGTACTGCCGTCTTCTGTGTCGGTATATATGAGATACAAGTGTTTGCTAATCCTGTTAACTGTTCAAAAAGGCTGCATGTGTTGTACACATTTAGAATTTATCTACAATTTACACTTGCATGAACCAATTTATTACCTCCAATAGCAACCAGTTGCATATGAGTAAATCATTTTGACACAAGGATCTTGATAGCAACCACTCAGGTAGTGTGTGTGTGTGTGTGTGTGTGTGTGTGTGTGTGTGTGTGTGTGTGTGTGTGTGTGTGTGTGCATACAGTGATATTTTGCAACTCCAAAACTCTGGTGGTGTAGTAGGACTTGACATCTTCGGACACAAGTGTCACTTTGAAGCGTGTATCCCTGAAGGTCATGTCCTGCTCCTCCTGAGTTGGCCAGTACTGAGCACATTTCTCCTGTGACAGAACACATTGGAAAGGAAAACTCAGAACTGGTCTGACCCATCCAGTCTGGAGCTGGGGAGACTCAAGATGCTCTCCCATACCAGCTCCCAATGCTAGCACAGGGCTCCTCAGCCCACCAGTGCTACCACAAGTTCTTTAGCAGGGCCACAGGAATGCCAGTGCTAAGGGCTGCTACACTACAGGAACACTTCACTCCTCTCTTAGAGTGAAAAAACTGGCCTTGGTCAAATGAGTCAGCTGAAAAGCTGTGGCTGTGTTTATGAGAATGTGAGTGTTTCCAAAGTACTTTCAAAGAACTTTCTTAGGGCAATGAAAAGCCAAAATCATGGGAACACAAAATACACTTACTGCAAACAAGAAAACATACACGACTATAATCAGAATGTTTTGCTAGAGTGAGGGTTCATGTGTACACACGTGTGAATATCAAGGACTCTAATACTAAGAACAACAATGACAACAATTTAGATGCTTCATTCCACAATGGTTTCTATTGTAATCATATACGTGTCAAGCCTCCTTTGTTGAAAATGAAACTTCTCTTTCTGTTTTGCCAATCATCATACAGCTACATTACTTTTGCTTTCATAATAACCTTGTTGTACCAAAACAAAGCGTACACAAGAAACAGCACAGTCACATCTGCAGCTGTTAGAAGGGATTCTAATTGCATTTTTAACATACATCCTACAATGTCCTCTATACGCGTGCACTTCATCATAGCAACATCAAAGGTTATAGGAGCTACATCACCATTAGATTTGTTGAAAGATTCAGTAGCCATCATGGATCTCTACTGGAACTATGTATGTGACATGGACAACAACAAAATATTCCAGTTTGGATTGCCTACAAGCAATGTAAGCTGCAAAAGTATTTTGCTAGTTGCAGAAAAAGCAACACATCCTGCTGTTTACTGGATGGCAGTTTTGACTCAGCAGGATTTCTTCCTAGTTCCAAGCAAAGAATACTTTTTTTAGAGTCTTTTGTTCACTGTGTTGCTGATGGTATGAAACTGAAATCAATGTTAACCGATTGGAGAAATCAAAACATTTACTGTTAAAGAGTGAGCAAGTGAAATACTCGTTATAGTGCTGGTTACCAGGCATTTGACATATTCAGAGATCTACACAACTGGGTAACTTGCATGCAATGACATGCTGTGTTATAGCACACATTATATGCAGTCCAGTAATGTTCACCAGCAAAATGAACAAATAAAACAACAACAAACCAACAAATACATTTGTAATGATTCAATTCAACCCTGCCATACACAGAATATGACAGCAACATCGTGGTTCTGGTCACAGTCCTACAAATAATGACTTCAATCTGATTGAACTGCCATCTTGTGTCCAAAGTTAGTGTTTACCCATTACAGATTCACTGTAAGGTGTACAACACTAGACTATGATTAGCACCTGAATTTCACTGAAGCATTTTGTGCCTCTTTCAACTGTCTATTTACTTTTCCCAATGAATACCCTTCACCCAGCCATCTGCAGCTGTGGAAAACTTATCATGAAGCACAGAATAACAGAAAGAAAGTGTGTACACACCGATCCCTTCTCAATGACACGGTTTAGCATAACGATGGCTTTGGTCCTCTGCTCCCAGATCATTAACCAGAAGTGGCCACAAGTATTTCGCAGTGGACCCTGCGTGGTCAGAACACACACACTGACAATTACATTTACGCTCACAAACACAATCACATACAGAAATATTTACAGTGTGTACATATTTACATTAATCTGCCTTGTCAAATAATCACCCAAATACATTATGAAAGACATAATTTGCCAGTGTATTAAAGGTTTGTCAACTAAGAACACATTATTGTAATGGAGGGGTGGTAGAGTAGTTGTTAAGTCACTCAACAATCAGGCCCACTGAGTTCAGTTCCCAAGCCCCGTCTTGTGAGCAGTTGGATAAAAGTGTCTGCTAAATATTAGTACAAAAGTAGAACTTTACATGTCTGCACAAAAGCTGTGGAAAGAGGGACACATTGACATTGAAATTGTCCTTAAAAATAAACAACAAATAAATTGTGAATCGTGAGCACTACAGAAATTCAACATCAGGAAAAATGTCTACCCTCTACAGAATTCAGCTACTCTAGAGTCAAACAATGATCTACCCAATCATGTATGTGAGAATGTCCATGGCGACAGAAAGACATTGTCACTGTATACCTACACTAACCATGTTCCCACTCATTTGACTTTCCAGTAGTACCTTGACCCCAGGCATTGTGGTCCTTATTTGAGGAAAAATTCAATAAAAACACCAGTCATTAAGTTCCACAAGCACATGCACACGCGCATATGCCCTCACGGCTAAGGCTAAGCAGCACAAATGTCAGTCCACTTGAATGGCCATGCAAAGGATTTCTCTGACGACTGTCCCCACTCACCTGAGTTAAGATATAACTTCTTTGGGCTTCCTCCATCGTCACTAAACTGGCGTTAATGTAATCATTTTCTGTGTTTTCTAGTCTGACTCGACTGTGATCAACTGAAACATTGAAGAATAAAAGAAAATTGTATTCAATGCAGTGTTACTGATACAAGATATCATGCCTAAATGGTAGTTAAAATTGTTTTTAAAATTCTGTTACTGAAAACTGCGTGTGAATATTTAGTACTTCAGAGTTTAACAGGAGAAATGGGTAATTTCAGACTTACATGGGCTCACATCTCTGTATCGATTGCGATTCCTGTTTTCTGGATATTTTGCCACTTTGTACGGACATTCGTGGGACTGGTTTCGTATTTCCTGAAAGTCATAATGCGTACAGTCTGAGGTCAGCCGGTGTCTCTAGTAGTACACATGGTTAACATAAACATTAACAGACTCGCAGTAGCACAAAACAACTAACATGTGACTGAACTAGGTAGCGATAACGTCCTGAAGATGGAAAAAGTGCAGCTCAACAAGGCACAGTGTACCGCATTGTATACCACATGCCATGCTGCGTGAACAGACGAATTATCGCCACTGATCAACATATGAGCAGCAGACGGGTATGTAAACGTTAACGTTAGGAGTTTCCGAAAATAGTCTTGCTGAAAGCATGACCCACAAGCCGTTTACAACTTTACTACGAGTCAAATAGTTAAACTGTAGCAAACATAACGGCAATCATTGCCTCTAACGTGAATATCATAATCAAAAAAATGACTTGACATTAGGTTTGTATTTTAGGTTCATGAGAAAAACACATTACCCTTAACTTTACACTAGTGTAGGCCTACGAGTGATTATGTTAACGTTAGCTTGCTAATGTTAACTTAGTTAGCGAAAGGCAAGTTCCCTACTGTTACTCGCCAAAGAGCTTTTTAGAAGCTCTTACGTACACTTATTCAGTTTATTTTATGTCAGCAACACCGAAGTTCTTAACCAGCTAATATTGACAATAGGTTAAGTCACAAGCTACCAAGCTCAGAGTTAACGCCAGTTAGTTCAATTATATAGCGTAACCAAGAGTAAGGTTAGCGATAACATTAATGAGTTGTTTAGCTAACGTTAGGTAAGGATGGGCATTGACAGGGACCTTTGCCGCTAACAAACTTCATGTGGGATACTGGCATGCCACGCGTCTTTAATTTACTCATAGTCTTGCTCTCTCAATAAACTGGATATATTTTAACAGTAATCAACCAATCTACATTATCCGTGCGACGTTAACGTGTCACGTAACCTACGCATTTCAGTGGACGGTGTACCAGGTTAGCTAGCATTCGAAAGCTAGCTATGATAGCTATCGACAGGGATGTTTGAGACCAATTGGTGCGCAAAGTTAAATACGTAGACATTCAGAATTATCTATAGAAGGGTAACAAGCGACGTCTTTCTATTTTGCACTGAAACAAACATAGAAGCTGAGAACTACCCTGCTAGCTACAGAGCTAATTTGGATAGCCAGCTGGTTGCTTAAAATGACAAGCTCGCAGACAAACGTTACCGTAACTAGCATGTTCGCTGTATGGCATAAACTTAACTTACAACATATAGGTTCTGCCACCGGCCCTCAGAATCGATGTCCGCAAAATCCTGGTCCATTATGTTGTGGGTTCTTCCAATTTGTCAGAAGTACAATCCAGATAAGTAGCTAATGTAATTCTGTGTTTTCAGTCATTAGTCATCTCTAAATATCTCCGAACCGTTAGTGAATTAGCTACCTGGGGCTACTCGGCTGTACGGTTGACATCTACTACTTTGCTTAGGACTTATCAGTGACGCATGCGCACAAGAACAGTTCTTGAAAAAACTGCAGAGCCAAGATTTTTTAAGTCGTAAGAGATAGTGTGTTCATGTAAAATAGACTTGTAGGCCTACATGAGTAACCTACTTTGCCATTTGGAATTTTGTCTTGTTCTCTGTCTTAACACGGAGGCCCATCACGAGTATATATATATATAATATATATAATATATATAATAATAATAATATATATAATATATATATAATATATATATATAATGAGTATATATAAATGCTATATTTTCATACATTTCGACCCTGGTGGTGGAAAAAAAATTGACTGGAAATATTAGAAAGAAGCTACCAATGCTGCATTTGCCTGAAAGCCTACTTTATAATCTGATGAGTAAGCCAATCTCATTTCCTTGGCTTGTGTGTGAGTGTGTGTGTATGTGGATTTGTTCGATTGGATATGTGTAAAGTAGAAGAGAGAGAGAGACTTTGAACAGTAGCCTGGCCACGGCATCCTACGCACTTATGCTTGATTATCATGTCCCTACAGTGTTAGTCTGGGTTTGACCCCATTGAGCTTGTTGTCTTCGGTAGCATTTTTACAGCATCCAATCTGCAAACAGAGGGAAGTGTTGGCACTGAGAACACAGCTAGAATCAGTCAAGGCAGGCTATCTGTCAACGTCTGATCCAATCTTTTAAAACTTAAACACCTCCAGCAAGCAATCGTTTCTCACTTCTGAATGTCCAGACCCTCTGTATGAAACAAAATATAGTACACAGGGCTGGTTTTATTGTCAGGCTAAGACATCAGTAAACCTTTAATTCATTTGACCTACAGGGAGTATTGGTCACAAAGCAGAATAGGATTTATTGAACTTCTTGGTGTGTAAGCAGTTGTGTTTTCCCCCAAAAACGAATAAATCATCTTTAGTGTGTTCACTATGGACGATTTCACCAGGTCTCTTTAGGCCTACCTCTTCACCCTCACAACATGAACTGATGAAACCTTATGAAATCCAACTCTCACAGATTTCCTCTGAGAATAAGACCTCCATTGGTGTGAGTGACCACATGCACACTCCCCATGGGCCTGAGAAATACTATGGGAATTCTTTGAGTCATGTGGGCCTGCTGATCCAAGTCACATGCTTGCTCACAAGCAGAGCGAGACAGAAAAGGGGATACTGAGAAAACTGAATGTGGAAAGGAACTAAAGAGAGAAGAGAAAACAGGAACTAAAGCATAAGAGGAAACCTAAGAGTGCTCAAGTGAGACGTCTCAGAGTTCTCAGCAGGAAGTAAACTGCCACAAGAGAATACAGTCTGTGTGTGTCTGAATAAATAGAAAGGTTCAAAAAGAGAGCAAATGTCAAATTAATATATCTTTTCCAAAGGCAAATAAGATGACTATTTTTATAAGGCTCTGAAAAGTTCAAGAAATTTCAGAAACAGGGAGAAGCAAAAGAAAGAGAAAGAAACTCAGACAAGTGGAGGGGCGGAGACTTAGCCGTCACAATGACATACAGCTCTTTCACACCTCTCCAATAAAATGTCCTCGGCTCATTTACAGGCAAACAGCAAGCAGGTCTGTGTGTGTGCATTGGCCTGAGAGGGGATACAGATATGATAGGACAGACGTAAGGAGGAAAACACAAGGCAGATATTCTCTCAGAGGGGATTTGTCATTTTAGCATCACTTCATGCAACATTGTTTTCTTCAGGATGTCAGGCTTCTGGACTGGAATATCATGTATGTCGTGGTGAATCTTGTGTGCGTGATGGCTCCTACCGAGGAACGATTGGTTCATCTGCATGAACATGTATGTATTCAGTTTGTGTTTATTTCTATTCATCTGTGTTTAATGACACATATAGTAAAGGCAAAGCCTAAACCATTTGTTTTGGGGGAAAGAATAACCTTTTTGGAAACTTATTTCCTGTTTAATTTTTTTGTTGTTTGAAACAGAAGTGAGAAATTCAAAGACTCCAAATATAACAGCTCTGCTGTAATGACACTCCCACCACTAGCAAACACTGTTTTTTAATAAGCACTTCATTAACACTCATGGGGGTTGTCAAAGACTATGCTTGAGAAGGGGAAGTAGCTTGAGCCGTCATGGTTTTCCCTCTGTGAAGACGCCTATTACACTGGAGCCTGCAACGAAACTGCACTCTGATCCTATCGAACACTGTTTCCTTATTTGTTTCACATGACTGCAATGTTTACTCCACCAGATTACCATAAATTATTTGCAGGTGTTATTGTTTTGCTCTTTTATGAATTTGCAGTTGCTAATGTGTTGAAATCCATAAAATTCTAATTACTGGTACAAAAATAATACAGAACTCTTTGTGCTTTTCCATTGCTTTTCAGGAACCATAGAATTCAGTGAAGATGGAAGAGAGACACAAACTGACACGAGAGAATTCATCTGGTGTTGCTACCAATACAGACTCACACAGTCAACCCACTAGGACACAGCCAGGCAACAGCACAGTACCTAAATGGACTAACGGTATGAAGTTGGTAGTTTAACCATTGAGACTGGTGCGTTGCCCTATCAGGACATGTCATATGTTGAGCATGACAAGTGTGTAATTATCACAGGGTGAAATGTGTGAGGTTTCTTATGGTTGCCATACTGCACACGTTTTTCTATCTTTCATTTGGTTTTGTCTCTGTATCTGTCTTTCAATCCCTCCTTTGTTACTTTCTTATCTTTAGTGCTTTACCTAACCGCCTTCTCATACACAGGATTTTGAATACTTGAGATAATGTGCTTTTTTATGTGTCCATACTAAAAGATCACTTCATATCCTCATGTTTAGGGCAGTGTGTGCTGTCTGTGCCCAGCTCCTCTGTGTTCAGCCCGAGGTTTGACCTTCCACTCTGTCGGGGTCTACTGGAGCAACAGGGCTTTCAGGTCACTGCAAACCCATAGTCAACTCTTTCACCCTCTCTCTCTCTCTGTGTGTGAGAGAGAGAGAGGGAGAGAGAGAGAGCAAACTCTTGCTCAAAAATGAAAATATTATACTAAACAGACTGATACTAAACAACAGTGTCATTGTCAGTTGTGTGTAAACACCACTTCTTGAATGATATCTTTGTTTTAAAATTCTCCAAGTTCATCCAATGTCAGTCACATATGCTTTGTGAAAAGTGGAGTTGACCTTTTTTTTGTCAAACATGATCATAATGCCTAAGCACTTTGGCAGCTACTCAATTAAGCAAGTCTACACAGATAATATTCATTCTGTAGGTGCTCTGATGTCTACAGGCTGCTTGCTAACAGGCTTATGTTGATGCCACTGCATTACAGATCCTTGCACAAGACTTTGAGACACCTCTTCAAATAGCTCTGGGTCATCCATCAGTGCGCAGATTCATCTTTTTCAACTCCAACCTCTTCAACTTCATCCTTGGCCCAGTAATGACATTTATTTCTATTTGTCAGCTTCCAGTAATGGCATTTCTTTCCATTTGTCCACTTAAAATGTTTTATTCAGTTGTTTCACTGTCATTCAAGCCCTGAGAAAGGATGTCACTCATTTCCTCTGAATTTCACACAACATTATTCTGACACTAGAATAGCAAAGCTCAGCTATTGACCTGCATCACACTTTTACTCCAAATACACATAGCTCCTGGGCTACAGCAAGAGAGCATCCTTTCTAAGGGAAAGGTTTGCAAAAAGCAATGCAGCTTCTAGCTAGTGAACTGTACCTGTGTGTGTGTGTGTGTGTGTCCCTGCCAGATGCTGTATCTAGTGCTGTGGTGTGCTGTGTACTCTACTGCCCACCTCTACGTAGCAGAGGCCATCACTGATTTTTGGGTCCTGTGCATCTGTGTCAGCCTGGTGGCTATCATCTTTACTACAGTCATCCTCCTTATTCTCCACCACAGCAGCAAAGAGGTACAGCAGTGTCAGTTCATGCCATAGGTGGCCTATGTGTTTACTGCTATGTGCAATGTGCAAAGAGTTTATGAAGAGCCCAGTGGTTGTACAAGCGTTTGCTAGATGTACAGTATGCACAGGCTACGTGATGATGATGGTGATGATATAAGTTGTCCCCTAAACAAAACGGTGTTGTCTGAGACAATGTTAAGAAGCAAATGGTTCTTAGAAATGCCCAGTAAACACACTGACGTCTTGGCTCAGAATGTAGAGATGTGAAAATGAAGTGTAAACACTGGATGCTGGCTCCCCCATATGACCAACATTCATCCCCCTGAATGGCTCTTGACAGATCAACATGAACACAGACATCCGACTAATCCAAGTGAATGAGAGGCTGATCAGACACTCTCTGCTCATAGGGATGGCAGACTGGGTGAACAAGTGCACTGGAACACTGCAGGTAGGTCTTTTCGCACAGCGCTCTTTCTTTGACAGCCGCAGAGATTTGCGGCCGTGTACTGGAGTGGTAACAGTAATACTGGCTGGATTGACATTACCTGGATTCCATATGGTCAGTGATGTACACAAATTTTGCTTGGGGTATATGAATTTTCAAACATTTCCACCTCTGATTCTGAACAAATATGACGTACATACAAAGAAATGAAATGATCTCGCTCTCAGCCGTTGTCAGTACCAAGACCCTGACAACTTTTCCTTGTTTCTGTTTCTTTTCACCTGTTCAGTGTTCCCCCATGTGACTTACCGTGTTGCCAAATGCTTTGGCATGACTCAGATAGTAGCTGCTTTTGTGGTTGTGATTCTAGATTGCTCAGAGTGATCTGATACATATTAGCAAAATTTAACTCACTGTATTTTGGGCCCTAGCACACAATCACCAATTATTGTAAATGGAGAGAAGTGCCTAAATTCATGTTTTCTTGTATTAGAAATCATAACCCCATAACAACAAAACCGTGTTTATAATTGTACTTCAGTAAAGTGCCATGACTAGACACTACAAATGTGCTAATGTGTGACCCTCTAAAATAAGAAAAGCAGTTAAGCTCACATGATGGTTAGCCTATGTTATTTTGTGTCATTCTGCAAACACTTGAATAAGATCTCAGTCTGATTATTCAGGTTATTGTTACCAACTGGGCCCTCTCTCAACTGCTCCATTCCCATTCTCTCTCCCTGTTTGTCAGCTCTTCTGTGTTTACTGGGATCTGACACCTTGTTTGGCTGCTGTCACTCAGACTCTCCAGGACATGAGTGTTAGGAGGAGCGAGCTGCAGGTACGTGCAGGATCACTTGATGCTGTGGACAACAACAGTATTGATCTGTAGTACCTTACACATCCTTTGGACACTCTTACTCTTTGTGGCAAAGGTAGTGCATACAGAGATCAATACAAAGACGATCAATAGCCAAAATAGACTTAACTTAAAAGACAGTCTTTTACTCAGCTTTGTTGACAGCAGACTAGACATGATCAAGGCTGAAGGCTGAAAACTGAAGAGTAGTTTCAGTTAAGGATATCCTGTATATTACTGTATCTAATTTTCATTAATCAATAAGAAATGATCAAACTCATGGTGATGGCCCTTCTCATGGTGTGTGCATTCAACCATACTTGCAGAGGAAGCTGAAGAAAAGAATGTCTAAGATGACCTTGGTGACAGAGGTTGTGCACTTTGACCCTGATACGATATCACTGGACCATGGAGTTCCTGAAGAGGAGCGGCCGTTGTTGGGAGAGAATGACAGAAATTGCACTTCACCCTATAATCAGGAGGAGACAAAACTCACCAAAAACATCAGTCTTGTGCTAGACTGTACCCTGCCGGCACAGGTAGGTTAAAACACTGAACTCCTACCGCAGAGCTAGAATATGGTCTAGTGCTGTAGTCTAATATGCCAAAGAAATGGCACAAATATTTGAATATCTGCTGTGGAGCTGAAATGCTCCTAAAATAAGTTATTCTATATTGTACAATTGATTCATTTACCCCTTAACAAACCTCAGTTGCCATTTCTGTACAGGATATCGCACAGCAGCTTTTACTGACCTATAGTTCAGTGTACATCAAGCTGCTGGTATCTGACAGACTGCCCAGTGCCCCAGCAGGACTGACCAATGAGAGGAGACCTCACTGTACTACTGCTGCTGTGTGTCTTTGCCAGTACGTCCACCTGAAAGTCTTCCATTAGAGGGCCATTTAAGACTCGCTCAACAACACGTTAGATGTGTTTCAATACTGCATTGTTAGTTTCTGTAGAAACAGATTCATATAGACATACATATAGTACATATTTATTTATAGATTATCGTCACTTGCAGTCAGTGATCTACCATAATAGTGTTGCAGACTATGTATGATACATGATAATGTATGTTTCAGACAGTGTTAGAAATTACTTGACAGTGTAAAAGTATGTATAACGTTCCTTATTTTGGCAGTTATTTGTATGACAGACATGTACTGATTTCTATGAATGAGGAAAGAAGAAATAAATGTTGTAAGATGACAGGATGTGTGCTGCATTCCTCAGTGGCTACCACTGGTAAGTGAACAGGCAGGAGACTGCTGAGGAACTCTGACCTGGTCAGCATGATTGGTTTGGCATTAAATGCTGTTAATCGTCCTTAGCTGTGGAAGTGTGGAAGTGGCTGGCACGTGCCTCTGTAGTGCACACATGGCAACACAAATTGGCACAGTCGGACTGATGGCACAGGGTAGCCAGGGCAGCAGTGCTGTGGCATTCTGATGCAGCGGGAGACCAAGGTAAACTATCACAGAGACGCTGGGTCTCTTTGGGTGGCTAAAAGACCATCTGTGATCCCACAGACAGTCTGGCCCACTCCTTCCACTGTGTATACACACACACACACCTCTCTCTCTGTCACTGTGTATTACAGCACAAGCATAGTATCCATGTGCACCTTCCATGGTAGATCAGACATAGTAACATGACAAAAATAAGTCAATTCATCCAAATGTTAGAGAGAGAGTGAGAGTGAGTGATCCCTTCTCATTCTGCTGGTAATGACAGAGAAAGAGACAGATACAGAAATGGAGAGAAAAAACAGGGCAACTAAAAATAGCACCTTAGAGACGGCGCAATGGAAAAGCCAGACACACACACACACACACACACACGTACACACACATGTGCATGTGCACACACACACACACAGGTCAGGAAGGAGATGGTGAAGGGAGGAAATGAAAAATAACCGTCACTGTTGAAATTTTCACAACCAAACATTTGTCTTTAATTCTTCAACTTAATTTATACAACAAATGCATGTGTTACAATAAACCTCAAAGCACTTGAACACAGGTGAACTGGCAGCCTTGTCAAATGGGCCACAATCACGTGTGGCATGATTACAAGCAGAACTTTCACACCAAAGAAGTCTGAAGTAACCAGGCAGAATTTGTTTTGTTTTCTCATCTCTCGCATATCAAACACTGCAGGAGGTAAAGCCTTTTCCAAATGTTAATGTAGCCCAGCAATATTTGCTAGAGTTAAACTGCATGTATTGTGGATGCACTGTAGATCCAGGACACGCAATCTGTTTGCGTCTTGACACACATAGAAAGAGGGTTAAAATATAATAAGCCAGCTTTGACCTTTGACCTTTGTGTGCGGAAGCATTCAAATGAGAGTAAGAAAGGCAAGCCGTCACTCTTCTTGCCATGCTTACTGTGAAGTACACATGTAGTCATTCAGAACAATCTCACAAAACACTTTCTCATCTATTTTCAGTCATTAATAAAGAGCTAACATTTAGCCAATGTACAGCAATGGGAGGGAAAAAAAAAGATATGGCAACATCTTTGTCCAGACTATGTAAAAATATTTCTACTTCTTTCCCCAACTGTGGATTTAAAACAACAGCCTTTAAATCATGGCACAAACATGTGTCTGTTCATGTATAAATACCGTTTCATTTCTCTTCTAAACAGCCCATGGCCCATTAGTCTGTGAGGCCCTGCTACTAATAGGTAGAAAGCACAGGCCTTCCTAGAGCCCAACAGGGGACGGAGGGCATCAGGATGTCAATAACGGAACCAGAGTTATGCTGCCATGGTGTGAGCAGTCTATCCGAGTGTGCTCATGAGCTGTTTCCAATCTACATGTTTCAGCAGATCCAGCTCCACAGAAGCACAAGATGAGGGCTAACTTCTGCATCCTAAACATGTTATTTAATACATGTGCATGTCTGTGTCTGATGACTGACAGACACTGCATTAGGGCTGCGCACTGGAAAAAAGAAAAACAACAGCACAGAGTTATCTGTGCAACTTACCACCCCTAAGACATAGGATGACAACTGGTAATGACAACTTTAAACCAACACATCATTAGATGGAGTCAACATGAAACAAATGTGGAAAAGTTGTTGAAAGCAACTCTACTGTACCTTATATTTTTACAGAGGACTGTAAAGCCAGATCTTCTAAACACCAGAGGCAAAGTGAGCATGAGATCTGACATGGAGTAAACAGCAAACTGCCCTCATGCTGCCCTACACTGAGGGATGCATACCTGTCCAATGACTCGACAAACTGGTCTCCCGTTGTCTATGCACAATGTCAAAAACTGGTGCTATTCTTAGCTCTCCCACTTAACTCTTGGCCAGACTCTTCATCTCCAGTCAGACGCCCTGCTCCTTTGGGCCTGGTCCCTCTGGACCAGACTTCCAGGTCATTGGAAGTGTTCTGTGCATGAGTATGACCAGTGTGTCACTTGGCACCAGGCAGATTCTGTAGCCCCACATACTTTTGCTTGGTTTAGACTGACAATTAAATAATACAAGGAAGCTAGGTGTAGTATTCATAGAGGTCAAGAGAAAGAGCTTCTGTACTCTTTAATGCAGCTTGAAGATGCATACTCGCATGCATAGTCAAAGTATGCCTGTTTGAAAGGATGAGCCTACTATACTAAGGACAAGATATCTATGGAGTTCAAAATACAATGGCCTCACAAGAAATAATGTATCTTTGAAGAAATTCATTTAGAGCTACGCATATAAATAATCCATTTAAATCACAGATAAATAACCAAAGTTACATTAGAAATTAGAAAACCAAACAAAGCAAAATAATAAATAAAACAGCAAACTGATGTATTATGAAGCGCTTCTCAAAGTCCAGAGGGGAAAGCTAGAGATGATATCCCTCCTCAATACATTCTTAGAGCTAACTACAGCATTCTACAGCAACACTGTAGGGGCGACATGATTGGTTCTGGCACAGCTACTCGTTAGGTAACCTCTCAGCATGTGAGAGGGAAACACTGACTAGAGGCTTTATACACTTATTGGCATTATCTGCTCAACAGACGTCAATGAGGAAGAGTTCTGTATTGACACATGAAATGCATTTTTGGCAGAGATCATAGTCAAATCCTTCACCCAGGTTGTATTTGACTGTTGTCATTCTGTTAAATAGTGGTAAAATCACATCTTTAAATCCCTCTCTTTTGGCAGTTTCATTTGTTTTGTTACTACTCTACCATTGGTGACCTACAATAATGAATGACAAAAAAGATTCAATGAAGTTACTGAATACCAACAAGCACAACAATAAAGTATACTGCATTCATGATTAATTTATAACCATTAATGCTATTTAATACCAATGGAGCATTTCTGTCTAATAACTCTAGTGATGGTAATGTGTCCGTGTATGTTCAATAATAATGAATGAACCTTCTTCAAATTGTTTGTGTGTGTGTGTGTGTGTGTGTGTAAATCAGATATGGAATGTGCCTACACACTGACCTATGTCTGATGAGTGAAGTATGGTAAATGTCGCATTTAAGCCTTGGTGAAAACACTGCTTTGGCTTAAATGTTTGCCATGTTTGCTGTGAAGCATGAATGCCAGTGTTTGCTAGTCCACCAGGACGTTGTCAGTGCAGTGTTGGTCAGTCAGTCAGTCAGTCAGTCAGTCAGTCAGTCAGTCAGAACTGTTAAACCATTTACGCCCTTTGACATGTTTAGCAGCAGGAAAAGGAGTTATTAGTGCCCACATTCTCCACCAACCTTTGCCAACAGCACCTCTACCACACTCACTCCCCATCCTAAGGCTCCCAGTCATCCTCGTGGTGCTGGGAAGCGATGATGACCACCACTGTTAGGATGGTGCACAGCACGATGGAGGCGATGCCCACCGCCAGACTGATGAAGGAGAAGTTCCGCGCCTCACGGGAGGCTATCTCTGCAGTAACCATGTCTCCCCTAGCAACCGCTGTGCGCACCTGGAACAAGGGAGGGGGAGACAGAGAGAGAGAGAGATAGTTGTGGTGGTAAGGATGAAGAAAACACACACACATATATAAATGATGTATTTTACTGTTATTAGAAAACTTTTGAGGTAGATTTATATTTTAATAGATGTCCATTTCCAAAATATTATATTGAGTCCTTCAGTGTGTGTGTGTGCGTCTCTGTTAGCATCCTCCAACACAGGTGTGAGAGAGGGAGAGTGTGTGTGTGTGTGTGTGTGAGTGCCCACCTGCATGGCTTTGATGATGGCTATGATTCCTGTAGGCCAAAAGCAACAGACGGTGGTGAGGACGGCAATGGGCAGGTAATCATGTGGCGGACGCCGTGACTCCATCAAAGCAATGCCAGGGGGCATCTGCATCGCCATCTGCCCAGGAGCCACGCCAGGGTGGGGCCCTCCATTTGGCATGTATGGCTGCCCCTGAGTGGAGAACACAACACATGTGCTGGTTTACAACTAACAAGGGAAAACATCTGGAGCATAGAAAAGAAACCTTGAGTACAGCCCAGCCCAGAAAAGACCCACGAGATTACACACAATATATTGTTTTGTATTTGCAAATTGGCTAGCTTAAATAGGTCACAGACTTTTAGCCTAATAAGGTGACACTAACAGTGTGTGGCGGGGGAACTGACACTGACAGCTAGAGCACTAGTGAGCTTTAAGGGTGCTGCCAAGTGGACTCTTGCTATTTGTTAGGTAGGTTTTTTTTTTTTTTAATAACATCTTCATATTTCATTTGATGGTGTAATGGTGTATGTTCATAGTTGTGCTGGAGAACTCAAACCTAAAACCAGCTTTCAGTACCAAACTGTTCTGTTGCTGGGGTTTGAAAGGTATCTGTTGGCGGTTTAGCTGCTAATTAGATAGCTAGTTTCAGACATTAATTCAGTATCATTTTAAAGGGTAGCATTCTTATTAGAGCAACAGACATGACAGCAAACAAGCATGAGGACATACTGTATGATTATAATAACACAGGACTACAAGAAATTATATCCTTTTCCTGAGAGACAGCTCACTCACCGATGTCCCAATGGGGTAGACAGGTACGTAGGCTGTGCAAGGCTGAAGCTGCAGGGGGTATCCAGGGTGCAGGTAGCCCACTGGGGTGTGTGGCACGGTTCCTCCTGGGCCGTGGGTCTGCACGGTGTAGCCATTAGTGGCCCGGGAGGAACCCAGCGTCCCGCAGTGGAACTGGGTCTCCTGAAGGTAGCCGTCTGAGCCAGGGGGCGGTGGGGGAGGGGGGTAGTTGGGCTGGGGGCCGAAGCCTGGGTTTGGGGGGGCCTGCTGGGCCATGTTGGGGTCCTGGGCAGGAATGTAGGGAGGGGGGAGCATCTGGTTCATTTGTTGGGGCATTGACTGCCTCCCTGACTCATCCAGACCTAAAACCAGGAGAGAGCACATGAGTGTGTGTGTGTGTATGTGAGAAATAGACAGCAAAATCGCTAAATCAACTAAATTCTGTGAGAGAAAATGAGTCTGCTTGTCACTGTTCTCCTTCACACACACGCACACAAAAAAAGAAACAACCACCCACCATGTCTGTGCTGCTAATCATTACAAAATGAGACTGACATTCAAGTCTCACAGTCACTCTGAATAGGTCAGTACCGCAGAAAAAGTACAAATGGTTTGAGATTTTTTTTTTAAGCTTTGAAAGGTGATGCTGGTCTAAACAAGCCGAAATAAATGGCTATGTAAATGGCTAACTAAACAAGACAGCTGCTGATCTGTCACAGTGTTCACGTCACAGTTTCATGTATTTATTCAAAGTGACTGGTTTGGGCCTCCATGCTGTAGGACTGCAGCAGAGCAGAGGCAAAGCCACACATGAGATGCAGAGAGATAGAGAGATAGAGGCAGGGAGGAAGAGAGTAATGAACGAGTGCAGAGAGACAGGTTACGCTCAGGGACAAATGTGCATTATATAACCCTGACTGTCACCACACACATACGCTGGTTGGAATCAGAGCAGGGGGTGGCTGATGTGTGTGTGTGTGTGTGTGTGTGTGTGTGTGTGGGGGGGGGGGGGTAATGAAGAATTACCACCACAAAATAGTGACAACCACGTTTCAATTTTATATGATAAAAACAGTCGTAGTATTTCATGGCAAAGCATAGCTTACTGAAGACATAGGAAGTTTCTACTTCCAAGGAAAGGCTGTTACAGCATAAGGCCAGGATTCAGGAAAATGGCCACATGACCACAGAATCAGCTTTTCCAAAAGACATTAGTGAGTAACATATTAAGAGCCAAAATAAAGTGGTCCAGCAATGCTGGCAGTATTGACAAGCTCTTTTATTTACATGGCTTGATGTGCCAAGTCAAATCGCCACAAAAGGCTATGCGCAGGCTGTAACCTGGGATTCGCGCTTGTGTGCAATGCGCTTTTCTCCTCTGCTCTTCTCTCGCTGCTGTTGTGCAGTAAGCTATAGCCACGCACACTTGATATGAGAAAGAGGTATCTCAAACATTGCAGTGCGACACCGACTGTATGTATACAATGAGTCGGTGGGAGGGAAATCTCAGACATAGCCTAACCCAAATTATTCCACGGCATTATCCATGTTGTCTACTCAAAGTGGCCCCACTCTCCCCGAGATTAATTAGCGCATCCAAAGCAAAGTTGAAAAACCACAGTAAACGGCAACCTTTGTGTTCAGGATGAGACTACAGATGTTGATGACAGCCTACATCTTTAGAAGAACGGGAGATGGAGATTGTGCGTCATGGAGCAAAGTAACGACTTGAACGTTTAAACGCCACCCAGCATCCTCCATAAATTCAGAAGATATCTTAAATTGTATTTACCCAACCCACACTGCGTATCCTAGCATGAAATGCGGAGGAATATCTAAATTAGCTTAATTAGCAGTTGCATGACATCACAACATCTGAATAGGCTATACAAGAAAATAAAATCCTACCGTGCTTCTCCGACGACATAACGTTTAGAGACGATGACAATGGCTCTAAATCTCTCCGCTACAATAAGCAGAAATGCTTGTCTTCTGCCCACAGCTCTAAAGCTAAACACAATATATTAGCTCTTCATCCGGCTAATTAGAACACATATTATACAAATAGTTATAGATAATGTAAAATATATGTATAATAAATGTCTCTACCTCTCTTGACCAACCCTTGACTGGTAGGCTATATCAACCGCAACAGCAGAAAATAGACTTCTCCCTCTAACGCATCGCGTTACATTGAATTAATCAGGCACACAGCATCGCAGTCTTAAAGAGACAGTAGAGCCGAGGCAAATCCATATTTAGGTCTGTGATCCTCACACAGAGATGTACGAAACTACTATATCCCACCCACTTATAAATAGAGAATGCAATTCCAGGGAATTATCAGTGCTTGGAAGTTGAAGAGAATCTGTATTTTGAAGGGAGCCAGATTGTTGCTTAAAGGCTGAAGCAGTTAACTGGCAGCATCTAAGCTGACCACCTGGCACAAGACACTAATTGCTTAATAGCTTTTTTAAAATTGCTTCTTGATTGCGTATTGTGATGTCACGATGCTCAATGTTAAGTTTATGGGAGAAAAAAATGGTAGTTTTTAGTATTATCTCAAAGTGTAAAGTTTTTAAAGATGACAAATACAAGATGACAAGTTTGAAGGCAGAGATGTGGTTTTAAGTAGTAGAATAAGCATAAGAAGTCATTTTCATGCACTGCACTTAATAAAAATGTTTGTGGTTTAGACTGACTAATAATCTTCATTTTAGACCTAGGTCTGCAAACAGTTTAGGCAACTGCGCAGTGGTTTTAGCTGGAAAATAAATCAAGACCCTTTGTAGACTTTCAGGCATTCACTTAAGTGAAAAAAAGGAGCAAAACACATATGGCATTACTTGCAGCCCATTTACTAATACAATAAATTACAATTTGCATGTAGTGTTTCACTACAATTCATAGACTGAATCATTTGGTCAGACCCAGCCAAGCATTCTAAAATCTCTCTCTCACACACATTCTCTCTCTCTCTCCCTCACATCCACACCAACACACACGTCTCTAAATATGTTCCCAAAAGAACAGCAGTGAGGGTCCTCTTCAGATGGCCAGACAACCTCTTCTCATCTTTCAAGTCTTTCAAAATGACAGCACACAGCCATGTGTGTCCCAGTCTCAGTGAGTGTACAAGGAGGCTGTGAAGACGATGTCCCTGCGGATGGCCAGTGAGGCCTTCTCCATCTTGCTGCCCAGCACCGAGTCACCCACAATCCTGGCAGCCTGACGCACCTCCTTCAGCACCTCGTCCAGCCGCTGGATGCAGCGCACCACCGTGCCTTCCTGGACGTCCGTCAGCTGGGCGATCTCCGCAAATGGCTGCAGCGATACCACACACACACACACAGTCATGTGACAAAAATGTCCACTTTTCATGGCATGGCCCATTAAAACTCTAAGGCTTTTGCATCACATGCAGCACGAACACTGGAACACTGAGAAAAGATGATGGGGCCAAAAGTCCTGGCTGACTCACCATGCCTCTGGCCCAGCAGTACACCACTTCAGTCAGGCCAAATTTGAACTGAGCCACAAAATCCTCAGCAGTCTGTGCTATCCCACAATCCCTCTGCAGTTCACCGATCCTCTGAGCGACACCCAGCACCCGCTCTATGCCCTGGTGAGGAAGAGGGGGGAGGCACAGAGATACAGGGGAGAGAAGAATCCAATGGGACATTAGTCATTGCTAAACAGAGGTGCATACATACACACACACACCCTCTGTTCAAACTAGTTTCATGTTGCTTCCAAAGCGCCAATGTCTCTCATTCTCTCTCTCTCACTCACTCACACACACACACAAATGGATATGCCCACACACACAAGTGCGCACATAAACACACACACACACACACACACAAAAGAGAATCAAAGTCAAATTACTGTTAGACTACCTGTGAACATCCGGTTGCCTGTGTTTCAGCTCTCAAAGACTGCTGGGAAACATGCACTTTCACTATTCCTCACTGTATGCATCACACACACCCCACACACACATAACCCTGGAGGTCATGACTAATGCAGGAGCTGGATAGAACAGTTCCCTGTTTAAGGGCTGCTCACTAACACACTCAGCAGCACGCTAGTAGGCTACACACCCTGACACGCTGCACTCCATTGCTCAAGCAGCAGGTGAAGTGCCCTTACCAGCGGGTGCATAAGGGTGAGCATGTGTGTGTGTGTGTGTGTGTGTGTAGGTGTCTATGGAACTGTGTGTTTGTGTGGGTGTGGGTGTATGTGCATGTGTGTGTATAGGCTAACCTCTAGTCATATAGTTGAGACGGAAGTCTACTGGACACACACACACACACACACACACACACACACATACACACATACACACACACAGTGGCCATATAAATATTGACTCAGTGCACAGACCAGGCAGGATCAGCTGTAATTTCCTTTAAATGATTGCAGTGGATCTTAGGTAACCATATAAATGATGGAAGCTGAGTTAGTTTTCAACATTATCATTACTCATGCATGGATGACTGGCAGCACACACACTGCAGCGACTGGCAGAACCACAACAGGGTCATCACCCCCCAACACACACACACCATCATCATTAAACAAGTAGGCCATGAAACCACATGGTAACTCAAAATCTAATTTATTCCATCCACACACACACACACACACACACACATGCACGCACACATGCACAATAGCCTACCTCCTGCAGTGTGTTGGTGATGTGGGGCTCCACCTGGGTGTTCTGGGTGAAGACTAGGCAGGAGAGCAGGGCGGCGCTCTCCTCGGGGGCCAGGGGGCTGAGGGTGTTCTCAAAGAGCAGTTCAGTGAGCAGGAGCTCGTGGCTGGAGATTTGGCAGGCCACACGGCCCTTCAGCTGCACCGCCCCACTCGCGTCAATGTAATGCAATGCCTCAAGAACCTGACAGCACACACACACACACACACACCACCAGTACACAACAGCACACTCAATCATTAGATCAGCCAAGTCACTGAAAAAACATTCACTATTTACACCATTTATGTATATTTAGCTCATGTTTCTGCAGGCCTTCAGTAGTTACTGTGCAAGTCACATAATCAATTTTAATGGTTCAACTTCAGTTACGAGTAAAACTGAAATTCACAACCCTCCATTCAAGACATACAATCATGAAACCCAAACAGAAGCTTAAGGTCTATGGCTGTGATTTGGAATCCTAACCTAACAGCAATGGCTACTGCTGAGAGACTACAGTACAGGCCCAAGAGTTCAGCAGGACTGTGATTCTGATTCCGATGAATCTTTGGTTTCTTTTGGTTTGAAATCGTTGGTGTTGTGGCATCAAACCAACCTTGATCCTCTGGTGGTACTCTGGCAGAAGGGAGAGCGACTGATCAGATACCAGGAAGAGCAGTTTGTCCAGCTCCTCCTGAACCTGCATCCTCTCCTGAACACGAGTGAACTGGGAGAGAGAGAGAAAGATGGGAGAAAGACAAAGAGATCACAGTTGCAGACAGAGAGACAAGCAAACTGCAGTTCCTGAATCTAACTGACAGCTCTGCACTGTCTATTCCAACACTACAGCCTACCATCAGTCATAATCCTACCACTCAGTTGGCATGGCGATGGTAACAGAAAAGCAGCATGCGTGTGCGAACATGTAAGGGTGTGTGAGCGTGCGTGCATGTGTGTGAGAGTGTGTGTGTGTGTGTGTGTGTGGTGATTAATGAGCTCTAATGAGATGGCTCTTGCACATCTCCTGCTTCCTGTGCTGTGCTGTGCTGGGCAGGGCTGTACTGTGGCCCTGCTCTCTGCCAGCTGTGCCAGTTGCCAAGGGAATCTCTCTCTGGCTCAAGGCCTATTAGTCAATCCTCTAGCGCAGAACAGGAGCCATAACATAGCCTTCATCTCACTCATTTCCTCATCCCCCATTAGCGTGCTGGCCAATATAATCAGCCATATTTAGGAAGCGATATGAAGAAGAACAGTGCCCATTATATTCTGATCTGATTTCTGTGTATGAAATCCTTAACATGCTACTCAGACACAACATTTGCAGGTACCCTTTTTCCAGTCCATTTGGGCATCAGAGTTGCAAAATAACATTGGTCAATGATTTAGCAGACTGAAGGTTTTTGATGTTGTCTGTGTATTGACTGTTCCTGGGAGGCATTTTCCAAGGGTGCACTGTGAATCAAATTAATTGAATTACAGACACTTGGAAATTGGTCTGCATTAAAATACAGCCTCGGTCTAAATGAGAAACACCTTGACCTAGATCAGTATTCAGAGAGCTGAAGACGGCATCGAGAGAAAGGAGAGCAGTGATGATGAGTTACACACAAAACAGAGGTAGACAAGGGTGGATAGAGAGACCACAGAGATAAAAAAGGATGGAAGAGTTCCTGGTTGATGAGCAAAAGAATGCTACCTGTTTGAAAAACGAGTTCTCAGAGAGAAGAAAAAGAAGGGCAGGAGGAAGACAGGGGAGAGGAGGAGGCGGGTTAGGGAACAGACCTGTTCTGAGAAGGTGGGTGAGTGGATGCACTTGAAGTCCTTGAGGCTGTCCACCAGCACACGCTGCCTCATCACCCCCTCCACCACCTCCACGCCCTTCAGGTGCAGGTCGTTCACAGGGTCAAGGGTCGCAATGCCATTAGGGTTGGCCTCAGCCAGTCGCAGGAGCTCCTGGGTTGCTGTGGATATAGCCTGGCCTGGAGGGTCCAATCTGAGGGGGCAGATCAACACATCTGATACAGCCCTGATCTTACACGGCAAAGAACAAGACATGGCAACAAAATACCAAACTTCTCTGATCACACATGCCTGAGAAATACATGCAACACAGTCATCACATTCCAGTCTCTAATTACTCCCACTCTGTCACAGAGTGTACTTTGTTTTAGGGGCCACTCGCAGCCACACTCAACAAGGGGTTAGGGTATGATCACAGCTCTAGGCTTTCAGATGTCCTTGATGGTAAAAAGAATATTAAAAGTAGGTCTTCTGAACATCCTGACAAACAGAATGTCTTCCCTCTTTGGTCTTTTCATTGCTGTGTGTGAGGAGCTGCATTCATGTTTTATTGACAAACTTTTAAATGTGCTGTAAATATACATCTGCACTATTATTGGTCTAATAATTCTGTTCAATCTTTAGCATTTTACTGTGTATGATGCTAACAACAGCTTCACTGTTTTGAGGTAAATCAAGCGATTATTAAAAAATGCTGCCCTGAGGACTAACCAACAACAAACAGTTAAAGGTGTGGTGAGAACAAATGTGAATACTGTTGCACATGGTTGCTGAGGAAGCGTTACACCACACACAGGCTCCTGAGGGTGTTCCAGCCCATATCCCCACCTACCTCACACTCCTCACTAATTTGTTCTGCACGACACTAAATGTAGTGGAGTGGAGGTGGCAAAGCAGACGCGGTAGGAACCGATTTCAGAAAGAGCTCAACACACACACACACACACACACACACACACGTCATTGTGCCTCACAAAGGAAATATGAAATACAAAAACTGTTTGTATTTTCATCTCTTCTACTGTACTGCGTAAAAGACAGATTACTTTGAAGGCAAAAGGAAAGTGCTAGTTGCCATTTCTAAAACATGTAGACAGAAAAGAATGGCATAATGGATATAGATGAGAACAATATTGGTATGATTATGATTAATAGTAACACACAAAACTTTTAACTTGAGATTGCTGCCTCATGATGCACAGAGTGGCTTCATAGCCCTATGTGTATATAAAGAGAAGCCCCCAGAGCCCCCACCTAAAGCGAGGTTGCTGTCTTTTGTTGTAGTTGTCAATGATCCGCTCAGGAATCACCTTCAGGCTCTTGGTTGTGATAATGGAGATGTCCTGTGACTTCAGCTTCTGCACCGTGTGACTGCAGGGGCCTGGAGACATACGAACACAACCAACCAAACAAACAAACAAACAAAAAAACACGTGAACTCCAACCGAATGCTGCACTTTTGGACAGCTGCAAAGAGACGAGGCTTCATAGGAGGAGACACAGCACTTAAAATAATCTGGATGGCGCATGATTGGCAGTTAACCTGTTGTTCCTCCGCCAGAGTGGTAATTGCCAGGCAGTGAATGTTGGCGCAGGTGCAGTGAGCAAAGTAACGTTAGAATAACATGGATTTTTTAGCATTATTTAGGCAAACTCAGAGAAGATATTTAAAACGCTCAATTCAGAACTTTCAGTAACCAGTAGCATCTGGAGTAGTTCCATGTGGCTACTTTTTACATATCAACTAGTGTAATGCAGGGTGATGCTGTTCTGGCTCTCTCTCTGTATGTATGTGTGTGTGTGTGGAGACTGACCCTCTGGAGTGAAGAGTGCTGTACTGTAGAGGTGAGTCTGGCTACTGTTGGTCTGGTTGTCTCCTCCAGGCTCCTCGTTGCCCTTTTCACAGATAATGAGGGTGGTGAAGGTGCGGTTGACTGCATCGTTAGACACCTGACAACACAAACACACACACACACACACAATGGGTGGGCAAGTGAAAGGGGATCATGCACTTCTAGGTCATGCTTGTTATGCCATCTGTCTGACATATGTATGTTTAGTGGTTCTTCTCACTTGGAGAATGACACCAAGAGCGTTGAGGTGGTGAGCATTGCTGATGACGACGACCCGTCCCACAGAGAGAGCTTTCAGGCCAGACACCGACTCCATCACTGCCTCCTGGGGAAGAGAGAGGGGAGGAGCGAGAGGCTCTTGGGTTTAGGGGACACCTCAAGTTCTGGACACACCTCAAGTGAGGTGTAGTTTTTATATATATACGTCTGGCATGAGACGTAGTCAGATTTGTATCTTGATAACTGTATAACCTTGCAGGCATACATATTTTTTGAAAGTCTCCTGGTGTGTGCGTGTGTGTGTGTGTATGTATTGCACCTGCAGAGCTCGGCTGATGATGCGTAGCTCAGTGATGGTGTGGTAGTAGGAGAGCAGGTCAGACAGCTGGCCCTCTGCGTCCATGGGTGGGAGAGACGAGAGAGTCTCTTTCAGCTGAGAGATCCTCTTCTCCTGAGCCTGTGACAGAGGAGAGAAAGAGTCAGAGAAAAGGAAGGGAGGAAAAAAAAGACAGAGAAACAAGAAAAGAAAGAAAATTAAGAGGAATGAACTGGTATCTTGGCGGTATATTACACAGTGGCAACCCAGCTGTTGTTGTTGACATTGGTGATGGTGGTACTGATGGTGGTGATGGTGTACTGTGCATCTGCAAGTCGTGTATGCCAGAGAGGAAACCTGTCTGATGTTGATGTTGTTGTTGTTGTGTGAAGGAGCTTATGGGAGGAGTACCTGAGTGTCGCGGTGGCTTTCGGAGAAGCTGCGTCGCATCATGTCGGTGACGCGCAGGGCCTCCACGCGCAGCAGGTTGAGGATCATGGTGTAGGTGAGGCGGAACTGGGACTGCAGCACAGTAGGCTTGCCCTGGGAGAGCAGAGCAGGAGAACAGCCCATCCACATCAGTCTCAGCACAGCCTACTCCTCTAGCGCTACTGAGATGGCTGCTCCACAGGTTGTCATGACAACTAGACTCTTTTCAACCAACCCTCCAGGGAACTTTGCTTTTGTGGAGTCAAGATTTACTGTGCCAAGAATTTACATCTAAATCATATAATTCTGAATATACAGACGCCCACTGTTGGCTATGAATATGATATGACTGTGAGACTAACAAGTAATGGGAGAGTCAGATAACAGGCATAAGACTAAAAGACTTATTTATTTCTCAATTTACCTCAATTGATGCTTCCATTAAAATGATTAACAATTCTGTGTTCCAGACTCACATCAGCCAACATGTCATCGTGATTCATGAAAGAAGAAAAACATTTTTTTTCCCCTTCTGACGAGATGTGTGGATGTTTGCTAACAGTGCTGTCAGTCAGGATACAGGCAGCACAGGTTAGCCATCTATTCAGGGGTCTATTTATAGCTGTGCTCTCTCAGTGAAGAGGAGAGGCAAACACAGCCCATTCACACACTCACACTGTCCGCCAGACGAATGTGAAAATGAGATGCTGCTTAATGAAGACACTGGCCAGTAGGACATGGGGCTGAATGAGGGATCTCTCTCTCTCTCTGACACACACACACACACAGCAGGCAGACAGCTCAATAGCTCAACTACTCACACTTGTATGGGTTTTAATCTTACTAACAAAACAAAATACAATCAGGCTAACAAATAACGTGCTAGGAAATAGTTGTAGAAATGGAAACTGGCGTATGAGGTTTTGTGATGAGCTGTAACTGTGTGATGTAGTGGAGAGGCCTTTGTGCCTGAGAACAGTGAGGCACTGAAAACCAGTGGTGTAGCAGTGGACTAACCAGCATCATGACGTGGAGCTCTCCCATGTCGTGAACCCCAGTCTTACACAGGATGATGACGGTGCCTGTGGCGTCCAGACCTCTCCTACCAGCACGGCCAGCCATCTGAATATACTCACCTGCGTACACACACACACACACACACACACAGAGAAGGGGTATAGGCAAATCCATATAAACACTTTTGTCCCTCTATAAGTGAACCCAAAGGCACAAAAATCCATTCGTTTTGAGAAATATGCAGTGCAATAGGCATATGGCCCATATAAACAAGCCAATCACTCACTAGCATACAATGGCACCCAGTACACCTAATTACATAGATCTGGGATTGCGTCAGAAAGCCATCAAAGGCCCCTGCTGTCTAACACATTGAGCTTTGGAGTGTGAGTGTGTGTGTTTGTGTGTGCGGTCACAGTTCCAGCTCAAAAAACAAACAGCTGAATGACAGACACGACACGTGTTGCCCATCATTCAAGGGGTGCCAAACACCTGGCCCTTCAGTGCTCACCTCCCCATTACCAAGACTAGCATATCTCCCACCTAGCTCCCAATCACTGATTTTAGCATATCAAAGGCTGACAAACAGTTGCTTATGAATCATTTCATCACAAGTGTTCCATTCCAGAATTCACCTAAAACATGAATTCATGTTGACTCACTGCTGGAGTGGGACCCCAACAGTTTGAAGCCTAACAGACAGACACAAACAGCCAACCCACTCCCTTGTCTATTCAAGTGTCTATTCTACAACCCTCTTTCTCTCTGTGCATCTTGCATATCTTGTTTATAAAAAAGCTTGAACCAAAGTGATCCAAAGCAAAGGCCTTTTGGTGTGAGACAGTCAGAGAAGTTTTTCTCTTACCGGGCAGTAGATTCCTAAAACCTGTGCCATCGTGTTTGCGGATGGAGTCAAACACCACTGTCCTGGCTGGCATATTCACTCCCATGGCAAACGTCTCTGTAGCAAACAGAACCTGAGTGTGTATGTGTGTGTGTGTTTAAGAGGGAGAGAGAGAAAGTGAGAATGTTTTTGAGAATGCCATTATCAGTCTGCAAGCTTTGGGAAAAGAGTTTGAGTAAGTGGTGCACCTTTACAAGTCCACGTGAGAAGAGCATCTCAATGACCTCCTTAAGAATTGGCAGGATGCCGCTGTGATGAACACCAATGCCCCTTTTCAGCAGGTCCCTCATCAGTAGAATCTATGAGGGCAAATATCAGCAGCTTCAGTAAAGGCCCACAGTGTCCAGAAACAGGGAGAGCAAAGCAAAACAAGCCCTTCAACTCCATCAGCTACGACTGGACAGTAAATGAAGCTTCTGATCAGCTTCAAAACTCATCTGTCATTAGGCTGTGATAATAAATCTATTTACTGATTTGCGGTTTACTAATTGCCAAATATTTAGGTAATTGGCTAGTGTCATTTTTATTATATAAAGAAAATAGGTTCAAATTTGTTTAATGCTGCATCTCTACGATAAGAGTAAATCAGTACATCAGTAAATGTGTTTGATGTGTGTTCATAAAAGTGTCTGAGGACAAAATCTTTGGCATTGGGGAACACTGACTGACATTTTAATCATGATTAATCATCTATAAAAATAATCGTTTGTTGTAGCCCTACTTAATAGTAATTGACAAAGAAGCTTTGGGTCCACCTGAGGAAGCTGCCGGTCGCCCCCCCTCAGGCGGCTCAGACTCTTCTGGAAGAAAGAGTGGATCTCGCTCTTCTCTGTGGCACTGGTCAGGTCCAGGGTGCCCAGGGATCGGGCATTGTCATCGCAGCGTGTCCGTGAGAATGTGAACGCCACCACAGGAGTCTGCTGCCGCTGAGACAGGAAGTTGAGCAGCGTCAGCCACACGGCCTTATCCTGCAACGACAAGAGGGCGGAACACTGCTGTTTAGAATGTTCAAATGAGGTGATGTCACGCAGTCACACACCTGTGAGTGTCACTGTGAGTGTGCTTCAGCTTAAACCATCATATGAAATGACCACACAAACCTGCAGACACTTGCATGTACAACAGACTAAATACTCCAAACGGAAATCACAAGGCACAGGAAATTAAACCAGATCCTCATGAAACCTAAATCATCCTTTTCAGGAGGACTAAAGGGGGAAGGAACCAGACGGAGGAGAGACCTGGTTGGGTGTGGTGTTCTGGGATGTGTTCTTGGTACCAAACGACTGGGCATGTTTGCTTGTGCGTTCCTTTTTGGCATCCACGGCGGCGTAATACCTTTAACAAAAAACAAGGATCACATACTCCATGTCTATTCCTGAGGACTAAAATGACAAGACACACTACAATGCAGTCACTAACTACCCATTAAATGGTCTCTGTACTATGATGTGGAGGCACTGCTCAGTGTGGGTCTACAGTGGAAAGTGTACCCTTTGGTAAGGAAGTTTCCGGCAGCATCGATAAGGAGGAAGAGCTCTTTCTGAGTCTTGGTACTATTTCCTGTGTAGAGGTAGTGCTCCAGAGGCACAGGCCGTTTAAGGGTGCTGATCACATAGATGGGCCTCTTCTTAAGGCGCCTGGGGAACAGAGGACACAGGGTAGGATGCTTTAGAGAAGATCACAGCATCAGTCCAACTTCTGTGTTCACAGATATGATGGAGTAAATCAATTCAATACAAAAATTCTGCTCAATTACGTCTGAAATACCTGTTAGCTACAGGTTAGATCCATTAGCCCATTGTTAGATGTCCACCCTCAATTTTAACCCCTTTATAAACTCATATTTCAACTGTTATATATCAACTCTTACTTTTATTATGAATGTGATTGGGCATTAGTATTTGTAGAGATTTGAGGGGATGTGTAGATGTGTAGAAAGGATCATTAAAATGTGCACATAAATACCTTTTTGTTCAGCTAAAACCATCCATCCACAAACACATTCTGCACAGAATTTGTCTCCTAAATGTCTAACTGGGTTCTATTGCACTGGCCTACTCAAACATGGTAGTCTGCAGTGCAGACAAAATGCTAGTGACTTGCCAAGGGCACTGAAAGTGAGTAGTGAGCTAGTGAGTAGCACACAGCACACGGCAGTCACTTGACTTACCCGATCCACTCACTGAACTCCAATGCATTGGGCACTGTGGCACTGAGCAGGATAATGCTAACATGTTCAGGTAGCATGATCAGCACCTCCTCCCACACCACTCCTCTCTGATGGAGAGAGAGAGACAGTGAGCAAGCAAGAGAGTGAGAAAGAGAGAGAGAGTGGGTGGGAGAAGGAATGAACAGACGTTTTTGTTGAAAATGTTTCAGTTTAGATTCTAATAGTATTTTCGATGGCAGCCTTACCTCAGCATCATTAATGTAATGAACTTCATCAAAGATTACCCACTCCAGATCACGAATGACTTCAGAGCCATTGTAAAGCATTGACCTGAGGGAAGAGACAATGGATCATGAACATATGGGTCTAAACTTAATGTCACGCTTCTGTTCTCGTTTTGAAAATCGTTGTTAAAACACTCCACACAGAATACAAAGACATACCAGCAAATGTCTGTTTGTATCTGTTCAGACATACCCTAATGGTGGCTACTGACTTTACCTCTTTTTTTAAAACCGCTGAACTGAAAATAAATAAATACATGAGCGAATCAATCAATCAATAAATAAATAACAAAACCTTTTCATTCACTCCAAGTGTGTCAGCAGCTGAGACCATGGCAGAGCAAATAGCTCAGTCACCTCAGTCACACATGGTCTTGCTCAGACTCATACTTGTGTGCACCCCTTTGTGGGCAACAGGCAGCCAGGAGGAGATTAAACCCTTAGCTGCTAGAGGAGGTCACAGCACCACTGGTGTATGTGTGTGTGTGTGTGTGTGTGTGTGTGTGTGTGTGTGTGCACACAGTGGCCTGATGGGATGTGCAGTGGCACTTAGACAGAGAGGGTGGAGGAGGCCTGAGAGTGGCAGTGTGGAGCCCAGCTGCTGCTGCTGCTGCTGCTCCACTTACCTGAGGATCTCTGTAGTCATGATGAGGCAGGAGGCTTCAGGGTTGAGCTGCACATCTCCTGTCAGCAGACCCACATCCCCAAACGTGTTCTTAAAGTCACGGAACTTCTGATTGGACAGCGCCTTGATGGGGGACGTGTAGATTGTCCTAGGGGGAAAAAAGTGAATAGGATTCAAATCAAGATGCTATCCAGGCTAATGAAGTGCTTACTGTACATACATACATAAACGAGCCCATCCCAGTGGCCATATGCACACACTAGCGACTACACAGATGTCCACTTTGAGCATACCCACATCTGCATTCAGTACATATGCACGGAACTGTACACTGGGCCATGCACCCCTGTTTACCTGGTCATGTGTTTCTGGGAGAGTGCTATGGCGTACTCTGCCACCACGGTCTTGCCGGCTGAGGTGTGCGCGGCCACAAACACAGAGTCATGGGCCTCCAGCCTGAGCACGGCCTGCTTCTGAAACACGTCCAGCTCAAAGGACCACTACAGCACCAAGTGACAGAGGAGGAAGAGAGAGAGGGTATGCATTGGGCAGTGAAGATTCTGCTGACTGGCATGGTGTGCTGTTGAGAGACTTTGGTCTGGCAGGAATAATCAGTACAGGTATACAGAATACATCTGAACTCAAGATGAGTTCCAAACACTTTGCTATTTCTGGATTTTAAGGTTAGTGGGGAATGAAAGCCAATGTGTTGCCATTGTTGTGACATAAGTGGAATGATGCATGAGTTTAGCTCTAGATAATGGTTAACTGTCTGGTAACCCTGTGTAAGTGTGCAAGTCTAAGAAATTGCCCCAATATATACTTTTACTTACACATTATTTCTCTAAGTTATAAAACTAACACATCAAGAGCTCATCACTCATAACCATTATTATTCCAGCTTAAGGTGTGAGGATTGGTACCTTGAATGCTGGATCAGGGACCCGTTTGTAGAAGTCCTCACAAGGTGAGGTGATATCCACAGGTATGGCCCACTTCTTTATTTCTCCCTCGTCACCTTTGCCTTGCTTCTTTCCAGGAGCAGTGGCAGACGTTTGAGAAGTGGACACAGGCCCCTGGGAAGACAAAATCAACATGAAACACTTCCATAAGGATACAACTCCAGTAGTGAAATGTGAAATTGGTACACTCCACACATTCTGTAAAGTAGCTGAGAATAAATGTGTAATATAATACAATGAAAAAGGATCTAAATATTTATAGCCCTAGTAATTACAATACAAACACTGAAAGTACAGAGTGCAGTAACAGACTAATTTTCTAAGTTCCGAGTTCCAGTGTAGCAGGCGTGTTTGTATTAAGCAGTCTAATGACTTGAGAGAAGACCATTAACCATTAGACTACTACCAGTATACAAACAAAGATTTCCTCCCATTTCACCTCCTTAATCCCAAGGTCTTCCAGACTGTTTGTTCTGGGAAGTTTAGGTGTCTCTGTGCTTGCTGGTTTTCCCTCTTTCTCCTCTGCCTCAGGAGCAGTATCAATGATGTCATCAAAAGTGGACAAAAGGGACATTAGGTTCACTTCCCTTTTCGTTGTTGTTTTGGCCTCTGTAGATACAGCAGTTACATCAAAGTGTCAGTGTGCACAGCTCAGTTTGAGAGGGGTGAGGAAGCTGAGTGGAGGCAGTAGAAATGAACCCATACCTTTAGCTCTGAAGTCCATTCCTGTTTTCAATCCAGGAGGCACTGTTAACAAATCTGAAGAGGAGACTGAACTGAAGTAAACGGGTGACTAAATGCCATGTTTCAGATAAAGATGTGGCTGGATGATATTTTAACTGATACACAATTCATTCATCTGACATGATTTTGTCCCATTGTAGTTCTACTATAATACTGCATTTCAAAGACAATTTAGGAGGTTCAAAGAAAATACAGGAGATACCAATGGCAACCTATTTGATTTGGAAGCAGCTTATTTCACATGAAGCAGGTAGCAGGGGCCCACCATTCTCAAAGTCAATGTCTTCTTCCAGCTCAGACTTCTTCTTTATCTGTTCCAGAGTCAGTTCCTCCATGCCAGCTATTGAAAGATAAATGGTTGGATTAAGAAATAGTAAAGAGTAATAGTAATAGAGTAACAGTAAGAGAAATAGTAATAGAGACCAAGAAATAGTAAATAACAAATGGAGGTCACAACAGATCACTTGATGTGCTCCAGTCCTACCTGGCAGAAAGGGGTAGTTCGTGTTGCTCCCTCTCAGACTCTCAGATGGGGGCCCGGGGGCCCTTTGCAGAGACAGGGAGTTCTTGGCAGACAGGCCTGTGTTCTCCAAAGGCACCTAAAGGTGCAACAAATGAGATGACAGCAAACACGGAAACTTACATTTTCTTTTTCTAATCGAGGAATGAGAAATTGCTAGTAGTGCCATTGCCAAATGTGAGAAAATATCACTTCAGAGTTTGAAATCTTTTTTTTCTACAGAGGAAAACAGTTGGTACCTCTGTGAAGTCCAGCAGCATTCCTGTGGTTGGATCTCTCACCACGGACAGACCGGAGTGCAGGGGGGTGGGGGGACAGTGGAGAAGAGCATCCAGATTCTTCTCTCTCTTAGTCAGTCTAATTTACAGTAGATTGCAATATGCCACATAGAGACAGGAGGTTGACACAGGTACAATCACAGGCATCTCATTATAACATTTGCAATTACTGTAATCGTGAAAATCTATTCACACACTTGGTAAACTTTTCGAAAGCAGCATCTTTGTCATGAATAGGTAACCATGCCGGATCACTCAGGAAGCGCCTCTCCACCTCTGCCTGCAAGTCCACACTGAATGGAGGAAGTCCATGTGGCAGCTGAGTGATGGGAAGGAGGTGGCACAGCAAAGTGTCAGATTCCTAAAATCTCTTTTGTCAATAGATATATAATCTTTTGACTAATGACAAGTACTCCGTAGCTGGAGAATCACACAATGTCTTGAATGACTGACAAGCTTACTGTAGCTAGTGGATGTAGAGGTTGGTGAGAGGGGCGAGGATGAGTCAGGAGTTCAAATTTCCCAGAGCACCCCGCCTCTAGTAAAGACAGAGGGAGGTCTGCGGGCCCCAGAGGAGGCAGCTCTGATGAAAAATCATAATAACCATAATATTACATTTCGTTAAAAACGGGTGCAGAAAAATACTTTATTTAATTAATCGGTGCTGCGATTTGTCATTTTCCCGCTCCCGTGATTTGTTTCATTACATGACCCACCCTTGCTGCCAGGAATTAAAAACATGTATGTATCACTGTATCTTATGGAGGTTCCCTAATCCCTAGTCATTACAGTTAAATTCATGTTAACCACTGCAAATGTTAGGCACAGTTAGCTGGAAGGCTAGTTACAAATCCGAAAAGCTTTCAGGTCTTGCAAACTGCCATTGACATTTTAACATGAAATTCACATGCAAACCCTGCAGACTAATAACTAACTCACCTATTCTGTCCATATCTCCCTGTGGGGCACCAGACCGATTTCAATTAAAGTTACTTAGCCAAGTTGCAGTGTTCATAGATGTTGGCACTTCTGTCTGTGTAAGGCGGAAGTACGTATGGCGGAAGTTAGTGAATCTGACAATTAAACCTTTTTGCCATATTATACTGATGCACAGAATGGTTGGGTTTGTTATAAATATTTAATCCAGAATAATGTGTTTTGAATATCTGTTTTATTTAATATGCGTGATAAGGCCGCCTTCTCCAACGCAATAGCTATGACGTCATTTCTCTGCGCCAGTGTTGATGTGAGAGTCCGGGGGGGGGATTTAGCGTGATTTCTT
The DNA here is from genome assembly GCA_027481765.1 of Tenualosa thibaudeaui. Classification (NCBI taxonomy): domain Eukaryota; kingdom Metazoa; phylum Chordata; class Actinopteri; order Clupeiformes; family Clupeidae; genus Tenualosa; species Tenualosa thibaudeaui. Next base: position 875,912 of record JAIFZK010000151.1, read on the forward strand.
GAAACCCCAAAGGTTTGCTCATTATCACGATTTAAATATGTAATTGTTGTGTTGAAGGATGTTAGACGTTGTTTTATCTCGTACCCATCTAACCGCTAATATCAAATCCCCAAATACTGACCATTCAATTGCTACTTTTGGTCGATTCGATTAACGATAGCAGACAGTCGATTAGCAAACATGCTCAACTACGTAACTGATGTAGTTTAATATTTTGTGCAATCAGTGTTTCATATGTAACTACTCAGCCCTACAACAGAAATAGTGGAGCTACTGATAATCTTTTATAGGTGTAAACAGCGTGATCAAGATGGTCGTCTTCCCTAGTGCTTTAACAGAGGAAGAAGAGGCTTTGCAAAAGAAGTATGCCAAACTGAAAAAGAAGGTGAAGGACTACAAAATATTTCAAAATTGAAATATTTTTGATACAAAAATTACTTCACGTTTCTGCATGACATAATACAGTATTGACACGAAAATATTGCAGCATTGCAGTGTACTTCCAAAAAAAGTGAAGGTTTTATTCATATGTTTTTCTTTTCAGAAAAAAGCCCTCTTGGCTTTGAAGAAACAGAGCTCCACGAATCAGAACAACCAGGCAGGACTGAAAAGAAGTATGTGCTTAGGCCTAAGCGACTGAAGAGAAGTACTCTGGTGGGAACTTTATGTTTAGCTTATGTTTTCTTTCCTCAGCATTGTCAGATCAACCAGTGCTGGACTCAGCATCAGCTACTGAGCAAGCAAAAATGCTCATCAAATCTGGGGCCATTAGTGCTATCAAATCAGAGAATAAGAACTCTGGTTTCAAGCGCTCAAGGACACTTGAATGCAAACTTAAGGTGAGCTAGAAAAATTTACAGCATTTTACAATGGTTTATTCAGTGTAAAATGTTAGCTACAGTATAAACTTTGGGTTTCACAAGTGTAGTGATCTGTGTGTGTAAGCTGCTGTGGTTAGTCAGTGTAAAATGTGCAAAAATGTTTTAGGACCCAGAGAAAGGCCCTGCACCAGCATTCCAGCCTTTTCAGAGAAGCGTCTCTACTGATGATGAACCTTTAGAGGTAAGTGTCTCTCTTGAGATTCTAAGAAAAAAACAAAAAACAACAGTGTCCATCATAGAAACTGATTAGTGAACTTGAACACACACACAGTGTAACTGTATGTGTAATCCTTTGAATGGTTTACTTTGGGTCATTTAGAAAAACTATATTAATGGAATGAAATTAAAGCAATGACGATACCGAATATAGAAAACATTAACCATTTTCCACGTTTTGATTACATCATCATTGTGACTGAAACTGTTGAAATGAAAAAGCATAAAGCTTCCAAAAGGTCTTATTAAGTCTACTCATTTCTTTCCTTCAGTCTAGCAAAAGGGCTCACAGAAAATCTCTTTATGAGAGGTAAGTACTAGTGCTCAACATATGATTTTTTAATTTGATCTGACATGTTAAAAAGTAGGGCTACATTGTGTAAGATGAGATATTTGTATTCTTACGTCAGTTCTGACTAGTGTTTTTGCACCCCCCCCCCCAGTTTTGTAACCTCAGGTGAAAGGAGCCGTGACGAAGAGGAAGGAAGTGGGATGCCGTCGGGTCGGGAAGCTGACCGTGACCAAGACAGAGATCGAGAAATGGACCGGGACAGAGACAGAGAGCGAGACAGAGACAGAGAGCGCGAGAGAGAGAAAGATCGAGACAGAGAGAGGGACAGAGGCCGGGACAGAGAGCGGGACCGGGACCGAGACAGGAGTCGGGAGAGGGAGCGTGACCGAGACCGTGAAAGAGAGCGCGATCGGGAACGAGACAGAGACCGGGATCGGGACAGAGACAGGGATGGACCATTCAGACGTGAGTGCTTTCAGCTGTTATTTATTTATTTGACTACAACTTTGCAACTTAAAATTGTATGATTATCAGTTGTTTATTGTTCATAAAATCATTATTTGTGTGTTAATCAGAAAATACATGATATGATTAATGGTATATGTTTTGATTAATGACATAATTTTATTAAATGACTTCGCAGACTTGCATATCGCAGAAGTGGAATTGACCAAAGGAAACTTAGAATGTTAGTTATGTTTGTTAGTAGAATAACACAGCAACCACAGGTTTAGTGTTTGTGAACCATGATGTAAAGGTATAGCAATGGGAGTTCGCCTCTGTGTGTTCAGGCTCTGACACATACCCTGAGCGGAGAGGCGCACGAAAAGGAAACACAGTCTACGTTTATGGCACAGGCCTGGTGGAAGACAGCCTGCGTGCAGCCTTTGCCCCACATGGCAACATCATTGACCTGTCTATGGACTCCCCTCGCAAGTATGTGTGCACTTAGGAGCTAGCCCCATGTCATGTCTGACAAGACTCAAAACCATCACTGTTCATGATGTCAAAGATTGTGCCCTGAAGATGAAAATGTATTGGTGATGAAGCAATGCTTGCTTGAAGTAGCTGTGTAGCAAATTAGATCAATATGAATGTAATACTCCATCATTGTCACTAAGAGTAGATTTGACTTACTTCCCTACTACTTCATAATATGTAGATTTGAAAAATGACAAATTTCTCAGGGCTGTATTCATTCTCTCTCTCTCTAGCTGTGCCTTTATTACTTTTGAGAGGATGGAGTCGGCTGACCAGGCTGTTGCAGAGGTGAGAGACATATTCACTTTTTGTTTTACACTTACTTTTAATTCACCTCCTGTATTATTATTTTTTTTATGAAAAGCACCCATTTGCTTTGACATGTTACAAAGTCCAGTCGTGGGGGCAGTGTTGAAGACTGCAGGGCTGATACACTTTGGTGTTTGTAATTCTTTAACCTTTTAACTTTGACCCACTGATTGCCTGGACTTTTTTGTCCATTTCTTTGTCTTGAGGACGTCACCTTTCAAGATTGCCAGTGGTTTCACAGGACACCAGCAGCTCCTAAACAAACATTTCTTTGTTCCAAGTAGTACATACTTATACTAGGTTATCCACCTTTAGTAGCATCACATGAAACAACAGATGTTAAATGTTTTGTGTCATTCCACACATCTCTACATCTTTTCCCTCATCCTGTCTCAGCTGAATGGCACAATGGTAGGAGATGTTCCCATCAAAGTCAGCATTGCCAGAAAACAACCTATGCTGGAGGCAGCCACAGGGAAATCAGTCTGGGCTTCTCTGGGTAAGTCTCTGGTTTCACAGAAGACTGTTCCACGGACTTTTGGCGCTCCAAGATTGTAACCCAATCCCTTGCTTTTTGTCTCCACAGCTGTGCAGAACAGTGCCAAGGGTTCTTACAGAGATAAGAGAAACCAAGTTGTGTATGGTGAAGATTTATTTCACTAAAATTGAGAATTGAAGTAGGTTTGCTTCATACTGTGTCTTATGTACTGTGGGTTCTGGAATCTATTGTTATTGTTTGATAGAAAGTCGGGGTGCTTGCTTTTGTACAAATACATCTAGAGATTAGGAATGCTCGTGCAAAGACGCTCTACTCAGCTTATGTTGGCTGCAGCTTTTTCCTGTGGCACTCAATAAAGCTTGTCAATACATTTTTCCATCCTGGGGTTTGTGTAGTGTGATGTTAAGTTTAGACACACCATCATTGCGTTGGTCACATCCCACCATCATTGGTGGGGTCACATCCAAATATCTAAATGTGTATGAAAAGGTGGCAGCTTAGGTCAATAATAGGCCTTCTTATTTTTGTCACTGCATGTTCACTGACTACAACTGACTTGCTGTTATGCAACATTTCTATTGAGCTGTGCTGACCATTACTGTATTATGTAAGAACATGCTGAACACTAATGCTGCATGTGAAATCAAATTAATCAATTTTTGTGACTTCATCTTGATGATAAACACAGTCGACTTGAAAATATTCCAACAAAATGTGATATTTGTTGGCTTGACATACAAAAACTGAATAGTCTCTAAATGGTTAACACTGTAAACATTGGAAGATGCAAATGGTGGGAAACCGGAAAATGCATGTCCTTCGGCATTCTTCCTCGTTGACCTTATTGATTGTGCTGAAACCAACACCATTCATTCTATAGAATGGGATCCATAAGAGCATGGTGATATAGGCAGGGTAATGTGCTGTAAATGTGTATTCACTTTTTGACCTTTTTGACATGACTTGTTTATTGATAAGTCACACAGTTACACAGAAAAGACACACTGGAGACGCTCATCTACTGGTTCTCAATCCTACTCATGCCTCTCCTGAGGATGTTCTGTCCTTCCCTGCTCTGCATGTCTGATTGGATTGGTAACCTGGGTTGCCATCCATCTCACTGCCATATCTTTAACTCTTTCTTAAAGTTTGGCTGAAAAAAAAAGGAAATTTCTGTGTTTCCATCCAACTCACTGGCTCTTATTTGTGTGGAGTCTGTGCGTTTCCATCCTGAACCAGGGAGTGTGTCTTAGGCAGGAATAAACAGAAGATATGCAGGATTGGGACTTGAGACCCAGATTGAGAACTACTTCCAATATCCACATAACCCCATATGACCCACATTTAAAGCCTCACATGAGATCACATATTTACATCTTTACATTGGGCTTGACCTGCTGGCTTCTGGTTTACACACACAATGCACTGCTTCGCCACGCAACACAAACCAGCCAGTAAACAAAGCCCAAATCAGTATCACATAACCGTTAGGACAAAGGCAATGGGGATTTTGCTTTTATACACCCTCAACCACTCCACCTCCATCCACCCCCCCCACCGCTGCCTCACTCTCTCTCTGGGCCTGCATACAGTTCTGTGCAGTAGTCTTCCCGTGTTGCTCCTTTAGGTGGCGCCGTAGAGCAGGCTTGTGGGCGAAGCGCACTTGGCAGTAAGCGCACCGGTGCGGGCGCTCGCCGCTGTGTAGGTTCATGTGATCACACAGTGTGGCTTTCTGGGTGAAGGTCTTGTTGCACAGTGGGCATCGGTGCACCTTGGCCCCGCGGTGGACGCTCATGTGGCGGTTGAGGTTGCTGGCGTGAGTGAACTGCTTGCCGCAGCAGGGGCACACGTAAGGCAGGTGGGTGGCGCGCATGTGGACCAGCAGAGACTGTGGGGATGGGAAGGCCAGACCACAGTGGTCACACGCCACCGGGCCAGACGCACAGGAGGTGGAGCCCACCACGGCCACGGAATCGTCCGTTCCTCCACCTTCCTCATCAGCGGGGACTCCCACCACACTGATGCCACCCCCATCCCCGTTAGAGTCATCCAGGCTGTAGCGCATGGCTATGTCCTCCACACCTGGCTCCTCTCCCAGCGCTTCCTCCTGACCCTCGCTCAAGTCATACTGCATCCTGGGAGGGCTGTCTGACTGGCCATGAGCAGAGAGGTAGGCAGAGCCCAGATCCCCTCCCAGGGCGAGGATCTCTGCAGGGGAGGGGAAACGCCAGGCCTCTTGGTAATTCCCGCTTACCGGGCGGCGGTCTCGAAGAGTGCCCCGTCTACGGTGCCTAAAGCCTCTTCCTCGTCCAGCACGGGGCTCGAGAAGCCGACGCCTCCAGGTGCGTGGTCCCTCCCCCCCTAGTCGGCTCACTCCATCCAGCACCACAGCTGCCCCACTCGGGTCCGACTCAATGGGGTCGTCCAAAATCACAGGCTCTCCAACATCATGGATTTCCTCCGGTTCCTGATCGTCCTCTTTTATACGAACCCTCAGGACCTCGTAGTCACCATCATCGTCATCTTGCGAGGAGGCAGTGAATGCCCTGGCCTAGATAACAATATGTAAGTGTGTCACTAAAAAAAATGATTTACAAAGAACTTACCAATAGATACAGAGACAGGTACAGATACGTCTCAAAATATTTTTATATTTTGAAATATTTCCCTTACTGTCTAATGAATCTATATATCTATACTTCACACATGCCCACACTGCCAAAAGTACCAATACCTGGTTCAATGACCATGTAATTTTCAAATTTTATGAGACACTGAATTAGGGGTTTTCTTTAGTTGTAAGCCATAATCATCAAAATTAACATGAATAATGGCTAGAAGAGTTTCACGTTTTACATTGAATTACTGAATGAACTTTTCCACAATATTCTATTTTTTGAGACGTACCTGTACATCTCTCCTACAATGCGTCAACTATAACTACTTGGCTACAACAGGTCTATTTTAGCCAAATTTGAGTGAAATTTTCTAACCTATTTGATAGTCATTTCATGTTTTTCATTGTGTGTCTATGAGTTAATCACCTTGATCTCTGAGAGAGCATGTGCTTCCCTGTGCTGGACGTCTGCCTGGGACAGTGAGTCTGTGTGGTTGCTCCCTGAGGCCTGTGAGACCACCTCTGGACTGTGGGGCTGGGGAGAAGAAGAGACCCTCTCAGGTGAGCCAGGCTGTATGGAGGGGATGCTGCCACTCACCGGCATGCCCACAGACAGAGGCTGCTCTGTTTTAACAGCCTGGGCAAGAAGAGATACAGACAAGCCTACACTGAAACCCTCGTTTAACTCACAGGGAAGGAAAGCTGCATGAATTTGCTGCAGCTGAGACCATTTTCTAGCCACTATCATGGTGACTCAATTATTAGAGTTTTGATGTCATTTGATGTCATCCTGACATCTTGTCATTCACGTTTTGCATCTGCCTGGTTCATGAGTGTAGCTCCACACAGGTTCAGAATGGTAATACCCTTTTTGGCTCTGTTGTAGTGACTATGTAAGGAATACCTTTCAAAGGCAGATGGTAATGGATGTATGTGGTGATGTTCCTGGAATAGCAGCTCATTGCTTTTCACACAAGGCTACTGACTAAAAACTAAACTCCAAGTTTGAGCACTGATGACATACCCTGCTAGGACTGGGATTCCTGGGTTGCATGTACATGCTGAGGGCACCCCGGCATTTCTCCACGATGTGCTCCATCTGCAGATAGCTGGCAGCAGTAAGATAGTTGACGATGTCTTTGGAATGGAATTTCAGTGTGCCCGTGTAACATGACTGAAGCAGTTTACAGACAACAGTAGCACTGTGCAACACTGACACCTGGTGGTTAAAGAACAGGAAAGCATCTTCAGAAATTCAGCAGACTAGACAATAGGAGCTGACATTATCCATCTGTAAATGCCACAGACTAGTACCTCATAACCTATGAATTGATGCGATTTCATCAAATAATCATTGTTGACTTTTTGGGGACAATACATCAGCAACAGTGAGGCTCAATAACTGTGACATGTCAATCTAGTAAAACATCACTGTGCATACTTAAGAAGCACAGGACAACTGTATCAAAGACTAGCTGCCTGCCATAGACATCTATGCTGTCTGACTGTATTACTGACCAATAACGGTACTAAGTAGAGCATTAAAAATTAAAATGACAAAGCAAAATAGGACAGTTAGGTTAGATCTCCATCTTTAAGACCTGGGAGCACTTTGATCCCCTTAAGATGACATAGCATTTTTCCCACCTGTAGTTCAGAGGAGGGGTTCAGAAGAAATTGGTCCCTGAGAAAAGGAGAGCAGGCTGCCAACACAACTTTGTGACCCCGAAATGCCTGTCGACCACTGGCCACAATAGTTATGTCACAGAAATGCTGCTGGGTGCGCAGAGAGTTCATGTTGCTGAGGGCTGCGTCGCCGTGCCCCGGCAACTGGAAACACACCTCCTCCATCTTTGTGGGAGAAAAATATAATTTGTGATTGGACATTAATTAACGGAAGGCCTACACACTGACCTCCACTTACAACCCTCCAGTTAACGTTACATAAACATTTCTCAGACATCTCTTCAGCATTGTCATCAAAGAACAAAAGTTTCGTGCAGATCAGCACGAATAGACGTATAGATAAGCAACATTTATTAAGCAGAAAAATCAACCCATTTAAGTATCATGCATAGTAATACGTTTGTGCACCTGCGACGGAGTAGAAACATATGACGTGGTGTTTATGAACTGGCTAGGTGGTCAGTAGAGTTTGCTGTTGTAGTCTAAATACTACGATTTCATTCTTACACTTACATTCGTTCACCTGCGTCTGTTTAATACTATATTATTTTACACTAATTAAGAATTAATAGCTAAACAGATGATGTACCGTTAGGTAACTTTAATGGTTTTGTTGACAGCCTGATTATGAACCATGGTGAGAACAAATCGCGATACGAGTCTCTCAAGCCAACTGTCTGTGCCAACTATCCTTTACTAGGTTAATCGTCAACGAAGACACACGTGATTAATCCAAGTACATCATACATTGCAGAAAAACAGCGCTTCTGGTCTAATGCAAGGTTATTTATTTCTTTTTATACAATTATCCGTGGTTGTAACCGTGGCCTGATATCTTTGCACACAGTCAACTAACGTTAGCAACCTTTTGAAAACATTTAAAATGTTAACTTCACAGTCTAGGTTTCATAGATTTGATCCACGTATATATAGTGTAAGGCAGATTTATAACCTTATTGTGATTAGTGCCGTTTCATTGTTCATTTTGAACTTGTTGGCAAACATTACTTCCTGAGAATTTAGGGCCATTCAAGGTTCATTACCTAGCTACAACTGCGGCCGGGGCAATCGAATAGCAAATCACAGTCAACAACGTTGGGTGGCTAACGTAATCACTGGCTATGACAATGGAAAAATAGGGCTTAAAGTAGACATATGTTAGTTACACTTTTAGTATCTGTCGCTTTTCCTCTGACTTCGACAACTTTTAATCAGTAACAGCACAATCGCTTGTGCTGGGCACAATGGAGTCAACTATCCTGGATAACTAACCTAGCTATGTTAGCTATATCAGACTAGCTGACGCTACATAAGGCACATTTGAGCTACTGCTAGCCAATTAGCTTGCCCCCTAGCAAATCAGTTGTAGAGCTAACGTAGCTATCTTTTAGCTGTTCACGTTAATTCAAGAGGATACATTAACGAAACACAACAGAAACTGTTGAATCTTACCTGTTGTTAACTCAAATTATTGGAATGTGTGCCGATTGCTTGGAATTTTCTAGCAAGGTCAAAGCTTGCAATTACTGTGGGTGTGATTATATGAATGTGTGTTGTTTACTTTTCACTGGCAAGCTTGCTCTTCTGTCCTGTTTTGGTGCTGGCAACTTAACGGACACCAAACAGCTACTTCCCCACCACGGCCCATGTCAACACGTTCGAAAGCTTGATGTCCTAAATTTAAAGGGGAATAGATTCTTTTAGGAAGTATTCGTTTGGTTATTATCTCACTTTGTTGTGGTTTACCTATCCCGTATGAAAACCCATATTCAACAACTATTTGATGAAAAAACGTAGGTTCACTGCTCATTAAACACATCTGATGGATGTGTTTAGTCACTCCCGGGGAGCTGAGACAATGCTAGCTAGCCAGATACTAGCGTTAAATTAGTAACTGGCCTGCTGATAGCAGAATATACCACAGACAAAGACCGTTGTCTAGAAGTGCGAACAATATGTGAAACATTTCTACAGTTAGTTTGCCTTCAATCAGGTTGGAAGGTTGGAACATGTATATACTGCAGCTTGCACATTAGCAACAACAGCAGACCACTTTCCTTTGTCCAAGGGAGTTTTTTCACGTCAGTTCAACCAGAGAACGTCAGTGACGTAGTCGCGTCAAAATACGTCCCCCTTGGATTTCTGAAGAATATGTCGGCATCCGCACCGATGGACGAGGTAAGACCACAGTGAATGAACAATGGTAGAGTAGTTCTTTCGTTAATGGCAGTACTGTGTTTTTATTTCTTAGGATAATACCCGTTTTCCCTCTGTCTTCGGTCTAACCCACAAGCCTAATGGTTTAGGTTCAGAGTACCTACTGGTTGGATGCAGTTTAGCTAAGTTTGCAGATGAATCAATAGACAACCGTCTTCTTGCAGCTAGTTAACGTTAACATTTCAGCTGGGCTGCAAACATCATAGTGTTAAATTTTATACGTGGCGTTCTTTTCGCAGCTATTTCTATTTGGTCTATACTAGACTTTGCCTAAAATGTTTAGTTACTTCGGTGTCTTCGTTGTGATGAGTAAACTATGAACTGTACTGTCATATTTCTGCTATTAAGTTTTCACAGGTGGTGAGATACTTCTAGAAATGAAAGACCTCTTTACATTCAGTAGATCAGCCCCGTTATGGTGGCGTTTAAATATAGTTCACTAAGAGAAAACAGTTACTCGCAAACCTAGCCTAACGCTAGTGCTCTTGTTTGTTGTTTTCAGAAGTCCACTGAAAGAAAATCACAACTTTCCAAACCGGATGCAAGGGAATCAGGTACGTGCTGCGATTGCGTTTACCTTGATTGCAATATATGAAGTAAATGTTTTAGATGTGCTTCTATTTTAAATGCAAGGTACAACAGTACAATACCATATAAACAGAACTCGGCTGCTTAGTAATCTGCTTAGTATTGTCATCAGAGAAAATATTTCACTATAGTGAAGTTTGAGAAGAGCACATTTCATCAACTAGACATAGCCATTAGCTGTTGTCTTCAATGTAATCGTTACAATAGATAGATCTGTGGATAGATGGATAGATCTTATGCAAATCACTGCCCATGTTAACAACTGCATTCACTTGATTATCGTTCAACTGGTTTTCCCATGCCTGGTCTGTTCTCTTGTAGGCAATGCAGCAAAGAATCTCACAGCATCATCATCGTCTTCCTTCTGTTCCTCGCCTCCATCTCCTAGTACAGCCACCATGAGCTCTTCTGCTTTTGCTAGCAAATCTCTTCCACCTTCCAGCTCCTCTTCCTCCTCATCTTCTTCACTTGGCACTTCTCCAGTTGTCAGCCCTCCACCAAAGATCCACCGTGCTCGAAAGACTATGAGCAAAGCTCCTCCAACACAGGTGAGGTCTCCTTGCCCTGATGCTATACAAAGAGTATACACATCTTTATTACATATGCTTGTCACGTCAAAGTAATTTGAAGATGTTGTGAAATCAGCTTGTTGCTTTTGAAGCTTATTTTATGTTTCTAAATATAAAAAAATATGCGAATGATATTGCCTTCTCCTTAATCAAGCCATGTCTATTTTGTGTGTTCATGTTTGTGGTTTAGATGAGGTGTATTGAGGCAGCTATTGTTCCAGTAGACCCTGAGGAGACTATGACCAGTTTGACATCAGACATTGACACAGGTAAGCCTGCTATTGACTATACAACTCACAGTAATTGGGCTACTGGAAATTCATGAATGGTGGCATGTAGAATAGTGATCAGCTATTAACAGGTTGCCTTAACTAAACATCCCTCTTGGAGACCTTGAAAGAGATGCTGATGATGCTGTAATGATAATATTCTATACTCTTTTGATCCTGTGAGTCAGTGAAACATACAGCAGTGAAGTGAAGTACACACTAACCCGGAGCAGTCGGCTGTCCGCAATAGCGGCGCCCGGGGAGCAATAAGGGGTTAGGTGCCTTGCCTTGCTCTAGGGCACTTCAGCTAAGGTCCACTGGTAGGGGATCGAACCAGCAACTCTTTGGTTATAAACCCGAAGCCCTAACCAGTAGGCCCTGGCTGCCACCATTCTATTACCACTTGGCCTGTATTGCTGTGGATTGTCTTCCAATGTGAACTTACCGAGTCTTCCCTCTGTTTCCAGCAGCTGTGAAGAGAAGAAAAGTGAGCCCAGATGTGGAACACACCCCTCTGTCAAAAGAAAAGGGAGAGAAAAGTGCTTTTGTGGTACCAGAGGTGGGTATGGGAGAAGGAGCGCAGGTCTCTATAGATCTGTAGATGTAGTGTTATTACTCATCCATTCACTGTTTGATCTGATTGTATTACAGCCAGTCAGTGTGTCCACCACTCCAGAAAAAGTAGAGCCTGTCACCGTAGCAACCAAAGAGCATGGAAGTGGATGGCTGGAAGACCTGGATGATGATGCTGACGAGGAGGACTTCCACCTCCTCTATAACAGCTATGCCGGAGATGATGTCATTTTCTCTGATAGCAAAGTAAACTAGATGGCCACAGCATATCACTTGTCTTCATACGTCTTCATACGTTATCTTTCACATTTTGTTTTTGCCAGTTTAGTCAGAAATAAGTTTGTAAAGCAAACTTGTATGGACCTATCACCATCCCTGAGTTCCTGTGCTCTCCTCTTGTTTTGCAGTCTGAGGACGGGATGCTGGAGGACCAGCCTAGTGGGAGGGAAGGAGAGGAGTCTGGGAACTTGTCTGACCCTGTAAGTACTGTATCTTCAGTCATGTCTTGATATGAGATGTTGTTATTGTGTAGTTTTGTCCAGTAGCTCTCAAATCTGATCTCCTCATATATTCTTCCATTAATCTGCCATTGGCAGTTGGCTTCAGTTGTTGTTCATGCCAACATGTCTTGTAATCCTCAGAGCCCACTAGCAGAGAAGCCTGGGAAGTTGCAGAAGAAGGAGGCCAGAAATGGGTCTCCATGGGTAGGGGTAGACCGAGCAGGAGGGACCGATCAAACCAGCACACCGGAGGACGATCCTGGAGGTAAGGAGGAAGCATCTCGTGTGACGTGAACTTGATAGAGCTCTAATTGAAATGAAAAGTTGGGTAATAACAAAAAAAGTCACCTGACAGAATCACTTTGCTAATTTAACAACATAAGCAAGATGCTAAGTGCAAGCATAACAGGCTCAGCGTTTTGCTCCTGTGTGTGAGATGGCTTTGTTGCCCATGATTGACATTAGTGCTGATGTCTTAAACTTAACAGCACAGACAGCTTTGTTGTGTGTTACATTGTGTTACATTGTTGATTATATATCTGCCCAGAAGCTTTGTTATTCAAGCATATAAATTGAAATTACTTTTACCTTTCTGGTAAAGAAATCCTCATGGTGGCTGTGTGGGTGTGGGAGCCCCTGAGAATTAGTGTCTGTGTGTGTTGTAGATAGTAAGTGGTAGTGATTGTATTCTCACAGAGCCACCATCAGGCTCGTCAGCAGCTCCTGGAGGCTTGGCCAGTGACTACACAGAGGTGCCACTGGGCTCCCTGGACATAGCTGCAGCAGATAGCCTCTCACTCTCCTCACACCCTGGTCAGTTCAGAACTGTGTTGTATGTATGTATGTATGTTCTAGCTGTGTTGTATGCTCTAGTATGTTCTAGGAGTTGATTATTTGCCGTAACCCCTCCGTCATCTCCCTGTCTGTGGGCTGCTGTGTGTGTCTTTGTGTAACAGAGGGCAGTGAGAGTGGGGAGACGGAGCGGCTGGAGGAGCTGCCCCTGTGTAGCTGCAGGATGGAGGCTCCACGTGTGGATGGTCTGAGTGCAAGGGGCAGCCGTCTCTGCATGGCTATCGAGAGCATCAATGGAGAGGTGTGTGTGTGCATTCATGCATGCATGCATGCATTTGGGTTGATAACAGCTAATACATTATAGTTTCTTTCAGCCAAATTTAATGGCTGCACAGAGAGATGAGAATGATATAACATTCACTGTTTTTGCTATGTGTGTGTGCGTGTGTTTGTGTGTGCACATGCAGCTGGTTGGCTGCACCAGTACTGTGGTGAAGGGGGAGACTATGCGGCCATCCAGCCGAGTGTCCCTCATGGTGCTGTGTGAGAACCACCGCTCCCACATGGTGAAACACCACTGCTGTCCAGGCTGTGGCTACTTCTGCACCTCGGTAACACACTCACCTAACTTCTCTCAGTTAAACACAATCACCTAACTTCTCTCAGTTAAACACAATCTGAAATTTCTCTCTCTCATGCTCTCTCTCTCTCTCTCACACACACTTTCAGGGCACGTTTCTTGAGTGTTGTCCTGACGTGCGCATCGCTCACCGTTTCCACCGAGGTTGCGTGTCAGTTTTGGGAGGTGGGCGTGGCAGTAGGGGGGTGAACGGTGGCCTGCTCTTCTGCCCTCACTGTGGTGAGGATGCCTCGGAGGCTCAGGAGGTCACTGTCACACCGCCAGCTTCTGCAGCCGGAGCTGTGGTCACCGCCACTGCCTCCACCACTACACCAGCACTCCCACCCCCTCTCAAATCTCCCCTCACAGCTGCTCCACTCAGCAATGGCAAGAGGCCAGGAGGACCTGTGAGGTGTGTGTGTGTGTGTCTGTCTGTCTGTCTGTCTGTCTGTGCGCGCGCGTGTGTGTGTGTGTGTGTGTGTGTCTGTCTGTTTGTGTGCGTGCACATGTGCGTGTGTGTGTATAAACCTAAAAGCTAAAAAAATTGAAGGTAGTGTCACAACAAATAGTCTGGATAACCCAACATTACCCCAAATAGTGGTGAATTGTTACATAGTGTTGCTTTAACTGCAGTTTATTAAACATCACTCATAATGAATGTTAGAAAAGGTAGAATAATGAAAAAAGAAATGCATTCTCATGTATAGCCCATTCTGATGTGTTAACCTCATAGTTGAAGAAATGAATCAATTGGTTAACAGTCAGGTGTGTGTGTGTGTGGCTGTGTGTGTGTGTGTCTGTGTGTGATGTTTAATTAGCGCAAGGATGCGTGGCCGAGGCAACGTAAGCCGTCCCCCTGAGCAGCAGCAGCCGCCGCCGCCCCCTCCCCCCAGTGCACCGACAGGAGTGAGCCAAGAAGCCACCACACCTGGGGAGGGTGGCGTGGACAGTGTGGGCCCCTCTCTGTGTCTGCCCAATGGCAAACCCATCTGCCCCAGTGCACTTCCACCAGGCGACAGGAGGGCGGCGCTACAGAAGGCCATTCTCACACAGGACTCTGAGAGGTAGGAGCACTAGCAGTGCCAAAGCACTTTTTTATTGAAGCTTTCTGTATTGAATGAAGCTTTCAAGCGCTGCTGAGTTAGTCAATCATGAGGAGGTTTGTGTTCCGCATAAGCAGTCAGGCACTGAATGGGGAGCCTATGGTACTAATTGCATCTTCCTCTGATTTGCTGTCCTGTGATTGGTCAGGAAAAAGAAGCTGAGGTTCCATCCACGGCAACTCTATCCAGCAGCCAAGCAGGGCGAGGTCCAGAGAGTTCTGCTCATGCTCAGTAAGTTTGACCACTTTTCACCATCTGTCAGTTCAAATTTGAAGAAATGTTTGACAAATGTAATAAACATGAAATATAAGTGGTTGTTGCTTGTTCCTAGTAATCCACTTTGTCATCATGCTTACCTGTCTGTTGAATTTACTGTTGAGCTTTTGCACCGACTCGAATGTGTGCTGATGAAGAAAGTCAAATGGATGGATTTGTGTGGCTGTTCATATTTCTGTCTTGCGCTGCTGCAGTGGAGGGCATTGACCCGGCCTACCAGGCAGACTCCCAGAGCCGACGCTGTGCTCTGCATGCGGCAGCTCAGCGTGGCTTTCTGGAGGTGTGCTACCTGCTTGTGGAGGTGAGTTTCACTGCAGACGCACCATCTGTGTGCTTAACTTCACTGGGCCACTGCAGTAGAGTGCTTGGTGTGTTCACTCTCTGTTGGATGGTGCATTTTAGTAAACACGTGAAAGTACATTTTGTCTAAGTATGTATGAATCACTTTTGGCCATACAAGCAAAGCCCACACACAAAGCGTGACTGTACTCTCAATTGTGTTGTAGGCCGGTGCTAAAGTGGATGCCCAAGACAAAGCTCTCAGGACTCCTCTGCTTGAGGCCATCGCTAACTGTCAGGTGGATGTAGTGCGCTACCTGGTCCAGAGCGGAGCATGTGTTTACCATGCGGTGAGTGGAACAGCCACTAATCCTGCCTGCGCCAAACTCCTAGCAGACAGCATGTGTGTTCCCTGCCGTACTTCTGTTCCTTTCTGTCACTGCCAGTCACCCAGGTTCATGTCTTTTCTGTCTATTGAGATTTTCGTTTGAAGCAAGGGAGTCTCTCAGCGAGTTGAACAACTATGCAGGGAAGTGTTGGGTTTGGACATGTTGAGAGGCCTCAGGATGAAGCTGTAGGTGCTGCTGGGACATCTTGTTTCTAGATGAAAGACCAGTGTCATGATGGCGTTCTTTTTCTCTTTCCTTCTTTTCCCTTCCTCACCTCCTTTTGTTCAGGAGGAAGACGGTTCTACAGGTCTTCACCACGCTGCCAAACTGGGCAACCTGGAAATTGTGAGACTGCTGCTGGGAACAGGACAGGTGGATGTGAATGCCCAGGTGAGAGAGGGGGCTGGCCGCTCTGGAGTGCACAGGTGACCACTCCAAACAAGGCTAACAAATGCACAAGTCCTTGACTTTATGTTTGTGTGTGTGTGTGTACTTGCTGGTGACATTGTAGTATTATTTCTCTTTACTACCATCTGAATCTGCAGTATGTACCTAATTGAAACTACACCTACAGTACCCAACATGGAAATGAATGTTTTTATGGCACCAGGCCTCACCAAAGCCAAACCAGCGTAGTAAAAAGTCCTAGCTGATGGTTATTTCATTGACGTCATTTTTCTTGCCCGTGCATAAACAGGTTTTAATTCATGTGTAGATACTCACCTTTGCCCCTGGTTTCCTGTCTGCTCCTTTTAGGATAGTGGTGGCTGGACCCCCATCATCTGGGCAGCGGAGCACAGGCACCTTGAGGTGATCCGAGCCCTGCTGGACAGAGGAGCAGACGTCATGCTGAAAGACAAGGTAACACTTGACATGAACTGCTTTATACCGTACTGAGCACTGGGCGTTTCTCTACACACACACTTATATCTTCTGCATTATCGTGTGAATATTGACATTAAGGTCATAGATTTTGTATGCTTTTGGCATGTTGTTGATTGATGAGTATAAACTCGGTGTAATTTGAAGATTGTCACTTCACAGCATTGTTTCGAGCAAGTCAAGTACTGCTTCACCATGTCACTGATATTGTTTTACTTGCATGACGAAATAAATGAAGAAGCCCATTTATCAGTTGATTACAGAAGAAAATATGTGATTACTGACACTGAATATATTTAGTTATATAAAGTAAGCCTATGTGGTGATGTTTAATGGGATCAAGTGTAAGGTGACAATAACAAGCTATCTTTAGTTGCCACTGTTTCATCAGTGAGACCTGGCTTTTCATAGCTATAGGACTTTAGGTTGGCCACTTGAAACCCAAACACACATGCTGGTGCCTGACAAGACATAAAATCTCAAACTGGTTTTATTCTCCTCTATCTTCCCTTCCTTCTGTCTGTAGGAGATGAATGTGTGCTTGCACTGGGCGTCCTTTGCGGGGAGTGCAGAGATTGCAGAACTAATTTTGAATGCTGGATGCCCCCTGTCATCAGTCAACATGCATGGGGACACACCGCTACATATCGCTTCCAGGGAGGGATACCTGGACTGTGTCACGTGAGTCAGGAGGCCGTTAGCTACAGTGGAAACATGAGTGGAGTGTCCTGACCTGTCTTCTCCACCTTCTTACTGTTGCTAAAATCATTGCTATCAACACTTTAAGCATCATGGCGTCCTTGTGTTAGCGTTTGCATATGTTTGCATTGACTATGAATCAGCTCTTAGACAAGTCTCATTTGTCTGTCTCAGGTTATTCCTTTCAAGAGGGGCTGACATTGACGTGGTGAACCGCGAAGGAGATACGCCCCTCTCCCTAGCACGATGTGATTCGCCCGTGTGGGTAGCCCTCCAGATTAACAGGAAGTTGCGTAGGGGAATAGCGAATCGCATCGTTCGGACAGAAAGGATTATTTGCAGGTATATGTTAAATTTGAGTTACTGCACAAATCCTTATGTGTATGATGTGTAGTATCTCACAAGTACACCCCTCATATTTTTGCTCACACAAACTATTGACAGGTTGGGCAGTTTGAACATATATGCTGTGAGGTGTACTCACTTTTGTTGCCAGTTGTTTAGACATTATCGGATGTTTGTTGAGTTATTTTCCGAGGGCAATAAATCTTTACTGCTATACAACCTGTACAATGACTGCTTTAAGTTATATCAAAGTTTCATTTCCATAGATTTGTCCCATGAAAAGATATTTGCATATTTGCAAAAGCGTGAGGGGTGTGCACATGTTTGTGAGGGACTGTACATGTGCTAGTAGTTGTTGAGGTGTTCCAGGGAGGAGACTGTTAGTCAGTAATGCACTTGTGTCCCATGTGAAAGTGACGTGGCCCAGGGCTATGAGAATGTGCCCATTCCATGTGTGAACGCAGTAGATGATGAGGGCTGCCCATCAGACTATAAGTACATCTCTGAGAACTGTGAAACCTCCGCCATGAACATTGACCGCAACATCACACACTTACAGGTGAGAGCTTGGACCACTGAGTATTGGTTGGGACACTTTTAGAAGGATGATTGCTTGGTTAAGAATGTGTAGTCTCTTCAATGGGCATGTATATCTCATTAATTAAACCAGGGTATGAACTATGAGCCAATTATCTGGGACATGAAAGAATTGATCATGATTAATAGAGACTACAGTAGATGTATAAGAGATTTATCATGCTGGTAGTGTTTGTGACCAAAAGTTTGTCTTGCAGCATTGCAGTTGTACAGATGACTGTTCCTCCAGTAACTGTCTGTGCGGCCAGCTCAGTATTAGATGTTGGTATGATAAGGTCAGTGAAACAGTCCTTTATAACCTTTGTTCTATAAGCAGTCCTGTGGTGTGTGCGTGTGTGTGCGTGTGTGTGCGTGTGTGTGTGTGCGTGCGTGTGCGTGCGTGTGTGTGCGTGTGTGTGTGACTGAAATGAAATTACTATCAGGCAATTAACATTTCCATTAATATGAGTGTTTTTCAGCTCTCCATTACTCATTTAAGGCATCTGATATAGGTTTGTTATTTGCAGATGAGATTTTACTGACTGATAGAAAAGTTACGTTTGAGGTAGAAAGGTGCTGTACTTTGTTTGTGTGGTTTCCATCGCAGGATCAACGGTTACTACAGGAATTTAATAAGATTGAGCCTCCACTGATCTTTGAGTGCAACCTGGCCTGCTCCTGTCATCGAACCTGCAAGAACAGAGTGGTGCAGGCTGGCATCAAGTAAGACCTCATCCTCTAGTTGTCTGAGCCAGAAGAATTCAGCTCAGTTGTAGTTGTTTAATTTCATTAGTTATTTTTATTTATTACAACTCAGAGTTAGAGTTTAATCAATGACAGTCTTTTACTGGGACATGCATTGAAGTATAGATACTTGAGGGTAAACTCAAAAAGAATCTGATGTTAAACTCAACACATTTTCAACTAGAAAAACATTCAAAGAGTGCTTTAGCCTTAGTCCGACAAAAATCAAACTTATAAAATGCATGTACACACCTTAGACCAGTTGAAATTGGCCTAGTCATAATGAAACTTAAACACCCAGATAATAAGATTGGAATCGTATTTCTCTTGAGCTTGATCAGACTGGCACACCACCCTCAAATGCAAGACATAGTGTGGTCGGTAAACGGGCTCGGGTAACAACAACAGCTGCTGGCTTGTGTACATGTACAGCGTGTGTCTCACATGCAAAACAATGAAAAGCAAACTGTATGAAATAAACCTACAGTGCTGCAGTGTTGGCCATCTCTTCCCATCAAATATCGCGATAGCCTTCAAACTTACATTGGAAGTTTGTGGTTTAGCATAACATCTTTGGATTAGTCATAGACAGTAGAAGACTTAGCCACAACTAGGCTGGTAGAAACGCAGACAGGAGTATATTGCCACATACTGTCGCAGAGTCAAATGCGCTTTGGTCAATAATTCGATTTTTTCCCTATGCATGTATATTCAGATTACTCTCCTCCAGTTAAATCATTAGCTTGGTTATTGCCAGTAGCCAGATTTTAGATGTAGCATGTACACATACTGGCCAATGCAATACAAATTTTAGATGGTGTTCTGGATCACCAAAATGTAATCATCTGTTTCTTGTCCAATACCCAAAAGCATAAAAAAGGAGCTGAAAGAGGAGAGAATCCAAAGAGGGAGAGTCCGTATCACTTCTGTTCCTGTTTGTTTGTCTCTGTCAGGGTTCGTTTACAGCTCTATCGGACAGAGAAGATGGGATGGGGTGTAAGAGCTTTGCAAGACATCCCCCAAGGCAGCTTCATTTGCGAGTAAGTGTGTATGTGTGGGTGTGTTTGTATAATGAGCTGACAACAAAGTGTTTTACAAACTACAAAATGCAATGAATTACCTAATTAATTCAATTAAAGTATTTTAAGAACATTTTATATTTTCATGGTGTATTTTGACTCCTGTGCTGGATTTGTTTTGCTTTCTTTCCACAGGTATGTAGGGGAGTTGATATCCGATGCAGAAGCTGATGTGAGGGAAGATGACTCCTACCTCTTTGACCTGGACAATAAGGTAAAGCACCTGCTCCTCTCAAACAAGGTCAGCAGACTTGATTTAGTCAAAAGGCTTTTCACCACAGATTAGCATTTTCCTCAGCTGAGCCTTTCTTATTCATCTGGTCTCCAGTGGATTTGAGTTATTCTCTCAGCCTGTGGTCTTTAGCCCTTGCCATGGTCTTGACAGATCATCTTCCTGTTCTGTTCCTTTTTTCCAGGATGGAGAGGTGTATTGCATAGATGCACGTTACTATGGCAACATCAGCCGCTTTATCAACCACCTGTGTGACCCAAACATCATCCCAGTACGTGTCTTCATGCTGCATCAGGACCTGCGTTTCCCCCGCATTGCCTTCTTCAGTTCCAGAGATATCTTAACTGGACAAGAGCTGGGGTGAGTGTCTATTCACTTACTGCACTATCATCACTAAATAAGAGAGTTGTTATCTCTCCACTGTCCTGTCCTGGTCCACAACAGGGCTTCAGGGTCAAATTTCACTTTACTTCACTATGCCAGTAGTAGGTGCATCCTCGGGTGACCTTCATTAGGCACAGGTCATCTGCTGGCATTGTTCGTTGCTCAAATAATTGACTTGAACATTGACTGTGACCAGTTTAGTAAACATAGTCATTAAGGCAGCATCTTAGATACCCCAGTTTTTTTCCTACTGGCTAGAGGAGCACACATCTGTTATTATAGACACAGCAATGATGTTTGCATTCAGTAGAAGTGTTTTGTAAGGAGATAGTTGATGTCCTTGATTTTCAACATCAGCCTTAGACATTTATGATGCAGTGATAGATAGATAGATGTACTCTATTGATCCCAAGCTGGGAAACTCAGTTGCAGCAAGACATGTAGGACAAATGCAATTACTGTACAACACAATAGCAATACAAAGAGGAGAAAGAGCATAATAAGAAAATATACAACATGACAACAACGTGTAATATAATATACAATCAAATAAACATTTTAAATGAATACAAATGAATACAATGTGGTAAACCAGCTAAGGTGCTCAGGTGGAGAGCCATCAGTACAGAAACACACATGGGAACAGATGTGTCAGATGGTATTTCCAGTCTGGGACACTTCAGACACAGACACACATACATTTTTAAATCATGCATTGTACTGTAGGCAGAGTAAAGTGCAATAATTGGTAAGGCACAGTGAACAGGTAACATTCAGTGTACAATGAACCAAGTACCACTCTAGGATTGGGAAGGCATTAGTTGACCCTTCACCAGAGA
This sequence comes from Tenualosa thibaudeaui, assembly GCA_027481765.1. Classification (NCBI taxonomy): domain Eukaryota; kingdom Metazoa; phylum Chordata; class Actinopteri; order Clupeiformes; family Clupeidae; genus Tenualosa; species Tenualosa thibaudeaui. Next base: position 897,347 of record JAIFZK010000151.1, read on the forward strand.
TGAAGATGTCGTTATAAAGTGCTGCACACTTTATTTACTGTATTTACAGAAATATTCCTCTCCTTTGTCCAGGTTTGATTATGGGGACCGTTTCTGGGACATCAAAAGCAAGTACTTTACCTGCCAGTGTGGCTCGGAGAAGTGCAAGCACTCCGCTGAAGCTATCGCCTTGGAGCAGAGCCGCCTCGCTCGCCTCGAAGCCTGCCCCGAGCAAAGTGCCGATTCTGGACTGACTGTGTTGGGAAACTCTTAGGCCTTTTTTGAGGCCTGATGCATGTTGGGGTTTTTACTATCTCTCTCTGGTGCTTTTGTATCCACTGGGCATCTTGGTAGTGTGCTGGTGTGTGACTGTATTCACTCACTGGTGCCACAGCAGCCAGCTGCCTCAGACACAGTTATGCATATGGAGCACCAAAGCACCTGAGAGGACCCTTTCCATTTCATCATGAAATATATGCTTTGGTTTTCTAATGGATATGTAACATTTTTAAGCCACAATAGTACTTTGGTACTGTAACATCCTCACAAACATACGGTATCCTGACCACCATGAAATTCTAAGACATTGTCCACTAAAAGAGAACTCTGATATGTGCGAACTCCTTCCCATTCCGGTCCTATTGCGTGCCATTCAACTTGAACTGAACTTCTCAAATGTTCCATTTCACTCCCTGGTGAAGTGAGTATGTAGATTTTAGCTGGCTAATTTTAGGGCTGTGTAGATTTCTTTCTTTTGTTATTTTATGACATTAAGGTATACTTTTTATTTTGTTTGTTTTTTTTCTTGTAATAAATATGTTAAAAGGACCCAGTTCTGTTTTTTTATAAACTGTTTACAGTCAGTCTACCAGTCAGTCACTCTTTGTTTTTTTGGTGAGACTTTACAGTTAGGGTAAGAGATGAACAGCTCTTAATATGACGCTCATATGACGTTTGAGTCTATCAAAGTCCACATTGTATACTGTCTTTACTCTAGTCCTTTTGATTAAGAAAGAAAAGTAAGGCAAGCAAACGTTTATCAGTGATGACCAATAATGCCACTTTAAATGCTTTCCATAGTTCAGAAGTTAATTGGTAATGGAAAGCAGATTTCAAGTCAAGTTGCCTCAATCAGTGCCGGGACTTTGATCTTGATCGTGAAGAAATGTTGTAGTTTTGAATTACACAAGTAGACCCGTTTGAATTACAAATCGGCCTATATTTTGCCCACCAGATGGCGATATGAGTTATTTGGAAGCCAATGCTTCCTTGAACCAGAGGTCCCGTTTGAGGCGTGGCTTCCCCTAAGGTGCGCATCACAGTGCAGGTGTCTACATCACATTTGGCAACAAGCGCAGGGAACAAACAGAAAAGATTTGCCGTCTTTCCATCTTAATCTCTCCAGTCAGGTTGATCTTTTGGTTTTTACTCATGTTCTAAAGAGACTTTTAACAGTTTCTGGGTCAGACAGGCGTTTTCATAGGGGAATCGACGAAAACTTGGAGATGGGGAAAGAAAAGTCGGAGGAAAAATCAGAATATGGTGAGTTGTTACCGCTAATTAGCGGTGATGTGTGGTCTACAGGTGGCGTAGGCACTTCTTCTTTTAGAAGTTTCGACTTATGAATATGATCACTTAATTATAATTTTAAGACCTTATCGAAAGGTGCCAGTAGTGGCAGGTAGCGTAAAGTCATTTATCGGAATTAACATTTGTGGCTATTACCATCCTTACATAACATGGCTTTTAATGTCCAAGTCTGTGTCTCGCATGGACTTGCTTATCTGCATAAGACAGGGAAATCGAACAGGATGTAATGTTAGACCAACTAGTCAATCTTGTCTAATGCGCTAGTGACACGTCTTGACTTCGGATGACACAGTAACAGAAGAACAAGATGTGGTTTGGGAACCCGTCCAAACCGTAAAACTTCATAGGCATACGTAGTGTTAAGGTAGACCATGTTGTTGCATAAAGTACAAACGTGACATTTGGTTTTAATCAAGTCTAATTAGCGCCCTGAGGAAAGTGGTCATGTGTTTGGCGGATACTAGGCTACTATAGAGACTACTTGCTATGATGTGGACGGGTCTGGTAAATAATGATCAGACGTTTGGAAGTGAAATTTCTATAAATCATCCTAAATGAACTGTATAGAAATGATAGGCTTAGATGGCATGTTTTATTTGGCATATAGAGGGATATAGGTATGGCCTACAACAGGTAGTCAGTTTGAGAAGGAGAGCATGATTTAATGAAGGCTAATGCTGGAGTTAAGGACTAACCGGCTATAATTTCACTGTTTTGTAAATAACTAGATGTGCTGATGTATTTGATGTGGAACAAGATATCAGACTCACTGATGGCTTTGATGAAAGACTAGGCCTACTTGATAACACTGCTGCCTTTCTGTCCGAGCTTGGCATCCAGGGCATCCAGTAGGTATCTCTGAATGGCTTTCAGTGTTGACCTTACTACCTTGAGAACATTCCATCTCAACAGCATTTGAGTGTGTGCATGTGCTTGTACTGGAGGTCAGGCATAGGTGAATTTGTTAACTTTTGTGACTAAGAAATGTTTCCTGAAATGTAGATGTGATGATATAGACTTTCTCTATCTAGCCGTGTTTGTTCACAGTCTAAGACAGACACACAGATATCAGATATTCTCAAAGGATGATATGGTTTATGTTGAATTTTAAATGTTTGCACTTATTGCTCAACTCACCTTTCAAATTCAGTAGTTATTGACTTGTTCTGGAAGTCTGGGAAATAGTCAACTTGTAAACTTGTTAACACCTAAAGGCAGATAGAAATGCGTCATAATTTAGTCTGGGTTCAAAGTTTTGTGGAATACTTTGACAGTTCTTTTTGTGAGCTGTAAAAAAGGCTTGCCAAGGTCATTTTTATGCGTCTGTTGAGATTATTCTAACAAACGGCACCTGTGAGCCTCTGAAATGTGATCCCAGACTGGATTCATGGGTAGAGAAACCGGTTTCCCAGAGGCTGACTCGGATGCAGTATCCACTCTGCCAACATATTCTCTCTCTCTCAACATGCTGCTTTACAAGCAAATCAGCTACATGTCTGCAAATCTGTCCTAAATCTTTGTCTCTAAAATACTAGAGCCTAATGATTGAAATGTTTGAACAAGCCTGTTTTCGCTTGTCATTACAAGTTTGAGGGATGGAGGATTTCTGATGAAGGATAATGCAAGTATTGACCAGTCACTTGTATGAGCAGTGAATTGCTGAGATGGCTACAGTCAGTTCAGAGAGTGCTGGGCTATCTATTCTGGGATGTCATTGACCTTTTTTCCTATTGCATCAAAGCAGCTCTGATTTTAGGTCAGAGTTATTGTTTTGAATTGATATGTCTTTGCCATCGTTTGAAGGTTAGATTTTGCAGGTGGACGGCAGCAGATAAGCTGCATATGAAGTCTGCAACCAGGGTTACTGTATTCTGAAGCTCTGTGGGCTTGGTTTAACATGGCTTTGCGTGTGGAGGAACTGTGTGGAGGAAGCATGGGAAATGCTTAAACAGGAAGTTAGGACTGCAGGTTTGGGTGAGAATTCAAATGGAATTCAAATTGCTCCTGTTCTTTTCAGAGAATCTCTCTCTCTCTCATTCTCTCTCTTTCTCTTTCTCTTTCTCTGTCCTCTCTCTTCTGCCCCACTCCCATTCTTATTGTCACTGCCCAGTTCTTCAGTATTGCATGTTCTGGTCAATGTCCTTAGTTCAGGTCATTCACAGGCTTAGTTTGCTGTTTGTTTCCTTAAAGCAGGCTCATCTGTGTTACTTATTATCTTAAGTGCACCTCCAACAAACTCCTAGCTGCCAAGCAACAATTGCACCCACCCTAAAAATAAACATAACAACATGCTAATTTCCCAGTTTCCTGTTTCCTTATGCTTTCTAGCTGTACAAGGATGTATATATCTGATGTTGTTTTCATATGAACATTTGTACATATAAAGATCATTTCACTTTAAACAAAAACAAATGCTGTTTTGTTTACAGATGTCAGAAACTTTGGAGCTGATTAGATTTTGTTGTTTTGTTTCAGGGGAGCCAGCACAGTATGATCCAACATTCAGTGGACCTATTCATAACAGGTGTGTGTGTGTGCTTGTGTGTATGTGTGAGATGATAAGCATTCAACAAAGTTTGTTAAAATTACAAACTGCATTGCAGTCTTTAATTGATGGAATACTACCAGAATAAAGTAGTCTCATAAAGTAGCCTAATACTGTTTTGTTGTTCTCCCCACCCCACCCTCTCCTTATCCTCTCAGGAGCTGCACAGACATCATCTGCTGTGTGCTCTTCATGCTGGTTCTCACTGGTTACATAGTAGTGGGCATTCTGGGTAATGGAACTTCTTTGTCAGTCACCTCATTTCTCCTCTGTCCTCTCTCTCTCTTTCACTCTCCCTATCCCATTTATCTTTCTTCCTCTCTTTTCCTCTCCTTTGTTCACCTGTGGGAATTTTTCCCGTCTATGCTGTTGACATCACAGGGTTACAGCCCTCTTTATCTCCGCCTGCCTGTCACTCTCTCTTTACGACTTTGTGCATACACTGAAGAATGCTGCACCCAGCACAGCTGCTAAATGCCCTTGCCATGCTTCTCTATGTAAATGTAGCAGTAGGTACGGAACGCTGAGTCCTCCGCCATCATTCAAAACAAAACCACGCTGTGATGTAAGAGTAATGCAGCCATGGCGCCTTCCTTCTACAGTGCACATACACACCAGAGCAGAGCCACTGGCTCAGTAGATGCCATTCAGCAACACTATTGGCTCATGGTCTATAGATGGCTGGGCTTGGCTGAACTGAGCTGAGCTGATATCACTGTTGGACTAACACCTAACTCAGTTTGTTGAGGTAAATGACACCAAATTCTACCGAAAGAGAAGTTTGAGTTGAGTTGATTGAAAAAGCTTATGAGTTGAGTGATTGACAAGGTTATGACTTAGTGCCGGGATCACTGACAAATTGGTCCTTATTTCAGCACAGGAGATGGGGAATTGTCCAGGGAAGAAGCTTAAGGTGTATTAGTTTGAAAAGAATGCAAAATTATTAATGCGTAGAATATTGTATGACTGTGCTCCCATCATACTAACATTGAATTATCAGCTCCATGATGCACGAAATTTAGTGAAAAATCATATCATAATCAGTGCTTTAACAAGGTAATTAACATGTTTCCGCTAAGAAGAGCAAACATGTATGCTTTATGCTAAGGTCACGGTGTGGGTTCATGCTTGGCTGTGGAGCATGACTGACCACTCTGAAGGAGCTTGGGGCAAAAGTCATGATTGTGTGGGTACTCAAGAGGTTTGGTCAGCATAATTCCACATCATGAATCTCTTAATATAGTACAAAGATCTGTAGAATATTAATCTGTGTACTCTGTGTGACATTTGGTTACTCTGATGCTACCATCGCACAGCTAAGCTAGTCCAGTACATGTAAGAATATAAATAATATCAACATTGTTTTGTTTCATTTCAGATAATGACGTGTACATGATTGTGTAGATGAGAAAATAAGTGACAATGCCCTTGAATGTTTTCCTAATGAGCTATGTCAGTCCATTTCCTGCAAATCAAGTAAGAGTAAGCGAGAAGATAAGGGATAAAGTGAAATGGATATCCACCATAAAATATTTTATGTGAATGCCAGAAACATATTCAGTGTAGAATAATATTCAACCAACCATTAAACCTGGTTCAGCTTCTGTGATGACTTTAACTACTTCCTTGTAAGATGGTATGTATTTCAGTGCAGACCTTTCTGCTTGATAACGTCACATGTACCGTGCTGTAAAACTGTAAAAAGGCCACCTCAGTCAGACAAAACATCTTAGTTTCATCAAATCCATTAATGTGTATCTGGTTACATCATATGAAAAATCCAACCATGGTTCAGAAATGTCCCTTCTGCTGAGGGCTTAGACCTCCTTTGACACTGTCTGCTGTTTGAGCTACTGATTCTACAGCTTGATTGACTGCTGTGGCATGTCTCTGTTTACCTATGTCCCCACACCCTCCAATCTAGCCTGGTTGTATGGAGACCCTCGACATGTCCTCTACCCAAGAAACTCCACAGGGATGTTCTGTGGGATTGGACCCAATGAGTAAGACACCCTCAAAATTTGTGTTTCTCACTATGCAATACTATTATTACTATGTGCTGAAATTTGAAATGGAGAATAGCATGAATGTTGGTTGTGAAACCTCAAAACCATACATTTGTTCACATTATAGTGCCTATCAGTGGATGCCTGTTTCTGTATCTTTATGCTTGGATGTTTTGGTATTTATCAAGACAAAGTAGTCCATGTTCTAGTATAAATCTAGAGTAAATATGTGACTGAGTATGTGTTGCCTGGTGTTCCAGGATGTCCTGACTCACAGCCCCTCCCTTACCCTGCTTTTCCATCTCCTCCAGGGGGAAGCCCTATGTCTTTTATTTTGACATCCTCAAGTGTGCCACAGGAACTAACATAATGGCGACAGCCCTTAAAGGCCTCCAGTGTCCCACCACACAGGTAGACTCACCTCAGTTCAGCCTCCACAGAGCCACACATACAGTGTGCTCAACCATTACAGCAGTCCAGCTAGTGCAATCACTTGCAAAGCCAAAGGTTACTAAAATGCCACAATAACCAAATGACTTAAGATGAAGCTTGTTCCATGATGCCCCTAGGTCAATAGACTATTGGTCAATCAAGACTGGAGACTAGGCTAAGTGCTAAGGAGAGTAATGGGCTCTGTGCATGGAGGACGTAAAGTCCCAGAAGGACTTTCTTTCAGGATGGTCACTTTTTTCCGGGAAATGTCTATTTTTGTGAATTTTGGTAGGCTGGATTGATATTAGGCATAAGTATTAGTTTTATAGTGTAGTTATAGTAGTTTACTTTCTAAAGTAAGCACAATTTATAAGCTCTCCATATTCCTCACGCATTCAGGGTTCATTTCATAGTTAGCTTGTAGCTATAGCCTAATTACACCAACATAAAAGCTAATTACCGGAATGTCCTTTTACGACTTTATATCTGCTATCACAGAACCCACTTATAAGCTACTGTGTATTTTTCCAATCACATGACTGATACACACTGTGTTGACTGGAAGATCATAAGATTCCTATCATGATTAAAGTCAAGTTCTCCAAATCTATAGGTGTTGCCTTGGGTATCAATGGTCCGAACAACATTGTTCATCAACTTTAACTGGCAGCTTTGCTCAAAATGTGGTACTTTGAATCATTTTTAAACCAAGGTGGTGCTTAGCCAGATCCTAACTGCTGTGTGTGTGTTTTGTGTCTTGGACTCAGGTGTGTGTAAAGCAGTGTCCCCAAGTCTTCTGGGCTCTTCCAATCCAGGCCTACATCCCTAGCGCAAAGCCCAAGGATTATTTTCAGCAAGAGCTGTGCGTCCCATCTATTAACCTGACCACCACTACCCAGGTGAGTTCCCAGGTGATTTCCAAGCTGTAGAAATGCCACTGGACTTCATCAGTCATGGATGATGACTGATCTAGTCAGTCATCTCTAGTTGCCCTCACAGCCTCATTTACCACCATATGGATATAATGGAGTGCAGTGGCCGCAGGTGTGCCTTTGCCTAATATAGTCTTTCAATGTGTCTCCTAGACAGTCACAGTGATCAAGGACAGGGAGTTGTGTCCGTTCTTTTACACACCTACGTCACCAGGTGAGCTAGTTTGTGCAAAGCTGTGTTCACTTGGACCATGGTCTTGTGTCCAGTGTCTTATCTGTGGATGTCCTGTGTGCTGTAACTCATTGATAAGGTTGTTCCCTGTTACTTTCTCCAGTTTTAGGAAGGTGTTTGCCTGTGCTTGGTTCCCTCAATACAATTCCCACCAACTTCACCATCCCTGGGATGAGCACTAATGAGACCATAAACATCATCAAGGAGGGCACTGGGTACAGTAGATTTACTTTCACTCTAAAGCGCACACTTTGATGCTTTTGTATGCATGTAGTATACACACACACACATCTCCCGCTTCCCCACCCCTTCTCCCCAATCCACACACACATTTTGTTTTGTTGATGTTTGAACCCTTTCTCCTTTCTCCTGCTACCAGTGATGGGTCCCCAACTGCGTGAGTGCCATCATTTGTGTAGTTCTGTCGATGTTCCTTGTGGAACCCTCTCCCTATACAGTGCTTCTATGATCATGCTCATTACTGACTGTCTCAGTCAGTAAACGTGTTTACATGCACAGTTTTTCCCGATCGGACTGAAGTTAGCCTGATTATATATTCCACTTGAACCGCTCAATCTACGTTTACATGTCTCAAAGCATTTAACATTATCATCACAAATACATTCACTTTCACCCATTTGGCTAGCTAATGTTAATGTTAGTAAAGTAGCAGCCAGTTAATACCACACTATGCAGCCTGTGGAAGTATATTGGTTACTTTCTTGCTTTCTAGCTAGGTTGATACGGTAAGATGAGTGAAAATACAATCTCGTCTGTGGTTATTTCTATAACTTTGTGGTGCCACTAGTACTTAAACTATATTTGTTTAATTTATCCCTACATTTATCCCTACACATGGAAAATCGAGCTGAATCTGATCGGATGACATGGTCACATGAGGTATTTTAAATCCGATGCGGCGGATAATTGGAATAAAGCGGTCCATGTAAACACGCTCAGTGTGTTGTATGCTGTGGTTTCTCCGCTGTGATTTCGCCATAGCTCCACTGAGTCAAGTAGTGTTTTCCTGTCAAACTAGCTGACATTAGTCAGTGTGTACATGCCTGCAGGGTTGGGGACTTTTCTTTGAACGCACTAGTGTCAGTATCACTGTAGATGAGTAGAGAATTTGAAGGATTTTCAACTCTCAACTTTTTTTTTTTTTTTATCCTATTATACAAATAGATAGTGAATGTTCTTGATTGGTCTAAAATTTGCTTTCCTTCTAATGCCTGCTTTTAGATTTATGAAATGTTTGCACTAAAGTAGAAATTGCCAATACCATTAACACATTTCCTAGATTAATCATTGAATACTGGTGTGAGACGTGGAAACCATCATAATTAGTCAATATTTAAATAAGCAAACAATTGTTTTTGTTTGTTTTTTTGTTTTTGTTTTTGTGGGCAAGCAAGCAATATGTTTGCCAGTGGTTATATAGATTTAAAAAGGTCACATCTATTAACTGTTGCCCTGATCTCATTCTTCTCACCCCCTTTCAGTGATATTGTGTCTAGCTTTAACGCCAGGGAAATTGGTGTCCGCATCTTTGAGGACTTTGCATCGTCATGGCAGTGGATTCTCCTGTGAGTGAGTTACTTTGTCATGCAGTGTTTGTGTCAGAGCGTAGGTGAATAGCTCCCTCTAGTGGCTAGAGCTGCTTCTCCAAAGATAGGAGTCCAGGGTTGTCTGGCTTCATGTATGTATGTGTAGTTTCTCCATACTGACATTACATCACTCATGGAGTCATGAGGAAGAATGGTAAAATGATTCTCTTTCTGGTATTTAGTCTGTGGGTTTCCTGTTCCCAGTCAAGATAAACCTGTATTATATGAAAGGGATATTTGTCAGCTGCTGATGGCCAGTGGCACTGACTTCACTCTTTGCCTTTTGCTCTTGTTAAGGGGCTTAGTCATAGCCATGCTGGTCAGCTTCATCTTTCTCATGCTGCTGCGCTTTCTGGCTTCCATATTAATCTGGGGGCTCATCATTGGGCTTCTGGCCGTTGGAGCCTTCGGTAAGAACAGTTCACCCAGAACACTTGAAAATACATAATTTGTGCAAGGAAGCAAGAAATAAATATAGAGCCCTGCACCAGTAATCATATCAGTACATTAGAAATATTTACACAGTGTAAACATTGACACACATTTAGGCTTTAATGTGCTAGTGCAGTTGACAAGCCAAGCCATTATGTAGTCTACCGGATTGGCAAGACAACCTTTTTACTAAGGCCAAAAGTGTGATTACATTCCAGATGCCATTTTAAGATACAAGCATGACATTTCATAACAAACAAGGCGAAATGAACAGCTTTTTCTCTAAAAAAAAACTGTTTTGAATCACCAGTCAGCCTACTCTGAGCACTAGTTTTGTGAGCGTTAACCATCAAATACATTCCCCCATTCATTGCACGGCTCACTATCGCCTTTAGTCATGTTTTTGGTCGGAATAGGCTTTAAACACAGAAATGAACCTTTTGTTCCTACAGGTATATGGTATTGCTGGAGAGAGTATGATGCACTGAAGAACAGTTCAACCACTTTTCAAGACATTGGTTTCACCACAGATGTTCAAGTCTATTTGCAAGTCAGAGACACATGGCTGGCATTTTGTGAGTTCACCAGATACATTTTCTGAGTGATTATTGTTAGTAAAAAGTGCATAGTGGATTCAATCTGTCTGACTGTCTTTATGTGTGGCTCAGTGATCATCGTGTCTGTCATTGAGGGAATAATTCTTCTGACTCTCGTCTTCCTACGGACTCGGATCCTCATAGCCATTGCCCTAATCAAGGAGTCCAGCAAGTAAGAGCACTGTCGCTAACACCAGTCTTGCTATGTTCTGCTGTATTTAAAGGAAAGGCCTGTTCTCCTGTTGTTTGAGGTCACTGAGTGCTGTTGGTAGGAAGAAGAATGGGAACATTTAGTACAACATGAAATGATTTTTTCAAACAGGCAGCTGACACTAACTGAATGGGGCAAGAGAAAGTGAAACTGAAACGGTTTCCGTGCCCCTTTCAGTTAGCGTTAGCTGACATTTCTCTATTTGGTTTACGTTGAACGAAATTTTCTCGTCCTTCCTACAAACAGCATTGCTGACCTTGAACAATAGGGCTATGGGTTGATTTACCCCAGACTTCCTTCAAGGATTATCAATATGATATTGTGAAGTATTCAGTCTTTGTGTGAGGTAGAACACGCATACAGTAAATACTTACAGCAAGAAAACACTAGGTTAGGTATTTGGGTGTGGTGAGGGTACATCAGAAACTTTGCCAAGACACTATTGACACTAGTGACCAGACACTATTGACCAATCAGTGAACAGGCTGAGAGTAAAGTGTTTGAGTTTGAGTGAACGCCGGTGCATAATGTATGCTTCAACTAATCTTTAGAAGGAAGGCAGCCCCAATAGTTTTAAAGGTCAAAGTGCCCACCCACCGGAAAGTAAACCAAAAGTAAATGCATCCCTATCATGAAGTCTGGTCTACCAAGCTAAGTGACCTGTGCTGGGGATGGAAAGGGCTCCAGTGATGCATGCTGTGTTGTGCATTTTAGGGCTGTCGGCTACATGATGTCTACTCTCTTCTTCCCCATCTTCACCTTCATCTTGCTTGTGGTGTGCGTCTCATACTGGGGCATCACAGCCTTGTATCCACTTAGAATACGGCATGGGCTGCCTGTCACACATTGCTGTTTATTTTGTGGTGTGTGCCTGTGTCCGTGTGTGTGTGTATTTAAATGTTTCTTTTTACACTACTGAAGATTAGATTTCCATCACTATTAGAAGACCATCTGGTTGTTATTTCACTTGACTGCCATGCTCAGATATCTGGCCACTTCTGGCGGTCCCGTGTACAAAGTAGTGGCCCTTAACTCCACTGTAGGAGACTGCCAGACAGTTAATGGAACAAAGGACTGTGATCCTGTGGTGAGTGACCTGAGTACTCTAGACTTAGCACAGTTTTACATTGTTTCATACTAATAATGATTTGGGAAATGTCTACAACCCCTACTTATACTACTATAAGGACACAATTCAAATTCATTTTTTGGTATAATTTCAAACATAGATGGGATGTGGGTATGAGAGACACAAGTTGTTTTTTTCCAAAAATAATTGATTGCTAATTGATTTTATTTTGGGCCCAAAATAATATTGAGGTAAACCCTAGATGATTCAAAGTCGAACCTTAAACTATGACTGGTCATGAAAGATTCAATTGAAATCAGATGACATTCAGGAAATCTTTAGATAATAAGTACAAAATACAGAATGAATTAAGCTAAAGAATGCTGAAATCTCCTGTCTGTCTGTCTGTCTATTCCCTTCTATTCTTGCTCTTCTCTCCAGTGTTCCGTCATAAGATTTTTGATTGGTCTATAAACTTCAGGAGTATGGGTTTTTAAGCACCAACTGTAGAATGCACAACAAATCTGCAAGATTTCTCTTCATTATTTCTCTCACTCTCTCATCATCTTTTTCTCACCTATTGCTTTTTTTGGTCATCCTCCCAGACATTCAACTCCAGCAACTACGCCTCCTGCCCGTCGGCTCGCTGCATATTCATCAAGTACAATGACAAGGGCCTGTTCCAGCGCAACCTTTTCAATCTGCAGATCTATAACGTGGTGGCCTTCCTGTGGTGTGTGAACTTTGTCATCGCTCTTGGCCAGTGCACACTGGCTGGGGCCTTTGCCTCCTACTACTGGGCCTTTAGCAAGCCCTCGGACATCCCCTCCTTCCCGCTGACACAGTCCTTCATGCGCACCCTACGGTGAGAAGCCCTTGTGTCAGTAACAAAGCAGGCCACTAGTGGGCAGTGTGAGACCTGGACTGTTGTCGAGTAGGCCTGCTCTCTTGGTACTATTCTCTACTGTTCTCTCTTGGTGACTTTGTAGCTTTGCTTTTAATCAAAGGAAAGTCGGAGCATGCATGATACTGGGTTAGACGGGAAAAACTAAACAAAATAGGTGGTGCTGGATAAGGACATACTGAGAGACATTTGCCCTCTTGAGGAAGACATGGAGACCTTATTTCTGTGTAGGTGAAATATAAAGGACCCATGTTTGTTTGTTACTAACTTTATGAATTTGTATTTAAGTGTGAAGGTTGTTTTGCACATAATGTCCAAGTAAGTGTGTTAGGTTTTGTTTATTTTGTGTTGGGGGTGGTGATAAGCAGACATGCAGAACCCACAGCATTTCCTGTTTCCATTACACAAGCAGCAGCTCAGTAACCACTTTAACAGGCGACCTTGAAAGTTCAGAAAGTTCAGTGACAGCAAGCATGTACTGTGGTAGAAGTTTCACTACTGTTTCTCATTTGCTACTTTTCTCAGGTATCACGTGGGCTCACTGGCGTTTGGGGCTTTGATTCTCACACTGGTGCAGGTCATCAGAATCGTGTTGGAGTACCTGGATCACAAGTTTAGATGTATGTCACAGAATCATCCCCCTCCCAACCTTTTGTCAGCCCCAGATAACCATCTCTGAGGCACACACAGACCATATTTGTGTGTTAAACACTGGGCTTTGTTTGTGTGTGTGTGTGCCTCAGTTTTCAGTTGATTGTTACAGACTGGAGTAGTTTTTGCGCAATAGGAATGTTCTTACATTTTATGATCACTGGCTTTAACATGTATAACATGTGACTGAATAATTACACATCACTTATCTTAACCATGGCCATTTCATAAGCTCTGTTAGAACTGTCTGTCAGTGTCATCTCTGTAAAGACCATAACCTCAGCTTTTTCTTTGTCTGTGTGTGTGTGCGCACAGCTGCTCAGAATAGTTGTGCACGTTTTTTGATGTGCTGCCTGAAGTGCTGCTTCTGGTGTCTAGAGAAGTTCATCAAGTTTCTCAACAGGAACGCTTACATCATGGTTGGTCCCAATGCCTTTTATCTATCACACAGTGCTTTAGACTGCTCCAAGTCACTGACAAAGTTTTCACTTATTTAAAAAAGCTACTTTATTTGCATTTTTTCAGATCGCCATTTATGGCAAAAATTTCTGTGTATCAGCCAAAAATGCCTTCATGCTACTTCTGAGGAATGTTGTGAGGTTGGTGCATTTACCCTGAACTGTGGTGAAGATCTTTTGAATGTTCTCCTGCTGTCAAAGCTCTGAATCACTCTGCTTGTGCTTGCCAGGGTGGTCGTACTGGATAAAGTGACAGACCTGCTGCTATTCTTTGGAAAGTTATTAGTAGTCGGTGGAGTCGGTAAGGACCCTCTCGCATATGTCACAAAGGTGTTGCTTTTTTCTCAGTTGTGGGGCAGTCAGTTCATGCAGTCTCTGGCGCACATGTAGGTGTGCTGGCTTTCTACTTCTTCTCAGGGAGAATCCAGGTCCCAGGCAGCACTTTCCAGGCCAGCTCACTCAACTACTACTGGATGCCTATAATTGTGAGTGACAAAGTCTTGCATCTACCTAAAGCTAATTTAATAATTTGGCAAAATTTAATATTATGAGCAAGATCTAAGATATTAAAGCCAGACAGCCAGATTCAGCTCAGTAGCACAAGAACTTTTTTTGTCAGACTCTACTCTTTCTGCCATATGTGTTCTTTTGTTTTTTTATTGGTTGATTGTCTCTGTTACCTGGCACACCCAACTGTTGCAACCAGATTGCATTATATTGTCCGTTGCTGTATTGCCTACTGTTTACATAATGGTATGTTCTGCTTTGTTTGTTGCAGACAGTAGTGGTGGGATCCTATCTGATTGCTCATGGCTTCTTCAGCGTCTACAATATGTGTGTAGACACACTCTTCCTTTGCTTCTGTAAGTCTGCTCTACTGCTGCCTCCTCCACTGTTACATATCACCACACATCCCCAGTGTTTGTTATTACTGATGCCACTGTCTATCAACTCGTCCTCTGTATTACCCCTTAGTGGAGGATTTGGAGCGGAATGACGGCTCAATGCAGAAGCCATACTACATGTCCAAAAGCCTGATGAAAATTCTCAACAAAAAGAACCAGAGGCCCAAAAATGCTGGAGGCTGACGAGGTCTTTCCTCCTACGAACATCATCTCCCTGTTTGTCATCGTCTCACCTTCACAAGTAAAAATCAGTTTTGAGTCACTGATGCAAATTAGGTTTCACCCCATCTCCAACCAAGTTTACACTGAGCACAGATTCTTTCCATTTTGCACTTTCTTCTGCATTGAAAATACGTAAATGCTCAGAATCCTTTAAGTGAAACACTGTCAGATACCACAGACATCTGTATACAATTTACAATTTTTTTTTATCTCGAGAAATAATGTGCCTTAAAATGTGTGGAGTCCACATAAGTACAGGCTTGTTTCATTTTCTGTTTTTTTTTTTTTTTTAATAATTTTATAATGCACACATATCAAAATGAGGGATAGTGTATATGAGTTTGCCATTTGATCCCATTCTCATTCCTCTGTAAAATAAGTCCCAAATGTGCAGGATTCACAATTTATCATAATTTATTTTCAGTTATTTTACAAAAAGTCTTTGTCTGTTAAAAATTTCTTCATTTAAAATGAATTTATGTTTGTAGTCTGAGATTAAATGTTTTTGTATTTATCTGAATAAAATCAAAGTCCTTTATAGTCTTTAGTGGTCCTCTGATGAATACGGTATGTCCCTGCCCCACCCAAAGTAGATGTTCCACATTTGGTGTTATGAATCACTAATTCCTCTTCCCTATAGATAGAGGTGCAGTCAGATCCATGCAAAGCTAAGTGTTTACATGTCGTGTCTGGTTTGCCACGTGAAAACATTGTTTCTTGTGGAACTGGTTCAAAGATCACAGATCAAGAAGTGTGTAAAAACCACACAAGAGCCTGATGACAAATCCAGCACGACTTGTTTTGCGGTAATGAACACTACTTCATCTTTCCCAGAAACACTCCTGGTGACGAGTATTCTACAAAGTATATACAAATGCACCTCAAAAATAGCTTGTGATAGTGATACATTAATAGCAACACATGACCTGGCTTGCTTTGCTTGCATATTTTCACACACCTTCACTTCACTAGATATTTGAAGTTAAAGGGCCTTGAGTTGGGGTTTCATGGTCTCGGCAACAAAGAAAAATACTTCACACTGATCAGCTGTATTAAACATTTATTTAATGACAGAAATCAGTCCTCATTTGAAGGTTATTTAAAATCTCTGCTGTTGACTTTGTATCAAGCCTTCTTAATTTTGGAATTCGTCAGAAAAGACGTGGTACAAAGTTCATCTTGCTTTTAGTGTCCCAAAGCATAATACAAATGAGCCACTGAAGACAGTGATATGCAGGAAAAAAAAGAGAGACTATCTGATGAAAAGGTATGTCATTCTGAATTACACAACGGTTCACTTGAGCCATGCTTCTATTTGGTAGGCCAAACAGGAAGTCAACTCCACTTTCATACTAGACTGTCATTGTCTATTAACATACATGTAAAATTAAGACCTAAAAGTTCTGCACAGCCTTATGCCCCACCTCATAATGGCAACGACCAGTCTTGCTCATATATACACAGATATACAGTATACACACACACACAAACAGATTTCAAGACTGAGAACAGCCGTCGCTACAAGAGGGACAGACACATCACCATGTCCATATGTTCATACCAAGTCATTGGTGCGCTTTTGGTGTGTAAGTCTGATGCATCACTACAGGTGGGTATGGACATCAACCATCCAAACACTAGGAACAATAACACACCGGTTCTGCGCTGCACATTTCAAAACCAACCAACTGGTGTGGTTTGGGACAAAAAAAAAAAATGTGGCTAGGATAAAGGTGATGGACAAGTAGTTACACACTCACATGCTCCTTTCAACCTACACTTCCACATCTGACTCACTAGGTAACTCTCAGTACCACTCCAGTTCTGTGTAGTCACATTGGTTAGGTCTAGCCCAGGGACTATTCAGTGAGGACTTGTTACACAGCACACTCACACTTCATATGAAGTCATAGATACCCAGTGTGTGCTGTGCATCACAGTATAACCAAAGAAGTATAGAAGTCCTGTACTCTTTCCTATAATCATATCGCATATGCTCTGGAAAAAATCTCAACCTCGAGATAGAAGATTCCATTCCTACGGTTAACTACAATGAATGTCCCATTGTTGGGGAATCATACTATTTCAGGTCGTCGTCCAGTAAAATGGTGGCTTTGTACACTGCTGTACTCAGTGACAGGGAATATACGCCATACATGTAGCTAGCTGTTAGGAATCAAGAAGTTCTTACTGTAAACTACATGTCCTTGTGCAAATGTGTCCGCAAATTATTCAGTTAAAATTCACTTCTTTGGCATGAGTCAAGCAATTTATGTTCTCCTTCTCGTGAACAGTCATTCAACCTTCTCCAATTCACCAGGGCTTCCTGAGCCCATGGCAGTGGTACAGAAATCTATATTTCTTTTGAGTGAGTGTCATTTCCCTAGTAATACTTCTTTCTATGCAGTGTACTAACGATAGATACACCAACAACTGATTCACACCATACCGATTATTTCTGACCCTCTCTAATACTGACTCTATTCAACTTGAATGTTCGACACTGAAGACACTCACACGCCAACAGAACTCCCCACAGCAGTTGTGCCTATGTGTCATATTCCCAGGTCTCACTGCATGAGTGTGTGTGCATATATGTCTAAGGGAAGGGAAGAGGCCAAAGGGGAGCGAGAGGGACAGAGGGAGGTAGAGCAGGACAGTCTAAGGTGCTTATTCACCATGAACTTGTGTGCCTCTGCAGCACACCCATACAGTGATGGCCTGTTATATGTGCCACTGTTAGTAGTCTCCCAATGAGTACATTCCATACATGTACGTGCGTGTGCGTGCGTGTGTGTGTGTGTGTGTGTGCGTGCGTGCAGGTTTCTGTGTTGGCTAAACTGTATCTATCCCAATCCCAGGCCTCGCCCATCTTCCTGTCTCTCTCCTCATGCCCTAGTAGTCTTCCTGCTTACACGCTCAGCATCCAGAAGAAGAAAAAGATGGCCAGAAATAAGAAGAGGGAGTCTTGCCAGTTATTCCCATTCCCGTTGGCATTCCCGTTGGCTTGGTGATCACCCACATAATCTAGAGATGGAAAATAAAGAGGGACTACCTTTAGAAATTCCTACACGCCAGACTAAGTGCTCCTTAAATACATTCAAGTGTTTGGAGATGATGTGCAGAAAGCCTTCAACTAAAAGCTTAGGTGAAATCCAGTCTTATCAATCCATAGATCTGTTGTTCAAAGTCAATATATGCTGTTTGTGGGAAAAAGATCCAGAAAATGTTATACAACATAAACAAAATAGAGAGCCATCAAATAAAAACTGAATGGGGCATAGGAAAATGAAATTCAAAGTGAGTTTCTGTGCCCCATTTAGTTGTATTAACTGCCAATTCGCAATTTGGTCTATGTTATTTCAAATTTTCTGGCTCTGTTTACTACTGCAGACTACTGACAGCTCTCTGTGGCCTCGAACAACAGGGCTATGGATTGATTAACACCAGATTTCATTTACATTTACATTTAGGCATTTAGCAGATGCTTTTATCCAAAGCGACTTACAAAAGAGGATAACATTCAAGCCACAATTTCTCCTTTAAGGATGCCTGAATCAGGTCAGTGGGTGAGCGTACAGTCACAGTCAAAAAGTTTTTTTTTTTTTTTTTGCTGCTGATATCAAGATGTATTATTTAGCAACTAACACTAAAGATCATAATTAAGAAGATGTTTTATAATTTAAACATGTGGGCGTAACATTGATAAGACCTGCTGCTTCATACACATTATACTGAAAGTAATACATTTATTTATTTATTTATTTTATAAATATATTATTTTAAATATCCAATATTTTTCTGGTTACCCAGAAAAGTAATATTTTAAGTTTGTGATTTAAGTTTGCAATATTTATTTTTAATTTATACAGTAAAATTTATACTGATGTCAATTTGGAATCAAATGTACTGTACTGTGTGGGTGCTGGGCCTGGGGTCTCTGGGGAGGTGAGTGGGTACCTGCTCTGTGGAAAGGGTCGTTGGTGTTGAAGACTGTGGTGAAGAAGCCGAAGGGAAACGCTCCGATACCAAATGACATGTGGAAACCAGTGTCCCCAAATCCCTGGAAAGGCTGAAGGGCACAGGAGAGCCACATTAGTTCTCTTTAAACAGCCGAGGTTGTGTTTTGTGTCCTATGTAGGACCAGATACAGATAGAAATGTAAGTGCTCACCCCTCTGCTCTCTGGCTCAGGTCTCTGGCCCTGAGGTCGGGGTGGAGTTTTCAACCTGGAATACAGAAGCACATTCAACACTACAACCATAAGGAGTCATATTCTAACAGATTCAATGGATATCTGGTATCACAAGGTTTTTATTGAGGTTGGCCATTAGTCTATGGGCAAAAGGGGTGCACCAAACCAGAAAGGATATTCTAGTCAGTTTGTAATCTGACAATATTTAAGGAAGTAAGGAAGGAACCCAGCTCTGAAACAACGCTACACATCCACGACAACACATACAACAAAAATGGCAGACAAATGTCCAGAATATTATTGAGAGAATTTTGCCAAGCGCAATTTGGTTGCATGATCACCCCTTTCTTTCTCTCTCTGAGACACAGACACACACGCACGCACGCACACACACATACCTGGGGTCCTCTTGGCTGCTGCTCCCACGGCCATAGAGGGGGATGACTTTGTCTCTGCTGATTCCAGCCTTACACACAGGACACTGCTGTCTGCTGGGTCTTGTCTCTAGCCACTGGAATTGGATAAATGGAGAACTCAAACACATACGAACAGACAATGCTCCCACCATAGGGTATTCCCTAGCCACTACTGAGACTGGGGAGAGATCAGAGACCACAGAAATGCCTACAACAGAGATCACATGGAGCACTCTGGGAATGTGAGGGCTGACTCCAGGTGCTATGGTAGCATGGCAGGCAGACACCAACCATAACTTTTCCCACAAAGGCTCAAGACATCCCTTACATAATACAATTGACATCCATTTTGGATGTTAAATATGGAGTAAGTTACATTTGTTACGTTTTTTAATTACACTGCAAAGTGTTTCATTAATACACTCACTCATTAACTGATGCAAATTCAGGCTAATCAATGAGGCAAAAAACATTGCTACTTAACCCCACACAACTCCATGCTACAGCTGTTGAATCACCGCACAGACAAGGAAGACCTCAGTACATGAATTATAGTGACAACTTGTGAGAGAAAGAAGGTGTACACACCACAGCTTCATTAATGTACTTTATTAACTCTTAAAAACAGGCAAGTTTTTAAGGATCTGTCAGGAGTTCTCCTTCAGACATTTGTCTCACACCTGTAGATATTTTTTGTGTCTGTGTGTGTGTGTGTAATAATAGCAACAAAAATAACAAGCTATCAGAGTTAACCTCTTGTTAACATCATGTTTCTCTACCGCAACAACCAAAAATTCTCAGAACAGCGGCATTCATCAAAATTTTAATCTTAATCATTGTGTCATAATAAATGATTAGAAAACAAGGCTTTAAGTGTAAAAAACCCCCCGAATCTACCCTTTAAACAATGCATTGATTCAACAGTTATGGGATGAACCACAACAGCCTTTACATGAAAACTTCACAATCATCATATGTGAAATTCAAGGTTTATATTGACAGGAATCAGAAAATTATTTTCTGTCAATTCACTCCCAAAAATTTCTCTGACAAAAGAACCTATGAGGGTCTACCGGAAGGGGGACTTTGCCGTTAACAGTGCGAATGAACAATCCCTCCAGTACATGATCACCTTATGGCACTTTAATCCAGATCTACAGACTGACCAATGGCATGGAGACTTGCATAACCACAACAAAACGTATGGTCTTACCTGATGTAGGCAGGGCCAGCTACACACAGAGAGAGAGAGGAGAAGTTTAATGTTTCATGATGATTTCATAAGTATAGAATTTATCCTACAAGAAAATCATACCTATCCATGAAGTTGCAAGATGCCTTTACATTGTGACTGAAGAAAAGGAACTGTTTCTTTAGAACACTGATGATGTTAGGGCTACATATTGTGACAGTGTGCTGAGCACGGAATACAGAGATGTTGGCGCTATGGGTATTATGATGCATGATTTCAAGTTTTCAGCTCAAGGCAAGCAATTATGAAATGTGAAATTTAACAGGCTAAGGCCAACTTAAACATAGCCTAATCCTTAATTACGGTCTGACTGCTGCTACCAGCCCTCTGAAGTGATGACTACATGAGGCAAATGGACCAATGCTAAGATAAAGAACTGAGCCAAAGCCTATCCACCCATTATTTCAAACTTTCATTAATTGTATTTGAGGCAAAATGTTTAATTGTGACTGGATCAACTCAGTTGTGTTAAATGAGCTATTGTGCCAATTGGATCAACTCTGTTGTGTTAAATGTGCTATAAAGTGTCTTGACTTGACACTGTTAAACTTAAAATTATACATATTCACCAAGGAACATGAAGCTAATCAAAGAAGCAACCGCTAGAGGTTGGGGGAATGAACAAGCCAACAGCAGTAAATGTGGCACTGGATAACCACTACTGGCTTACTAACTGTAGCGGAAAAAGATGAGATAAGCCAGTATCAGAAAAGAATTAAATGCAATCAACATTAAAATATCAGCCTAACGTTAAATGTGATAGGACAATGTCACCAAAGTACTCTCATGACAAAAATTAAATAATAAATCTTAATCTATACCCTTTTGAACCCGTGAGGGAAATCATGAATCGTAAACCTTATTGTAAACACACAACACACAGTGAAGTGAAGTACACACTAACCCGGAGGAGTTGACTGTCTGCTATAGCAGTGCCCAGGGAGCAGTGAGGGGTTAAGTGCCTTCCTAAAGGGCACATTAGCCATGATTCATTGGTCGGGGGATCGAACAGGCAAGTGTTTCTAGTGTTAGGAAATGTCTTATCTGTTGTGCATCTCTTCTTTACTGTGGGATAACTAGAAATGTACTTTCAATTCCTCTGTGTTTCTAGTATATGTGGAGAAATTGATAATAAAGCTGACTTGACACTACATCAAAGATGTAGACGTAGTCTCAGCTTTGGTGGGGACACCCCCCCCCCCTTTATACCATTGTCTGTCCTGGGTAACCCTGGTCTTTGGATCCTAGAGGAATGATGCTACCACTGCTCCACAACCAATTTAAAATACATTTGGCTTGTGTTATCTCGGATAGCTTTTTTAGTATTATATTAAACAATATTAATCAACCTCAATCCCTGCTAAAGGGCACTTTAGCCGTGGTCCACTGGTCAGGGATCGAACCGGCAACCCTTCGCTTACAAAACGTAACCAGTAGGCCAAGGCTGCCACAATACTATCAATATTATGGTATTATCGTTACGTTGGCTAACTAACTAATATAACACGTCGTTACTGCCAATATGATTATACTAAAGATCGTTTACAACCAATATCTGTACAGTTATTATTAACAACCCACCATCTCAGGTTTTAAGTGACTAGAAGCAAATGCAAATAGAGTCAGTGTGATTTAAGACACATTAAAACTTCCTCCACCCAATGGACTATGCATAGTTTTCTAATGTATAACAATGGAATTAAATGGCTTTGAAACACAATGACTTTCAGTGGGAATGCAGTCATAGGTCTGAAACAGGTAATGCATCCCAAAATGTTTAATGTTAACATTCAATATCACATTCATTTGCACTTTGACTCCACTGGCCAGCGGCGTTTTAGCTAGATTGGTTGGCCAATCTTAGCAATCACGTTCGCTAGCTGGTTAGCTTGTTAGTTAGTTCGCTAGTTAGTTAGCATGGCTAATTTAGGTGACAGACATTCTGCATGGATGTTGATGTAACACACAACCACCAGAATTATACTGTAATTAACGTTTGAATAATTTGAGTAATGACAGACCGTGGCATTATGTCTAAAGTCAGCTAACGTTAAAAGACCTACCAGAATAGGTGGCCACACAAGCTGATGACTGCGTCCCTGGCTGTATCCAAACAAATATTACATTCGAACGTGGCTCGGTCTCGCTCGCGTTCACCTTCTCCACCGCTCCCGCTTGGGCCATCTCGCTCGTTACTCTTTTCCCCAGACGGGAACCCTCTGCTAGCTGGTCCGCCGTCATTCGAGGGTCCAGTCTCTGCAGCCGCCATTACTGTTTACCACAACGGTAGCAAGATTACACGGCTACCGACAACACTTCTCCGTAGACGGGCTCCGGCTCTGCCTACACCCCCTCCACTTCCGCTTCCGGAACTTGCTAGCGAGGGTTTTGCGATTTTACCTGCTTTTACCAGAGACACCTTTAATAGGAGTAAGGCTCTGAATAGGCTCTGATTTTACCTTTACCAGCGAATGTAAGACGACTGGTCCGTCCGAAATCACACTTTTGAGTGTACGTACGCCCGTGCTGGAATTATTCCAACGTTTGTGTTCAATATTGTAGGACAGTGAATATTATAAATAGCAGATATCGTTAGTAAAATAGAGAAGGCTACACGTTGCAGAAATCCCTCAGTCAACTACGGCTTTAGGAGCCATCTGGCTATGTTGTGACGGTTTTGTTTCATATTTGTGGCAGCCTACAGACAAATCTCCTTTCAAGTTCATCATTATTAATAGTGCTGCTGAATGCTATTTAAACAGGACTCAAAGCAGAGCATAAGACATCTCGGATCATGACATTTTCTAATGTCTGCTGGTGTAAAGTGGAGCAAAGGTAAAAATTGGAAGAACTGCTGTGCACCAAGTAGGCCTAAGAATCTAAGGTCATTCACGTTTTTAATTATACAGACCCAAGGATGTTTGCATGTGATTTAGACTGTGATATGACATTTAAACTATGGCTTTGTGACATGGGGACATTGTCTCATTAAACGTTCGTTCTGGAGCCCTGAGCTCAGTGCATCACTTCTATGATTATGGCTATCTATAATTTTACTTATCTCACCATTTTGCTGTTATAGGAGTTTTGAAATTTGACACAGCTAAGTCCACACAACCTAAAGATAACAGACAAAAAATGCCATGGGGAGTTGAACCACATCCTGGTAAACCAGGAGTGCCACCAACAGCATTTTGTTTTGTCTCTTCTTTTCTGCAAGGAAAAGCAAATTGTCAGGACTTCATTCTTTAAAGATGGAGGACGGAGAAAAATTATTTACTATTGTCATTTACTATACTATAGTCATTTACTATTCCAGTCATAAATGCTGATTTAAGCTGAAGTGACTAAGTATGACTTTCCAAATTCTATATTTCACTATGATTAGGGGAATGAAAGCAGCCAAGGGCATAGCTCAAAGCAGCATCAAAAGTTGCATCCCAACTACATTTCAGCAGCCCAGCCCAGCTCAGTTCAGCATCAGCACCACTGCCAAACCCAACACAGTCCAGCATCAGTAGCCCTCCCCTGCCCAGCCCGGCCCAACCTAGCAACAAAGACCAACCAATCAGTAGCACTCACATAGAACAGAATTTGCCGGAGTATCTTACAGTATGAATATTTTAAAAAACATACCTATTTATCTATGTCTCTAACAAGAAGTTAGGGTGTTCTGGATGCAAAAGTGCAACATCACGTGGTGCTTATAGAGGAGGTCAAAGGTGCAATATCGATTTCAGTATCGATATGGCCATATCGGTGTAGAAAATAAAGCACTACCGTATCTGAACAGGGTGAGTCGATGTTTTGTTGTTGCGCCAACACAAAATTTGAGATTACCCCCACTTTCCAAGTGCCACTTTAACCACTGGTGGGGACAATCCAGCAATTGTTGGATATTGATGGGGACATGTCATTTATGTCCATTGTAATTCTACATTATTGCACTGCATTAGACACTGTGTACTTAGCAAATTTTTTGTTAGGACTAAGTTTTAGTTTAAGTGACATTTTGTACAACTAAACTGAAACTTTACTTTTGAACATTTTTGTACACTGATACCTGCTATGTAATACAGGAAAAACAAAAATACAGTTTAATTTGATATTAGTTTATTTTTTATTGATGCTAGTTTATTTATCTTTTTTTATTATATTCTTAGCTACACTATTTGCATGTCATGTGTGCACCCTATTTGTCTCTATGGTGAATGGTGCAGTTGGCACAGAATGCCCTCCACATGCCGCAAAGGCGATTCAGGGTACATAAGTCATATCATATGAACCGTCATGTTTTACCTCCGTAGTAAGGGTGCATGAGATTGTTTTCTTAGTTACCCTATTTGAATGTCATATGTGCATTCTTTTTATGTTAATAGTGAAGGCCGCAGTTGGAGCAGAATGGTCTCCAAATACCGCAAAGGCAATTCAGGGTACATAAGTCATATCATGTGAAAGCTTATGTTGTAAGGATTTCATTTTACCCTGTATTGAGGGTGCACAAGAGTTTTCTTAGCTACACTATTTGAATGTCATGTGTGCATTCTTTTTGTGTCAATAGTGAATGGCGCAGTTGGAACAGAATGCCTTCCAAATGCCGCAAAGGCAATTCAGGATACAGTCATATATCACATGAAAGGTCATGTTGTAAGGATTTCATTTTACCTCAATACTAAGGATACAGAAGTCTTAGTTTTCTTGTCTCGGCTAGTTGAATGTCAATAGCGCACTCTAATTGTTTGCATTGTATACCTGTAAGATACACTGGGACCCAAATGCAGATCGGTGCAGAGAATTTTATATACAGTAATCCGAAGCAATATCAAAAAAGGGAAAAGGCTCAGAAGATTGTGGTTAACAAAAACGCAGGTAATCCAACAAAAGGGTTTTCCAAGTTCAGGGAAAAAACACTCAAAAGATCGGCAGGACACAACGTCAGTCAGGGATCAGGCAGGCAGGAGGGAAACACAGAAAAACTAAACATCCAGATCGAGAGAAGGCAGTTCAAATCCAAAAATATCCAACTAGTTCAAAAATACAAAAACTCAGAAAATCCAATGAAACAGACTTGATCAACGTGAACGGGAACAAGCACGAGAAATAGACTTAGCAGGCAGGTAATTAAACTCACAAACACGAGGTACATAGTCAGACAATCAGACAAGGAACAGAGGAAAGACTGGGGTTTATATAGGGAACAGGAGCATTAGGACAAACAGGGGGCAGCTGATACTCATTACGGGGAACAGGATCATGGGGCACAGGTGTAGAGCAGGGGAGGAGAAAGGGGCAGGGCAGGCAACAGAACAGAAGCACATGGGTGATGGAAACAAACACAGAAGCTGCAGTGCAGCGTTAGTCCAGTGGGTGGCCACGGTCCCAGGGAACAGAATCATGACATACCTTTCATCAGTATGCTGCAGTGTTTTAGTGTAGCTCAATTATTGTTTTTGTCCTCAAATAAGAAATAAAAAACCTCAAAGAAATAATATTGCATTTATTGATATTTATTGAAAACTAAAGGGAAAAGCATTAACACATTTTATTAGTTGTTTTTTCCCCATGCAGTTATTTTTGGATTTGGCTGTTACTATACTATAGAAGTTACTAGGCCTAGAGATTGTGTTTAACTGAAATAATGAGGGGTCAGAATAATTTATTTTTCTAATGTAAAGGTAGATAATTATCTTCCTGAAAAATAGATAGATAGATAGATATTTTTATTACATTGAGAAACTACAACATATCTGGCACACCTTGCTTGCCGCCCACATTGGACACTCACCAATTTGCCTACAAAAGCAACAGAAGCACAGAAGATGCGATATCCACAGCGCTTCATTGTGTGCTCTCACACTTGGACAGCAAGAATGCATATGCAAGAATGCTGTTTGTTGACTTCAGCTCAGCATTCAACACAGTCATCCCCTCCAAGTTAATTGCGAAACTCAGCGACCTTGGCATCATCAACCCCATCTGCAACTGGATCATGGACTTCCTGACCAACAGATCCCACCACCCTGTCACTGAGCACCGGTGCACCACAAGGCTGTGTGCTATCCCCATTCCTCTACTCCCTTTTCACCCATGACTGCAGGCCTGCGTATGTATCCAACTCCATCATCAAGTGTGCAGATGACACCATGGTGATTGGACTCATCAGTGACAACGATGAGTCTGACTACAGGGAAGAGGTGAAGCACCTGGCTGCATGGTGTGCTGACAACAACCTGCTCTTGAACACCAGCAAGACCAAGGAACTCATCATGGATTTCAGGAAAGAGAAGGGAAACACCCATGACCCGATCTAAATCAATGGTATGGCTGTGGAACGTGTTACCAGCTTCAAATTCCTGGGGATCCACATCTCCGAGAACCTGTCCTGGTCGACCAACACCTCTAGCCTGGTCAAGAAGGCCCACCAGCGCATTTTCTTCCTAAGAACACTAAAGAAAAACCACCTGTCCACTGGCATCCTGAGCAATTTCTACCGCTGTGCGATCGAGAGCATCCTGACTAATTGTGTGACAGTTTGGTATGGAAATTGCTCTGTTGCTGTTCGCAAGGCTCTGCAGTGAGTGGTGAAAACTGCTCAGAGAATCACAGGGACTCCACTTCCTGCCATTGAGGATGTCCACAAGAAAAGATGTCTGCGACGGGCACGCAGCATTCTGAAGGACACCTCTCATCCTGCCAACAAACTATTCCAACTCCTCCCCTCCAGAAGGCGCTACAGGAGCCTCCAGACTAAAACCACCAGGTTCAGGAACAGCTTCTTCCCCATAGCCGTCACACTACTGAACTCTGTCCCCCACTGAACCTCACACTGCACTTTGATGCTATAGCCCTTGGACTGCACATCTGTATATACTTAGTACATCTATACATAACTATCTCTATAGCACATCTGTATATTGCCTTTTATATTGAATCTATATAGCACATCTGTATATTACCCTCATTATCTCTTCACCTTGTATATTGCTCTTCTGCCTAATTATTATTCTGCCTATTTATTATTACTACTCTTATCTGAATATAATTTGCTCTTTAACTGTACATATTGCATATACTGCACTTGCTGCTCTTTGCACTTCTGCATAGATGCCGTATTTCGTTACCTGTATTTATACATGAGTAATGACAATAAAGTTGAATCTAATCTAATATCTGAACGACATTGCCAAAGATATAGCCAATCAAGAGTTGACACAAGTAAAAAAATAATAATAATAATTTTCAAATGACCATATGGACATCATGACTCATGGGTAGGCTGGTGCAATTTTGGATATTAGGAGGTGGAAATATCTACAAAGTTTCACTATATAGTAATATAGACTGGGTAGGTTGGTGTTGTGACAATCTTAAAACCTGACTGCATAGAGTCAAGTAGATTGTGATGTGACAGAAAAGATGAGACTTGCTTGAACACAACTTTCTTAAAAACTTTTGATAGGAAAGGGAAGAGTAACCTCTTAGAAATTAGTGATGAGTTTATAACATAGGCCTAAGTGACCGCAGTGGCCTAGTTGGTATGACTGACTGGAGAAGAGTGGAAGAAGCAATATTTAAAGGACGATATTGGACTACGTTTAAGAAGCATAGCAACTTTTTTTCCCATTCGGTGGGCGGGGGTGGGGGATTGAGAAGAGACTTGAAAGTAGAAAAAAGGTTTTCTATACGTCTGTGGTATTGTTAGATTGTAAGATTTATGCCATCCTCTCTCAGTTCTTTGAGTGTTTCTTGGATATAGTGAGCCATAAGTGGCAAGGGGCAATGAGTAGGTCTTTTGGATAAAGAACATGCATTGTTAAGACACAATGACAATGTAGAGTTAAGAACTCTGTAGCCTTGTTAACCTCTAGAGATAAAAAAAATATTTGGTGTAGATAAAGTGGATGCAGAGAAAAAACGATCATGGAACAGAAATAAAGACGTTGCCTCCCCCCGCATAGGCAACTTCAGTGTTCCTGCAATGTTTGTGCCGTCAGCGCAAGTGTTCTCCGCTGTGCAGCTGGATCAGTGTTGTCAATATTGAGCACCCATGTCACCACAATTATAGGCTATGGATATGCTCATTTTTAAAACAATAATATGAGGCTATGAACACTTGTTTTCATGGTTAAAACCATTGTAGCCATTGTGGAGACTGGCCCTGAACAATTGATAGTTGACAAGTTGTAAGTCACTTTGGATAAAAGTGATAAATGTAAATCATTTAGGCTGTCTCTTTTTTACTTGCACATTCAGGCATGTGGGTCCTTTCAACTGTGATTCTTTCCAACTGACAGGCCTACTGTGGAAATTATTATCATAAAGAAGATGAAGTTTGCTTTAGTATATACAATATTAACTTGAGAGTGTAATGCTTATACTAACATATGAAAGAAAGGTGGTTTGTAACATGTTAATGGTAACCCAGAAGGCCGAAGCAGTTCTGGCAGAGAAAGAGAGAGTAGAGACTTGGGTAGTTCAAGCAAAGGACATGAGGCCTTGAACAGTTCAAGAGATAAGATTTAATGCAGGGAGATGCTTTGGATCCGCAGGAGCCTCGGTTTGGGAGGAATGCCATGATGTGTGACAGTGAATGGGGCCGCTGTGTGAGTGGATGCTGTTAACATCAGAACCATGGGAAAGATAGCATTGGGAGGATACCATGATAAGGTGGCAGTGAATGGGGTCCGCTGTATGAATGGATGCTGTTCACATCAGAACCATGGTACAGATGGGTCCTGACTAAATGAGGGGAATATAAATCATAAAGATAAGAGTCCAGCATAAGGAAGTATACGTCAGACTAAACGCCCAGCAAGGAGGGGGGGGGGGGGGCGCTCTGGGTGATTCTAATAGCATACAGGGTAGATGTTTGGAAGGGACAGTCAGAGCCTGATCTTTCTGTCCTCATACAAGTTTGCCAGTGTACGTGCATGGAGGGGGTGGGGTCGATTTTCGCCTATAGCCTATTCAGATAATTCTCAGCGATTATCGAAAAGCCAGAAATTTTTGCCAGAAATGCACATACCTATTTTAGATTTTGACAGAATGTAACTGTTGGAGAAGCAGCAAGACATTTCAATTGGCGCACAATTTAGTAAAGAAATGAGATAGGCTACATCATGTAGTGGAGTAACTGACACATTTCCTGTAGTGCAATTACACACCATTTCTAATTCATCATCCCTAAAAATTATCAACACTTTATGTAACTCATATTCTCTTTATTATCATTAGCTTGACAGTGTGTGAACAACAGAAATATGAAATAATTAAAGGTACAGTGAGTGATGCTGATCCAATGTCTTTACTCTTTTACACTATCTGTGTTTCTCAGCAGAAATGTTGTGTGGAACTAAGCATCGCTGACTGTACCTTGAAAGGAATCTAAAAGCAGAGGTTATACAACACCTAATATAGCAGGTCATGTGAAAACCAAAAACATCATAGCTAAATAAGCTCCAGCTTCTTGATGAAAAAGTGTAACATTAGTAAAACATTAACTCCACTGCAACATTATATGATGATCTTCCAAGTATGAGCATGAAATGCAGATGAACTCAACACATGAAATGCACTCTTCTCTTAAATGTAAAATTTGTAACATAAAATGCACTATTTTCTCTTAAAGATTAACACACATGCAAAAAAGACTTTAATGATAACCAATGATGAACTTTGGGGTAGAAATACTATTTCCAACCAGTTTTTACAGAGTCGATTTGTAACAACATGCATTACTTTCAGGCAACACATTGGAGTCCCTCCCCTTCTTTTGTGGTGTACACAAATACATTTCAGGCAGGGAAGTCCATCTTGATGAACATTTTCAGGTTGACCAAATATCATTTAAAAAAATCTATGATAAATAATCCACATTTTTCATTTGTATTAAGAGTAGGCTCAATCAAGTAACATTTTCCTCTTGGTATTTCTGACAGACATATTTTCATTGTTTCATCCGAATCAGTTTCATCAGATCTTTCAAGAAAAGTGAAAACAAGCATTTATCTTAATTACTCATTTGTTACCAATCAATGTTAAACTTCCAGTGATATTCAAGATCATCTTCTCTTTTCTTCAACCTTGTGAGAAATTTGTGAAATAAGTTTCAATTTTAAATTATACATAGAAAAAGAGGAAAAAAGTGTAGTTCCTCTGCATATATTCATAAGGTTTTAACATCTTGACTTTAAGTAGAAATCTTTAAAATAGCTGTCATAATTGTGACTTTACCAGAATCGAAATCACTGTCATGTTTTGATGAAAATTAGCAGTCACGCTAACTCATTATGTTTTCATATAATGTCACTAATGTTAAAATGCAGTGTCCCTACCAAATAAACAAAACAGCCATGCCATTTGCTTTGAAGAACAAAGCAACAAGAACAAAGCAAAACTACAATAACTATCTCACTTGTGGAAACAACTTGGTTGTTGTAAAAGTGCTGGTACATTACAATATTCTAAATAATCACATTATCAGGGTCAGAATCACTGTCTTCATTAACTGTAAAATGAAGACATAAAGAAATGACTGACCAACAGTAACAAAGGGTAATTAAAGGGTATTAAAGGGTAATTAAAATGATTTTACCTTTTCCATTCAATGGTACTGCTACTGACTCATTCGCATATCAAGCTGAGAAGTTTTCTGCTGTGCAGAAAAGACCAAAATAACTATTTCACTAATGGATCCAACTTTGTTGCTGTAAAAATTCAGGTAAACAAGTGCAGGTAGATTACAATATTCAAAATAATCTCATTATCAGGGTCAGAGTCTTCCTTCATTGTAACATAAAATAAAGAAACAATTGACCGACAGTAATGCTTGCTAAAGGCTACTTAGAAGAAAATTTTACCTTGTCCATTTTTCAGTGGTACTGCCTCTTTGCCATTAACATTTGTATGGTTTCCAACTGAGCCTTTAGATTTAGATTACAATATTATAAATATAAACATTATCAGGGTCAGTGTCTTTCTTCATTGTAACATAAAATAAAGAAACGATTGACCGATAGTAATGCCTGCTAATGGGCAATTAGAAGAAAGTTTTACCTTTTCCATTTTGCAGTGGTCCTGCCACTTCACCATTTACATTTGCACGTTTTCCAGCTGAGCCAAAAAAAATATCCACCAGTTTCATACATGTACACTTCATGTGCTTTTCATTTGCAGATTAAAATAATTTTGACTGCATGCTGCTGAGACATTGCCTATTACAGTTATATACATCTACACTCACGTTGAAAAAAGTATGTGAAGTGTTTTATGTCTCAATATTGAAACAGAAGGAATCTGCTGTTACGTTATAGACATTGCAATATTGCTGGTAGGACATGCGTAAGACTACAGAGCAGCTTTGTTGTTAAAGCTAGCTATTTACTATAGATAGTTCCCACATATCACCTCTTTTTCAGAAGTCCACCAAGTTAGGGTTAGCGGATGTAAACAAACAAGACAGTTGTGCTCATAATAATTTGTGGTTGCACTACATGGTAATTAACCGTTTTCAAAACATTTGCACATGCAAATATGGCTTTGTCTAAGCAGAAAGACACCCTGGATAAGTTGGCAAGACATAGATATGAGCAAAAAATATCTCTGGTTGGCATCGACCTATACAAGGTGTAGAGGGATAGCATAAGCAAGGAGTGAGAGGCTTTCTGCAGTGACACTGTAAAATTAAGTAAATAATTAATGTGGGGATTTGGTTCTGAATTTTTGAGAGGTGAGGGAGGGCATGGGTAGTGATGTTTGGGGGAAACATGGTGGTGATTGATCTCGGTCATTAAATCACATTAAGTTTTTTATCTCATGGAAGAGAAAAACGCACGGCACACACTTTTTCACACACATGACAGATGGATGATGAATTTGTTGTCATTGGAAATATTGATTTGTAATTCTCTTAGTATACATTTCAAATCAATTTCACAATGCTAGGGGTGATATTTTCTGGCCTATGCCAGAAGCTTTTTTGGATGATAAAACTGAGTATAGGCTATAGGCACGGTGCTGGTGGCCTTTTTGGATATTGGTAGCCTTTACTGATCTGAGTCAAAGGCACGTTCAACGCTAAAAACAAAGCGTCTTCTTCAGACTGAGTTTCGTGAGCTGCCAAATTGATTGTTGATGGTGGGCACGGTGTCGTGTCGAAAGAGCCGCGCACCGTTGCGTTCATACAGTGTGTTCCTTATTACATTTGAAGATAATTTGACATCTTTAACATAACGATAAAGCTGCACAGGGGTTGTGTTGCACAGGAATTTGTGATAATTGGTGGAACCTTACCGCTTATAAAATGGTCTGAGCAAATTCTAGATGTGCTGGATGGAGCATGCTTTCTGTTTATGTTTGCTAGCTACGCCTTCTCTCCTCTGCCAGTACTTTCGTCTGCACATCTGTTACTACAACCCTTAACCCAACAATACACTACCATAGTTTCAATAAATTAAAAACTCACAAAGCCCTGCAGAGATCTGATTCTATTTTCACCATCGAATGTGCTGTGTTCATCGTTACCACTCCATTACCTGCGCTCTATCAAGATGTCTCTGTAAATGTAAAGACGTGAGGTTGCGTGGGAATTATATAGCCAAGGCTTTTTTTTTTGTTTGTTTTTTTACCAAATAATAACTCTGTCAAAACAGTGTCTTTTACTTCACTTATCAAGAAGCAGAGTTGTGATAACTTTCACGAGGTAACTGCTGCTGCCGCCTCCTCCACCTCCCCTCTCACACAAGTGGGGCTAGGTAAAGGTGTCTAGCAAGCTAACGATTAGCTTGACCACTGGATGAATGTAGGCAAGTTATAGACGTTAATGCACAGGGCACTATGTTCCTTGTTGCCGTCTTTTTTCTCTTGGTTCTGTGTCCAGACTGTATGCACCATGACGCAACTCACCACCACAAGTTACAAAATTGCATGTTCGCAATTTACAAGGTTTCTAGGAAGTCAGTTTATATTCTGTTAGCTAGCAAACGTATCATGACTGCCTACAAAGTAGCCTACAGCCTCCTGACGAAGCACTGATTTTAAAACTATTATTGAAAGGTACAATTGGGAAATCCTGCCACTGAATTCAAAACAACTTTTAAAATTATTTATAAAGCCTACACAATCAACTAGCATGTTGCTAAAAGTACTGCTGAAATATACCGGCAAACACGACAAAGCAAGTGGACGAACTCAACCAATCACAGCCCTTGCGGTTTGCTTCGCTTGCCCTGCGTCTGACGTGTTGTTACAAAATTTTAGAGGTGCGTACGCAGCCTACGCAGGGTTGCTATGGTGAATTCCACTTATTACAAGCGACTTTGAGCTTGT
The DNA here is from genome assembly GCA_027481765.1 of Tenualosa thibaudeaui. Taxonomy (NCBI): domain Eukaryota; kingdom Metazoa; phylum Chordata; class Actinopteri; order Clupeiformes; family Clupeidae; genus Tenualosa; species Tenualosa thibaudeaui. Next base: position 931,306 of record JAIFZK010000151.1, read on the forward strand.
TTTGTTTTGTGAAGTTGCTGTAAAAAATCATAAGTCGCTTGTATTTCAGCGCTGTAGCTTATTTTTAAGTTCCTCGGTACACCACCACCCCATTGCCCTGCATACAATCCTAATGCACCACACACATACAATCCCTTTGTACCACACACATACAAGCATATGTGCAGCTCTGACAACAAGCAAGGGAGAGCGATGTAGAGAGACAGCATCTCGTAGTAGCCTTTTTAGTAGCCTATTTTTGTTGACGTAGTGGAACGTTATCTTTACAGATGACCCATCTCTCTCATCGGCCAATATAGAAGCCGGTTTTTGTTGTTGTTGTTGTTTTTGTCTTGGGTCGCTTGTTTTGGAGTTGTTTTCAGGGTCTAGGTAACTTATTTATGCGAAATCTTGCATCATGTTGATCTCAAATTATTTCACTTGAAGCGGCCACAGTGTTTGCCATTTAGTGGTGATTAAAGAGTAAAAAGTTAAAATATCACAAAATGTTTTGAGGGATAACATGTATGTAGTAGTTCTTTTTTATTCTTCTGCTTCATTTTTTCATATCTGTGTGCATGGCAGTGAATACATACCCAAGCCATTGAATGTGATCCCATTTTTAAACTCTGGGAAAGAATCACAAATATGTATAAAAGTTAATTAGTCTAATGAAATGCACTGTAATCTATGTATTTCATTAATGAATCTGCTCTCAGTTTCAGTCATGTGGAGAACTTACCAATTATGCCAAAGTGTCTAGCAACAAACACAGCGAGTACCAGGAGTACCACCAGGACAACCACCACAAACATCACTCCCACTATAATTCCAGTCAAGAATGACCAAGAAGAGCTATCTTCAGGACATAACATTCCATCTGTAACACAGTGTGCAAATGTACAGACGTAAATTACATGCAAAAATAGTGCTTTGGTACTTAAACCTGACTTGTTCATTAACGAAGAGATTTTCTCCTTTTGCACAAAACAATGCTATCTAATACAAGTTTTGGATAATTTATTATTTGCAGATCTGAAACATAAGGCTATGTTTTTAAGGCTAAGATTAAGATTACTATTTTAAACACATTTTTTATTGTAACATCGTAAATAATTACATTAATAAACTAAACTATGAAGACTCTAAGCCATTTCATTTTTATGAGCATTTTTTCATGTAATAAGGTACAGTACAAATTTGCTTATTGAGATAAACATTTGTACACACACAAACAAAGAAACAAAAAATAACTATTCTTTTTCTTTATGACAGAAATGTATCAGCTATAGCACTGAGTGAACTAAGAAAAACAGTATAAAACTCAATGTTATGTTACCTTTGCTCCAGTCTTTTGTAATGTTTTTCTCCAAAGCTACGTGGCTGACACTACATCCATACTCAGCAATCTCTGACTTTTCAGCATTCACAGTCAGTCTGATCTGGTGGGTTCCATCACCATTAGGCAATACTTCATCGATTGTACATTCCTTTACAATTTTGCCTTTCTTTGTAATAATCATCTTAATGTCTTTTGGGAAGAACTCAGTGGCCATGCAAGTCAACTTGAGATAATCTGTTTTTTCTTTTGCAAAAAGAGAAACTTTTGGTGGAGCTGAGGAACAAAGAATAAATAACATGATTTACTTTGTTCACTACATGCCATTAAATAAAGATCTTTGATCCAGTGTTAATAACAGCACTCACAACTTTTAAAGTGCTCCTTCAAGTCTAAGCCCCCATAGTTTTCGAATTTATTCAGCCAGTCAACACACTCCTTCTCCAGGTAGCCTTTGGTGTACTGATTGAGGATGGGAACCCCATCCCATTTCTGCTTGGTGGGAACAGCTGCACTGACCGGAGCAACCCACTGCATTGATGCATCATCAAAGGACAGGAAATCTGTGCCGTCATAGCTGTATGCATCAACACCTTTGACAAACAATACAGAACCGTCTGACTTTTTCTCCACCTCACAGCCATGTTTCCACATGAGGACATGAATATCTGAGGAGAGGACAGCAGCAGGTTAAAAGCATTTTCAAACGTGTCTGTTACTGACCTAAAATATAACTTAAGGGCAATCAGTGTTGTGACTCACCTGATTCATTCTGCCTCATACGTTCCATCAGGATGTTCACATTGACTTTGAACCACTGCTCTTTGCTTTTACGTGACTGAGTGCCTTTTTCCCAGTAGTCAGCTGGAAGCTTCTCTTTCATCCAGTCCTGTTCCGGAATTTTGACTTTGTTCTGACTGTTATAGTAGTCAATCTTTCTGTCATCCAAAAGGCCCATGGCAGTGAATTCAAAGATGCCAGGTGCATTGACTGCCTTTGACAGGGCCGTGTAGACATAGTAGAGAGAGTGACGTTCTGGGGGGCTTTGTTGAGCTTTTCAGAAAAAATGTATTAGAACATCAGTGTGTAAACACTATAAAGCAGAATTTACTGCACTTGCTAGATGGCATTAGCACCTTGCCAAATAACAAACCTATGAAATATTATAAAATAATAATTATAATTATGAAAATCAATTGTTTTGCCTTGTCAGTCAGCATAGTTGCCATGCAATTTCCCATTGCAAACTAAGTAGTTAGCAACTATGATCTTGGGAAACACACCCCAGGTCGGAATTCTGGTGAAACAAGCAGAATCCCTTTTTGAAGAACTAAATACTTTATCTCTACTTTATATGGCTATAACTTTATGTGGCTAGCTAGGTGAATAGTTCATGTGGCTACAACAAGTGGTGTGAAAGTGGCATTGTTATGAAAACCTTGGTGCTGCAGCAAGCTTCTGTGTGAACTACTCTAGCTTTTAGAGCAAGGGTGCCCAATTTGGGGCCTGCGGGCACACTGACATACAAGCAGAGTGTGCAGATTAGCTTCAGCCAGTTAGCACACGCCATGACGTGCGCGTGTGCAGTACAAGTGACAAGCCAGACTATTTGCTACCGCAAGGGTGCGTCTAGATTTCTAGGCTATGTGTGTAGGCTACATAGCCTCAGACTTCCACTATGCTGTGTTTGACTTCCACAACTGTAGGGGTAGGCTACATGAACACATAGGATATTTTAAATGAGGTGATGTAATAAAATTTGGAATGTACATATGAATATGTTGTTCTACTATGAACAGGGGAGTTAGCAATCAAAATAACACTGTTGCACCCTTCTGGCATATCTCTTCAGATCAATTGGCCAATTATAGCTGAGAATAAAAAGTGATGTTTTTGTGGTGAATTTTTTTTTCAAGTACTAGATGCAAATTACAGTTAGCATTTCAATATAGGTGGTATGCCAGTTTCATGCCAGTTGCTGATAAAATTTTATTTGACCCATGGCCCTTTGCCCAGATAAATTTTTAGTCCTTTATCAGAAAGAATTTTGGCACCCCTGTTTTAGAGTATGTGCTACAGCATGTTGTTACGGTTTCTAATGTTGCAAGTAATTTAATTGTGAACTGACCTCTTGTACAATAAATTAATACAAAAGTGATAAGTTTCAAATGGTTATATGCCTATTTGATTATCCGGTCTACATATGTCCTTGGCTGATTACTTACTTTGTGCCAGTATTGCATCATGTTTTAAGCCTTAAATGTTATTTTTTAAATATTTCATGATATGTTTATGTGTGTATATTTGGCATTATCTAATTATATGGAGCTTGCCCTATTGTCAACCAAAAATTCCAGACTTTTTCCAAACCTATAACATTTTTCTTTAAGACCTCAACATTTTGTAGTTTTTTGTGACTAAAAACACTACAGTGCACATGAGAAAACACAAACAAATTTTAGTTTTTTGACAATATAGAAAACACACACAAACACACCACACACACTATACTTGCCTTCTGTGCATTGCAGTCATACCAGGTTTTTGCAATTTTGCAAAATCAAGGATTTATTTTGCAGCTACATATTTTTTATGTGTTTTGCAAAATATGACCCATAAAAAAGCATAATGTCATGACCACTGCTGTGTTTATTGATGTTATATATGGTGCACTATATAAAAGCAAATGCTTTTCACACAGCATGTCTGATCAAAACACAACAAAAAATGATACATGGTTTTCAAAAATTTAAGCAAGTAAAAATCTGAAAAGTGTGGTGTGCATATGTATTGAGCCCCTGCGTCAATACTTTGTAGAACCACTTTTCCCTGCAATAACAGCTACAAGTCTCTTGGGGTATATGTCTACCAGCTTTGCACATCTAGAGACTGAAATATTTGCCCATCCCTTTTGCAAATCTGTACATCTGTATATACTTAATACATCATATCTCTATAGCACATCTGTATATTGCCCTTATACTGAATCTATATAGCACATCTGTATATTACCCTTACTATCTCTTCACCTTACATGTATATTGCTCTTCTGCCTAATTATTATTCTGCCTATTTATTATTACTACTCTTGAATTTGAATATAATTTTCTCTTTAACTGTACATACTGCATACTGTGTATACTGCACTTGCTGCTCTTTGCACTTCTGATTAGATGCCAAACTGCATTTCGTTACCTGTATTTAAACATGTGTAATGACAATAAAGTTGAATCTAATCTAATCTAATCTAAAAATAGCTCAAGCTGAGCCAGATTGGATTGAGAGTCTCTGTGAACAGCAATTTTCAAGTCTTGCCACAGATGCTCTATGGGATTTAGGTCTTGACTTTGACTGAGCCATTCTAACACATGTATAGTCTTTATTCTACACCATTCCATTGCTGCTCTGGCTGTATGTTTAGGTTCACTGTCTTGCTGGAAGGTGAATTTCCTTCCCAGTCTCAAGTCTTTTGTAGCCTCCAACAGGTTTTCTTCAAGGATTGCCCTGTATTTAGCTTCAACCATCTTCTTATCAACTCTGACCAGCTTCCCTGTCCCTGCTGTAGAACGCATCCCACAGCATGATACTGCCACCACCACATTTTACAGAAGAGATAATGTGTTCAGGGTGATGAGCATTGTTACTTTTAAGCCAAGCATAAGGCTTTGCATTTAATTAAAAAAAGTGAACTAAAAAGTTAAACTTTGGTCTCATCCAGAGCACCTTCTTTCACATGTTTGCAGTCCCCTATATGGCTTGTGGCAAACTGCAAATGAGACTTCTTATATCTTTCTTTCAACAATGGCTTTCCTCTTGCCTGAGACGGATCTCTGCAGCTCCTCCAGAGTGACCATGGGTTTAGGTGGATGGCCATGTCTTGGTAGGTTTGTAGTTGTGGCATACTTTTTCCATTTTTGATGATGGATTGAACAGTGCTCAGGTGTATTTATACTGAGACTAAATTACACCAGGTGGACTCTGTTAACTAATTAGGTGACTTCTGAAGGTAACTGATTGCACTGGATTTTCTTTAGAGATATCAGAGTGCAGGGGGGGAATACAAATGTACACCATTTTTTTCAGATTTCTACTTTCTTAAAATTTTGCACAGATTTTTGCACAGAAATTTTGCTCCACTTCACAATTATTTGTTACTTCATAAAATCCATTTGAGTTTGTGGTTGTAAGGTGACAAAATGTGAAAAAGTTCAAGGCGTGTGAATACTTTTTCAAGGCACTGTATATTCCTCCCAAGATGGCATATGTAAACTAGACAGAGTTTGAAGTAAAAAAAAGCTAAATCCTTTGCAAATTTGTTGAAAATACAGCCACAAATCAAGCAATCAAGCATTTTGACTGCAAACAAAACCCCTCCAAAATCACAAAATCCTTGGGGGACTGATATGTAGAGATTAGATGGAGAATATGAGAAACATTGCAAAATTCCTTGCACATATTTAGAAAACGCCACCACAAATTTTTGCATTTTCATAGCAAAACAAATCACCAAAAAACTGCAAAATCCCGGAGGGACTATTTACTGACTCACTCAGATAGTACAAGAAGTTTTAAAGGGGTCCCTGACTAGTAACACATGTTGGCCTTATAAGATTGACGTTGGCGTCAGCTACATAAAATGACTGAAAAACACTCAAACTGTTTTGGGCTTTATTAAAAGTTTAGAAAGTTCTTTCACTTGTAAACTGCTGTCGCTGCACAGACACTATCAATGTCAACCAGGGAATGATACTTTTTACTCAGGGAGCATTAAGACGTAAATACAGTGGCAGCTTACAAGCTCTGTTAATGAAGGGGTTTTCTAAAAGATTTAATAAAAACAGAAAGCATTCTGAGTGTTTTTAAATCCTGTAGAGCTGATACCAACGTCAGTCTTATAAGGCCAACTGGTATCCATTTATGTTCAAATTGGAGTCAGAATTGGTAGGTAATTTATGCATGCTAAACATATTTTATATGTTAATAACCTACATTATTTATGTGAAGGCATAGCCTTCCTGTGCACTGTTTTGTAGGACATACAAATGTCAGGGTTTCCCTGTTTTCGTTCCCGGTCTGGCTCCATCTGCTGGACATCTCTGGGACTTATTGGTGCCTGCTCCCCTTCCCACAGTATTTATTCCCCATGGTTTCTTTGCTCTGTCTCTGATTGTCTCCTAATTCCCTGTAGTAATCCGGCTCAGTGAGTTTTCTGAAGTTCTGAAGACTGTTTCTCGTCCTGTCTGTCTTGCCTACTTCCTGTTTTTTGTTGAGTTTTTTGGACCTCCTGTCAAGAGGATTTGTTTGTGCCTTCTGCCTCCTGTCTTCTCTGGATTTTTGTGTTTTGGATAGTTTTGATGATCTCTGCGTTTTTTCTGAAAGACTTGTTTGTAAAGACTGAATAAACCAACCCTGCCTCTGATTCTGCATTTGGGTCCAATTTTACTAGAAACCTGACAACAAAACCATTGTATTACAAAATCAGAATACTGCCCAATAGCCTACAGTTACAATCAAAGGCATGAGGTCTCTTTCTGAAGTTACAAAATCCTTAATGTTCCCAAGGAAATGACTAGGCCTATAACCAAAACTGTTAATATATTCATTGATTCAAAAAGGATGAAGACAAACTGATTCATTGTGAGCCAACTGTTGGAGGCTGTGTTGTTTGCTAGGGGGAACCTTCTTCAGTTGCATAGGAACATGGAGAAAGATGATTAGGCTTATATTGGCATTATGAAGGATAATGTTAAGACTGATGTCAGTTTTGCTTTGGGCTGCCACTTTTTGTCTTTCAGCCAGGCACTTAAGATTACATCCAAATTGGTACAAAACTTGACAAAACACCAAAAGGTGAACGTGAAAATCTGTGGTAGGAACAAGATCAATGCCCCCGATGGGAGAACCCCACTATCTGGAGTTGTAATCATTTTCTATAGAAGAATGAAGTATGACTCCTCAAGAGACATGCCAATCCAGTTAGGGCCTGAAATAATAAGTACATTTTATGGCAGTATGCTATAAAATATCATTTCTGCATTCTTCTTGTTTCCTGTTAGGGCATCAGTAAAATAATATTAATGTTTGTGGAGATTTTGTATGTTTTGTTTTGAAGCAGTCAGTCTGGGTCAGACTGAGCACAGAGATCTGTGCTTAAAAACTCACAAATAAATAGGTGAAAGCCTACAATGGGGAATTTGAATTTCATCTTTTACTGTTACATGGAAGAAGGCAGGTTCAAACTGAAGTGCTTAAACAAGGTATCCAACATTTCCCCTGCACCAGGCCTACATTTGACTCTATTTACTAGGGTAAGTGTATTCACTAAGCCCATGTACAGTTTAAGCCTTGGAAGTAAAATTTTACAATAATAAAAAAATCCATGAGTTCCACTCATCATTTTACTCAATCCAGAAGTTTTGCATAGTGTCAAAGTAATTCACAAAAAGTTGCCCTAAAACTTTGGTGTTTTGGGACCCAACAAATTTCATAAATATTTTACTGTTTTTAGCCATTTCCTTCAGAATTTCATTTTTCTTGTGAAAAATTAGAGGTAAATGATGAACTTGATATTTCTATATTAAGACATAATACTTTTTCTGCATTCGGAAAGATGATTTTATTCGCTAGTCCACAGAGTTAATCTGTCAGTGAAATTACAAGCCTTGTGATACACTGGCAAAAATTGAAACATGTCCGGTGTGTATAATGAATGTTTTATAATTGATGTGACCTTAATCTACACATGAACACATCTTTGAACCCTTTGGAGAATTTAATATTTACTGTTTTTTCAAGGTGGGCTGAAATGGTACAGTGCCACAACATAAGCCAACAAGTAATACATAAATAATAATTTCATATTCAAGTAATATTCATTTTCATGTTTAGGTCAGATTATATTTTGGCTTCATAAATAATTCTGTAAACATATCTTTAATTTTGAGAGAACTATATTGTGATTTTTAACCACTCCTCAGTTAGGCACCAATTAAGACCACTTCAATGTATTTCAAAGGGGATTACCTCCTTTTAGCTACTTTTTTCTAAATTCTTGTGTGGAACTGTTGACCATTATATATGGAATGTTTAATATGTAATAACCATTTTTGTTTTTTCACCTTTTTAACCTAATTTACAACTATAAAAGCAGACCTCCACACATAATAGACCAAAGACTGCTTGTGCCTTTATATCTAATTTAGACAATAGGCAACAGCTAAGTGCATAGCATCTGTTTTCAGTTAGAAAAGGGCAACAAAAAGAAAAATGAATATGCATATCTTGCTGAATATAAGTAGGGATGCATTGTTGTGACTTTGTTAATTCAATTCTCATATGATTACTAGGCTTTGGGAGTCCACTAATAAATAAATGGATCTGATGATATTGAACATTAAGCTGTAGATTTAGTTTGCAGTGAGAAATACCCTGCTGACAATCTAAACAAACATGAACTTAACTTAGATTGAATCTGAATAGATCATCCTCAAAGTACCATTTATAGGTGTGCATTTTAACAGAAGTTAGGCCTGCAAAGTCAAAGTTGAAATAATACAACAACTGAAATAAATAAAGGAAAACTGTGAGGAAGATATGATTCAATATAGAGGCAACTGTGTCTGTGCCTTTTCACAGTCTCTGTAGGTCCCATTTAATTGAGGGTTAGGACTTCACCTGAGCTGAATAGATCTAGTTGAAGAGTTATTTTCTATTTTTCACCTATTTAACATCTTACTGAATCGATGCATTGCTGTTTTGTATTTTTGTAAGGCAATAAATTACTATATTTTGTTAAAAAATTATAATGTGGACTTATTACGGTCTTAAACGGTACCACAGGACGATTTAAACCCATGCCAGACTTTTAACATATTTTATATTATATCTCTGGAAATCTATAAAAATGAATGCATACATTTTTAAATGAAAGACTAATCTTGTACTTTATCTCTCCTCCAAACCATGTCAACATCAATGAAATACATCTAAACTTTATTGGTGGGCTTAATGGGTACACTTACCCTAAATAAGAATTCAGAACCTGACTTCACCCAGTGTTTATGTACCTGATATCCCAGGAGGAAAAGAAGTGCATTTTTCAAAAGTGTGTTTAAGGTCCTGAAATGTGGGGTTTTTTTTTGGCTTTTGTATAGCCCGCTACTGAATGTACTATTTTGGAACAATTTAATGCATTAACAGTGGGTCTTACCTACACTCAAAATGTGTTGCAATAATCTTTAAAGATATTTAATGGCAACTTAAGATACTTTTTGGAACGCTTTAGTTGCATTGCTTAAACCCTTAGATGCTTAAGCCATCTAAAATGTATTTCAAGGCAACGCTTGTTGCATTGAAAAATATTTGAAAAAGCACAAAGAGTATTTCAAATGCATGTAAGCACAGTTCATAAGCACAGTTCATAGTAAGACAATATATACTTTCGTTACACTTACTATACTTAAGATGTGTTTTACAGTGCATCCCTTTTCCCATTAAGGATACTATACAGATGAGCATGCAATAAATAAGATATCACACAATTTAGGCCTACATATTAAACCTTTGATACAAAGACAGTCTACTGAACTAGGCCTACAGGAGTTTCAGACCAAATAAGCTGTCCTGCTATTAGTTAGCTGAAATTTCTACCTCTAATATTTGCCTGCCCTACCTAGACAAAACTCAGTTCAGCTTAGTAAACAAAACATTCGGATTCAGCATCTCAGTAAGCTATGGTTTTGATATTCATACAATATGTAAGATGTCTTACAGTATATTATGTTAAATGTTATGTAATCATTAGGTTTACCTAAAAAGAAAAACTGAATAGGAGAATGTCATTTTTGTTTCTGTAGCCCTTTTTCTGTTGCACAGGCAGTTTCAGGAAGTGCAAGTTTACCCTAGCCTAATTCTCGAAAATACACTATAGCCTCCTGGACGTTTCAAGCAGCTCTAATTTATATTTACCCCTTTTTAGAAAACGATAATTTATAATTTATGTTATTGTTGCTTAAATCATCCGTTTAAATGATCAATACAATCTGCGACACATGTTTGTTTCAATTTTCACTTTCAGTTTACAGCGTCGCCATACCGTTAGTCGACTAGTCGAAAAACATCAGTTATATCTTACCCAAACATATCTGTAGAATGGCACAGACCAGAAATCCCACGAAGTCCATACTAAATGATGTAACTTAAAGTATGACAAAATAACCTTTTCAGAATTCTGTCTCACACCGTGTCACCTTCCTACTTCGGCTGTACCAACGACACGGAACATTGTAGCGCGAGAGCAGAGGGTCCTAACTAAATGTTTTCAGCCAATGCCATAAACAGAATTTATGTCATCAGTTGTCGCTAGGTAGAGTGAAATAAGTCAGTTTAGAACAAGAGCAAGCGAGATGTTAGCCTACGCCCCCTTCAGGTTTAGTTTTTCTTCTTCTAGACCAGGGGTTCTCAAACTGTATTGGGTCTCATGGAGCAGACCCCTAACAATAGCAACAAAAATGTAACCATATAAGATTGTAGCCATTTGCAACCAGGGTCACAAACATCAGTCGGAAAAAGATGAGAAAAGTGTCAAGGCAACACGTCTGTATCTCAGATCAGTTACTGAGCCTGACAGCAGCGGTTATGCAAAAAACAACTCTTCGTTTTCATAGTTTTTTTTTCGGATGGAAGCATGGGCGCGGTTGCAATTATGCATTTGATGACACTGTGGAGGTCTATAAAAATGAGACTTGAGTGAGAAACAATGTTAAAATACATATTCTTCCATCCTCTGTTTTACAGCCCTTTTGATGTCCTAATTTGAACTTGTCATAGGCCTTGGACTAGCCTGCGTGAGTTCCATATAGCACACAAAATAACTGGGACTAGGCTATTTTACAGGGATGTTCATCTGTATTGATCAAAACCAAATCAAATTAAAAACACAAGTGATGTAAATACATTGCATACTTAGACTAGCCTATATATACTCGGGAAACACATTTCCAGCAGAAGACCTATTATTAAACCAATGCTGACTGAAACAAAACAAGGCATTACTGTCACACACATTTTGAACTTTAGTTTTGCATAGTAATTTGCCCATTACGTTTTACTGTTAATGCAAAGTCCTTAGTCTAGTTTTTAGTCAATAATGCTAAAATAGTTAGTGAATGAAGAGTGAAAATAACCTTATAAAATCTAGCAAAGACAAAGTCTTCATCCAAGACACCAAAAAGAGTTTCACAGATACTTTTGCATAATTTTACTATGACTTTTGATTTTTTTTCTTTCAATGCCATTCTGGGCAATAACTTCAAAGGTGATTCTTCATCTCAATTTTTGGCAGGAAATTCCTAAAACAGAAAAACAGTTTTTATTGAAAAAAGGGTAATTTTACTAATATGCAGATAATTAATTAAGGTTAAAGTTTAGGGTTTAAAGTTCAAATTGATCTCCTTCTGTTGCCACATCTTTTGAAACATGACTCTTACCAGTTTGCCCCCAATGAATTGTACATACATGTACATACCTGTGTGTTAACAGTATGAATTCAGTCTTTTTATGTGTATCATGCATGAATATCTGTAGGTGTGTGTGTGTGTGTGTATGTGTGTGGGATGCACATCCACTGGCCTGTAGATGGTGGTGTAGAGCCTATTAATTCAATGACAATGACATTGAATTACTGGGAAATAGTGATACAACTGCCATTTTTGGTCTCTCAATAGGTGGTGCTACATCACACATGAGTAGATGAGGGTCCGCTGACTGCAGCTTTTTTGAGACCTACACACCACTGCAATTTTGTTGGCCAGGGCACAACGGTTCTCGAATTATTCTGCGAAAAAAGTCTCTTATGGGGGAAAGGAGGAATCCCAGGGACCTAGTCCAAAATCCCAAACTGGAATAGCTGACAGAAATTTGTTTACTCTCAATAGGTGGTGCTACATTACACACGGGTGATGTGGCTCCTTGAGACCTATATACCAAAAATGCTTTGTTACCAAAAGTGTGGTTTCCAACAGGTTTTTGACCATTCATTCTCCATTTTGGACCTATTTTTTCAAACCCATCACACACATATGTAAACTTACGCCTAAGAGTTTGAAGCAGTACAAGTTGTTGGAAGTCAATGCAATGATTATTGTGTCAGCGTATCAGTGAACATTACTGACCTCAGTGAGTTTTACGTCTTTACAAATGAAAGTAAGTTTGTGAAAGATTGTAGCAGGCCACCTATGCAGCCATTCTGTTGGTGGGGTGCTACTGCAACAACCGAGAATTCTTGGAACAGGCATTCATCAAAATGATAATTGTAATCATCGTATTTCATCATAAATGATTAGAAAACAAGAGTGCAAGTGTAAAAAAACTCTCCTTTAAATCTACATAACATATTTCATACACAGGGCTCCAGGTGCAACCAGTCTGAACACACTGGCAGTGAAAATCTGTCCAGAGAAGCTTCAAATTTTCAGTTGCCACACCAGTGCACTTTCTATTCCTCACTCTGCTCAGTTTGTGTCAGACTTCATGAACATCAAGGGAACTTCAGGAACTTCATGAACATCAAAGATTTCACTGCTGTGAAAAACTTTGCATTCACCTTCATTACATGCTGGTGCACCTAAGTGAGAAAGTTAGGCACACCACTGCAACCAATAAGAAAAGGTTGTCTGGAGACCTGCACCAGCATTCTGTGGAGGTTCAGTTCCTCATCTAACCACTGTCCATGCGGAGTCATCTCCACCCTTAATTTCTGAGTCATTTGCCTTGTAATCTTAATATAACATGATGTGATATAACACAGCCTAATAGAAAGCAATGATAGTGACTTTTTAGAACCAAACTATTACCTTCTCAGTTCTCCAGGAAGCTCTCTGTCTCTGGGTCCACTTCTCCTTCAGGTGAAAGAAGACCAGAGAAATCAGAACACTTCACAAATGGTACCATGGTGACATGGTTGCATTACTCTCTCTCTCTCTCTCTTTCTCTCTCATGCACATATGCATGGCCACACACACCCACAAACAAAATGGGTAGAGAAGACAGAATTATATGCATGGACAGAGAGGCTGCTTGAGAAGGCATAGCGTAATCACTATTTCCATGTCTTATAACTGAAAGCCCATCATCAAATCCTTTCATTTATAAAATTATTTGTGTTTAGCAGGGTCTCTGGGTGATTTCAGCCCATTCCAAAATGGTTTTAAATTCCTAGAATTTTAGAAAAAAATTCGTATTTGTGAGTTGGACAGGCTGATGGGCTGATTTTCTGCAAACGTTTCTCTAATATACTGGTTACTGTAATTTTGGCTATATAAATCAGGGGATGTTTTTACCTCTGCCAAGGAAGTTATGTTTTTGCCTGCGTTTGTCTGTCTGTCTGTTTTTCTGTCTGTCTGTGGGCAAGGTAACTTGTAAAGCACTGCACGGATTTGGATGAAATTTCCAGACAACGTGGGTATTAGGCCAAGAAAAGATTATTAGATTTTGGTGGTGATCTGGAACTCCATCTGGAATTTGTGTAGGGTCAGTGACCCTATATTTCCTTGGTGGAGGTCAGCGCTCTCCAAGCGCTTTTCTAGTTTTGTGTTTGTAAAATGAGGTTTTACATTATGTAACCGACACCTGTGTGTGTTCATCACATGTGGTTTGACAGAAAAAGGTCAAAGGGTCAGCAAGGCAGAGGTGTGGCCAGGATGTCTTCTTTGGGTGGAAATTCAGTTTATTTGAGCAGACAAAAAACAGTCCCTAAATGGGAGTGAATGTTATTTAACTCCATCCCTTTCAGTGTATATTTCCAATGCCCCCAGCTGACACAGTAAGTGCTCTTTGGATGGGTGAAATGGTCTATAAGGCATAAAAGTCTAGATCATCAGGGTGGTTATAGAAATGGTATTGAAAATTTGGCCATTTGGTCATGTAGTTTTTCCAGGAGCCAAGTGGTACATTTTTATCTGTCCAGAGAAGCTTCAAATTTTCAGTTGCCACACCAGTGCACTTTCTATTCCTCACTCTGCTCAGTTTGTGTCAGACTTCATGAACATCAAGGGAACTTCAGGAACTTCATGAACATCAAAGATTTCACTGCTGTGAAAAACTTTGCATTCACCTTCATTACATGCTGGTGCACCTAAGTGAGAAAGTTAGGCACACCACTGCAACCAATAAGAAAAGGTTGTCTGGAGACCTGCACCAGCATTCTGTGGAGGTTCAGTTCCTCATCTAACCACTGTCCATGCGGAGTCATCTCCACCCTTAATTTCTGAGTCATTTGCCTTGTAATCTTAATATAACATGATGTGATATAACACAGCCTAATAGAAAGCAATGATAGTGACTTTTTAGAACCAAACTATTACCTTCTCAGTTCTCCAGGAAGCTCTCTGTCTCTGGGTCCACTTCTCCTTCAGGTGAAAGAAGACCAGAGAAATCAGAACACTTCACAAATGGTACCATGGTGACATGGTTGCATTACTCTCTCTCTCTCTCTCTTTCTCTCTCATGCACATATGCATGGCCACACACACCCACAAACAAACAAACAAACACACACACAGTAAATGTCAAGTTTTGCAATAGGTTGTTACAAGCATTACAGATACCTCTCTGAAATTACTCTGAAATTACTTATACTAATTACTAATTACTTATTACTACCAGTATTCATGCACAGAAATTGACACAGAGATCTCATTGAGTGTATATATCTTTACCATCAGTGTTAGGCGCAACTGATGGTCTACTGCCACTGCCAGATGATCCGCTGCTTGAGTCACTGGATGATTCACCAATGTTCATGCTTCCTCTACCTGAAATAATAGGTACAAGATAGTATTGTTATTGTTGCACAAATACTATAAATGCTATAAGACTGCAATATTGCCAGAAAGTCACCTTACCAGAATCAGAGTTTTCATTCACTGCAATAGAAAAGTGAAAAAAATAAACAATAAATGAGGCAACTAATTGATACCTATGCTTAGACGCATACTCAACATAACCCTGTCATTAAAATGAACTTTAATTGCAGTTTTAGGATGATAGGGCAGACATG
This sequence comes from Tenualosa thibaudeaui, assembly GCA_027481765.1. Taxonomy (NCBI): domain Eukaryota; kingdom Metazoa; phylum Chordata; class Actinopteri; order Clupeiformes; family Clupeidae; genus Tenualosa; species Tenualosa thibaudeaui. The sequence goes on from JAIFZK010000151.1 coordinate 946,680, forward strand.
AAATGATTCACAACCAAGGAAGCCCTCTGCATTGCTGTCAGTGATTAATGGTCGTTGTATTTTCATTCAAACAGAGTAAATGACTGCAATTAAAACAGTTGAATAAATGATGCATTTACTGCACTACCAAAGCTTTGGTAAGAATATAATGCTTCAGTTTGAAATCTCATGTTCTGATGGCGATTCCGATACATCGGTTTTGCATATTGGTCGATACCCTAGTCCGATCCAATATCCCCACTGATGTTTTCTACTGAATCAGTTCAAATAAATGTTCATAAACTACTTAAGCAGAATATACAGAACTTTGTAGTATTTACATTACTGTAATAATCCACTACTGCCTATTACCTGTCAGAGATAAGAATATGAAAAAAGCAACCCACTGCATTCTACCAACTGCTAATCACACATCCATTCTGCCCTGTGATTCCCCTAAATGAATAGTGAAATGGAGTGTTTGCAAAAACATAAAAGTGATATTATTACCTGGGTTGCCTGCAAAAGGAAAAAAAGCAAATAGAATTTCATTTAAGAACAAGTGTTAAATAATGATGTCATTTTTACTTTCCATTCTGACGTTATGGATGTGTGTATATTTAATGTACATACCAAAACCATTGAATCTGAAACCATTCTGAACATCTGGAAAATAATGGGTAGAGAAGACAGAATTATATGCATGGACAGAGAGGCTGCTTGAGAAGGCATAGCGTAATCACTATTTCCATGTCTTATAACTGAAAGCCCATCATCAAATCCTTTCATTTATAAAATTATTTGTGTTTAGCAGGGTCTCTGGGTGATTTCAGCCCATTCCAAAATGGTTTTAAATTCCTAGAATTTTAGAAAAAAATTCATATTTGTGAGTTGGACAGGCTGATGGGCTGATTTTCTGCAAACGTTTCTCTAATATACTGGTTACTGTAATTTTGGCTATATAAATCAGGGGATGTTTTTACCTCTGCCAAGGAAGTTATGTTTTTGCCTGCGTTTGTCTGTCTGTCTGTTTTTCTGTCTGTCTGTGGGCAAGGTAACTTGTAAAGCACTGCACGGATTTGGATGAAATTTCCAGACAACGTGGGTATTAGGCCAAGAAAAGATTATTAGATTTTGGTGGTGATCTGGAACTCCATCTGGAATTTGTGTAGGGTCAGTGACCCTATATTTCCTTGGTGGAGGTCAGCGCTCTCCAAGCGCTTTTCTAGTTTTGTGTTTGTAAAATGAGGTTTTACATTATGTAACCGACACCTGTGTGTGTTCATCACATGTGGTTTGACAGAAAAAGGTCAAAGGGTCAGCAAGGCAGAGGTGTGGCCAGGATGTCTTCTTTGGGTGGAAATTCAGTTTATTTGAGCAGACAAAAAACAGTCCCTAAATGGGAGTGAATGTTATATAACTCCATCCCTTTCAGTGTATATTTCCAATGCCCCCAGCTGACACAGTAAGTACTCTTTGGATGGGTGAAATGGTCTATAAGGCGTAAAAGTCTAGATCATCAGGGTGGTTATAGAAATGGTATTGAAAATTTGGCCATTTGGTCATGTAGTTTTTCCAGGAGCCAAGTGGTACATTTTTAGCTTTGTGCACCAAACGCTTTTACATCGTTTCACTTTGTGCAAAGTGTCTGGAATCCCTCAACTGGTGTCCATTTCCGTCCTCGTGGGCAGATGCTTTCTGTGAACATTACATGTTTGCCCTCTATTTGCTAATTGCCCGGCCGAAAAAAAATGTTGGAGGGAAACCTAAGCTTACGAAGAGATTCTTGACTGTGCTGTAGCAAAATGTACTGAGCGGAAGCACTAGGTGGTGCTAGCCTGGTTAGTAAATTTTAGGGGTACTCAAATTTAGACTTTACCATGTCTTTGTAGCTTGTTGGAAATTGTTGTCAACTATAATTTGTTGTTAAGTTAAGCACACAGAGCACTTTATTTGTGGAAATGTGTGAAGAGTTACTAGAAGTGTTTCTTCTTTTTCCTCTGCACAAGATGAACACACATTTCTTAAAATCCTACTTTCCTGTGACTGAAATTCAGTGGAGAAAATAGGAGAATGTTTTGCAATGAAGCTGTTTTAGTCATATTGGGAACTTACCAATTACACGTGTTTTTACAGCAATGATCCCGGAGATCACAAGCACAAGCAGGACTACTACTATGACTACTGGGACTACAATACACAAGAGATTGTCTTCTTTCTGTAGTTCTCCATCTGTGACAAATGGACATACATTATTGCTGCTCAAATGTTATTGTATGTCACCACTGATATAGCTTGTTAGAGATGTCAATGTGAAATGCAGTTCATCTTGTTACTTTCTGGTTGACATACATGCCAAACATGAATAAGAACTTTTGAGTAAAAGACAGCACAGATACAGCCAAAGAATATTACCTGAGGGCCATGTTCTCTTGATTGTTTCTTTCAGGCTAATGTGGTTCACCTCACATCTATAAGCATCAAGCTCTGACCTTTTTGCTTCCACACTCAGTTTCGTCTGGTGGGTTCCATCACCATTAGGCATGACATCTTCCATGTGTCCTTTTTGTACAACCATCCCTCCCTTCAGAATGGTGATGTCAATGTCTTTAGGGTAGAAGCCTGTTGCCATGCAGGTCAACTTGAGATCTTGTGACTGGGTTTGTGTAGCGAAAAGGCGAACAACTGGTGGAGCTGATGAACCAAGAAAATCTATGTTAATAAAAAGTTCAATTTAACAAAATATTAGTTAATACAAATGCTTGATTCCATTGTAACAGTACTCACAAGTACACATCTGATGTTTTAGCACTTCGTCTCCATAGTTTCTGAATTTTTCTAGCCAGTCCACACACTCCTTCTCTAGGTAGCCTTTGGTGTACTGATTGAGGATAGGAACCCCATCCCACTTCTGCTTAGTAGGAACAGCTTCATTGACTGGAGCAACCCACTGCATTGATACATCATCAAAGGACAGGAAATCTATGCCATCATAGCTGTAAGCATCAATGCCTTTAGCAAACTCAAATTTGCCATTTGGTTTTTTGACAATCTCACAGCCATGTTTCCACATGAGAACATGGATATCTGAGGAGAACACAACAGCAGGTCAAAATAAGCAAGTTTAAAGGTGGATCTGATGCTGACATGTGGTATGTGGTCAGGATGTGTTGTGACTTGCCAGATCCATTCTGCCTCATACGTTCCATCAGAATGTTCACATTGACTTTGAACCACTGCTCTTTGCTTCTACGTGACTGAGTGCCTTTGTCCCAGTAGTCAGCTGGAAGCTTCTCTTTCAGCCAGTCCTGTTCCGGAATCTTGACTTTGTCCTTACTGTTATAGTAGTCAATCTTTCTGTCATCCAGAAGGCCCATGGCAGTAAATTCAAAGATGCCAGGGGCATTGACTGCCTTTGAAAGGGCCGTGTAGACGTAGTACAGAGAGTGCCGTTCTGGGGGAGTTTGTTGAGCTTTTCAGGAAAAAAATGGATTAACAGAACATCAACAGAACATCAGAAGTCAACAATGAGGGCAAAACTTTAAAGCTGCTTTATGGCATTTCATGGAATACTTAAAGTTTAGTTTCTCAAAAGTATGATATAATCAAATTTTCAATTGGGATCTATTTGTCCCACCTACTCTCCATATACTGTTCTGCTGCTACTGAAGTAAGGCCCAAGAAGCTGAGTCTAGCAACATCCCACAGGTCTCACTCACTGGACTGGAGACCCACACTTTGACGCCTTAAAGGGATTATCTGGAGTGAATCAACCCGTATCCCTGTTATTTCACATTGCTGAGTCCTGTCGGTGGGTATAAGAACAACAGAATTTGGTGCAATGGAGATCCAACGCTAACTAATGAGGACAAAGTTTTGTTTCCATATGCCATTGTTCCAAATACTGTCATTCTAATACCTAGCTCGGTAGCATCAACAACACTCAGTAGCATCAACATACAGGCATATGGGCTGATTGACTCCGGATTTTTCCTTTAAGACCTATTCACACATGGAGAGCATTAATGTCCCACTGCAGTCAGCTTCATGGTTTCGCCATTCTATTCCATTTTCCATGAAAGTCCAAATTGGCGCCCCTTCTTTCTTCCTTGCAGTTATGGCTCAGGCCATGCATCATGTAACATATAATGACTGCCGAGGTGTGAATTAATGAACAAGGTGGACACGAATGTGGAGTGGAGTTCCCACCGTCAAGTTCCTTAATTCAGCACACCTCACAGGGATTTATCCTGCTTATCACTTATCCTGCTTATCATATACAAAAGCTTGCAGCTCAGTTTTAAAGAAACCTGTTCAGTTGCTGTTCTACATTCCCTACAGTGGTTTTCGCTTGTAACAGCTGATTCTGTTGTTGCCAAGTTAAGACCTAAATGGTTGGCTCCACACAGCTGACATGGTTGCATAAATAAAGTTACAAAACAAGAAATGTAATAATATTTTACGTAAGCAGCGGTGCTTTGTGACAAAGGATCGTTGCAACAACAAATAAATAAATAAGAAAAATAAATGGGACAACTAGGTCTATGAAGACAGGCAGGAGTTTTAACATAATTGCAGCACTAAGTGATGATATATGAAATTTTCCATTACATTCAGAGAATTTAAATTGATTCACTTGTTTTTTATTTGTATTTTATTACATAAATTAATGTTAATAATTTCTTTCATTTACTTTTCAATTACATTTTACATATACTTTGGTACACAATGACATTCTTGAGAATAGGCATACTTTGAGAAACAAAAACACATGCCTATTTATCTGGAATTCTGTCTACCTGTATCATTAGTGTTAGGAAGCTGAGAATATTGAATATTATATTGAATATCAGAAAAAAAATCTTTTCTATCAGAACACTGACTTATGAGGAATAGGCACGCTGTCATTTTGTTCAAACCAAAAAATGATTAAATGATTAAATGTTTGGGTTAATTTGTTTATTTGTAATTAAGTTTCATGTTAATTTTAAAATATTGTCTAATATTAAGGACTGGTTTATTCTATTAAGCCTTAATTTATTTAGATCACACTTTATAAAGAGACTTTTTTCATAATAGATCTTACCCAAGATATATCAGAGAATAGAAATTTACATAAATTAATTTCAATAATTTACTTCTGTGACTTCTCAGTTACATTCTTACTGTCACACGCACAGGAAAAAAAAACCTTGGGCACAAAGAACAAAACCACATATCTTTCTGGAATGCTGTCCTACCTGTTACTTTAATCTTGGTGTATAAGGAAGCTGTGAATGTTCTCACAATTATTTTGTCAACCAAAAAATGAGCACACATCATGTACTTTTTTCTCACATTAAAGTCAGCTTTCAGTGACTGGGTTATACAAATCTTTAGATGTTTGTTTAGAAGTTTCATTTTATTTTAAAGAAAGTATATACTTTCACTTTTAAAAGTAATAAAATAATGAAGTTTAATTTCTTCACCTATTATTATTTTATTATTAAATCTATTATTTAAAACCAGTTATTTAAAATTATTTATTTGTAAACTTCAATTGCATATTTTATATTTTATCACAAACAAATCCAAAGAAATAGGCATATTACTCTACACAAACAACATAGGTGGAATGTTGTTCAACTGGTAAGGTATTAGACTAAATTTGTCAGGAAGCTATTGAGTATGTTCTCAAAAACAAACCTAGTTTTTGTACATTCACAATAATGATTTATTCAAATTAGCAGTTGTAATGAGTAAAAAAAACACAGTACACTAACACAATAGGATGTTGTTCTTACATATAATGGTAACTTCAAATGGTCAGGTAGGTATATGTTTTAAAAACGTTTTGCTATATTGTTTGCTATATTGCCTGATGCTAAGGACTGACACATTAGCTTACACTTTTATCCAAAGCCACAACAAAAAATAAAATAGGCCTTACCCACAAACATTGGTAGAATAACACAGACCATCAATATTGTTGCGAAACTCATTGTGAATCAGTCTAACCTGCAGGTTCAGCCCCAGCTATCCCGGTAAAATAAAACTGAGCATCAAGACTGGATGCTGTAACTAATATCTTCAGTGTGCGTGCTCTGACTGGATGTTTCTGAACCAATGATAGGCCTACATTTATCAATGTCACCTGTTGTCACTTAGGATCAATTTAGGAATGTTAAAGGAGAACTCCAACATGTCATCATAGCCTTGTTGCTTGAGGTCAATGAGTGTTCTCAGAACTGTAAGTATAAAAAAATAAGAAAACTTGGTTATTGGTCACAACATAGCAATCCGGCAGTTAGATTAATTGTTAACCAATGGGGCAAGTTAAACTGAAATGAAGCTAAGTTAACATGCCCCATTGGTTAACAATTAATCTAACTGCCGGATCGCTATGTTGTGAGCAACGCCCAAGTTTTCTTATTTTTTTATACTTAACTTAAGCTTAAGTTAACTTAGTTTCGTTTCAGTTTAACTTGCCCCATAGGTTACATTCAGCTGCCAGTCCACTATTCTAGTTTATGTTTTACCAAATTTTCTTGTACTTGTTACTGACAAAACTCAGTTAACTCAATTAACAACACTGTTAAAACATTTCCTAAAGTTAATCCTATAATGGGGCTCTCAGCCTTAGATAATTGAATTGTGTGTACTTGTTTGTTTTTGTGTTTTATTTTAACTATTTACTCTTCAAATGTGTACTTTCAAAAGGTATAATAAAGTTTAAATACATTATTATAATAATTTTAATCACATTTATAATTTAAATTATATAATTTAAATTATAATATATAATTTAAATTCAGTTCAATATTTTATTCCTTTTATTATTCATAACACACACACACACACACACACACACACACACAGACACAAATCCAGACATCTGCCTCTCAAGTACAAAACCGCATTGGCCTATTTGGAATGCAACAGAACCTGTAATGTTAGCCTATGTTTACCAGGAAGCTGTTGTGCATATTTTCAAAAATAAACCAGACATTCAGAGCAATGTCTAATTCAGAACAAACATGTGGTAATATAAAAGCAAAACAAAACAAAAATGTGTGTTTTTCTTCCAGAAAAGTTTAGCTGTAGCTGTCTAGGTTAAGAATTGGTTGATGTTTCTTTTCAAATTTTACTTTCATTTTGCAGTGTTGGCCTGTTTTAAGGACTGACCTCGAATTTCGTTTTCATTGACTTAGCTGACATTTTTATCCAAAGTGACTTGACAAAATTCTTAAATTCTTACCCACAACCATTGGTAGAATGACACAGATTGTCAAAATGTTGTGAACCCCATTGTGTCATTGAAAAATCTGTGTAATTTCCAAAGGTATTATAAGGTTTAAATAAATTATTATAATAATTTTAATCTAATTTATAATTTAAATTATAATATATAATTTAAATTCAGTTCAATAATTTATTCCTTTTATTTTTCTGCAATAACACACACACACACACACACAGATCCAGGCATCTCCCTCTCAAGTACAAAACTGCATTGGCCTATCTGGAATGCAACAGAACCTGTAATGTTAGCCTATGTTTACCAGGAAGCTGTTGTGCATATTTTCAAAAGTAAACCTCAGTTCTTCAGACATTCAGAGCAATGTCTAATTCAGAACAAACATGTTGTAATATAAAAGCAAAACAAAACAAAAATGTGTGTTTTTCTTCCAGAAAAGTTTAGCTGTAGCTGTCTAGGTTAAGAATTGGTTGATGTTTCTTTTCAAATTTTACTTTCATTTTGCAGTGTTGGCCTGTTTTAAGGACTGACCTGTTTTATTTCTGACCTTCATTAACTTAGCTGACATTTTTATCCTGACATTTTTATCCAAAGTGACTTGACAAAATTCTTAAATTCTTACCCACAACCATTGGTAGAATGACACAGATTGTCAAAAATGTTGTGAACCCCATTGTGTCATTGATAATTCTAACTTGTGCAGGGTAGACCTTCTTTACTACATTGATCACAAGTATGCAAACTGTCTGCTCTTCAGCTCCAACTATTACAACTATTAGAAATCTAGACGCTATCACGACTCACTAATATCTTGAGTACACTGACTCCGACTGGTTGTTCCAATGATCCAGTTAGTCCATCATTAGTTGTCACTAGGTAGAATAAATTTGGCAAGATTAAGCTTATTTAAGAGAGGAGCCCTTCTCTTTCAAGTTGATATGCACACCTGGCATTTCTGTGAGGGCTTTTTATGTCTGCCTACTTGCATAGCATGATGCAGAAAGGTAATGCAAGACAAATTTCTGAGCAAACAGACAGTAAAGTCTTATCTTATCTTGTCTAATCTTATTTTCTATGTATTCTGGTCATAACACCCCACCCCACCACCTCGACTTCTTTTGATTTTTTTTTTCAATATGGAATAAAAAAGATTTTGCCATTTCTGTCTCTCCAGAGGTGGTGCTACAACACACGAGGGTGGCTGGGGCTCTGGGTGCTAAAATGTCGTTGACCAACTGTTTGACCAACTGTATGACAAACTGTTTTGTGGGGGCACCTGCACAGGAGGGAACTCAGTGGCACAACTTGCCAAATTTTGTCATTTGGCTATTACGGTTCATAAGTTGCTCTACAAAAACTGTCCGACCAACTAGGGCTACATGCCCACAGATATTTGTTACGGGACAAATCCACATTTTTTTATTTTATGTCTCAATAGTTGGCACTACACCACAAATGGGTGGTTGAGCTCTCATGTGATGTGAATCCCTGGCACCTATGTACCACTACTGTTGTCAAATTAGTGTCTGAGTGTGGAATGAAAGGGGTGTGGCACTGAGGTGCTTGTGTGTGTGAATGTGTGTGTGTGTGTGTGTGTGTGTGTGTGTGTAAACTTAACAGATGCACATGTGTGACTGAATGTGTGGGTTCAGTGTTTTGAGTATATGTGTGTATAAATGTGTGTGTGTGACCTTAGGAAGAGAAAGGTCCCTCTGGCCGCTGCTGACCAAGACAGCTTCCTAGGTTTTAGGAGGAAAAGTAATGGCAAACTGGAGTCACATACCACAGGTTTTGAAGTCCGTTCTGATTGGCCGGACCTAAATGACCTGTGCAACAGAATGGCAGTTAATCTACAATGGACAAAAGGCCGCTCGTATATTGCCTTCTGATGCAGTGGTCCCAGATCCATTTGTGTCTGTAGAGGCCACTGTCTGCCACAACAAATCACAACACACACTTCATACCACAACAGCACTGGTCTGGATTAAAACTACAGGGAAAACTGGCATCCTTTGACTTTGACCATTCAGTCTCCCACTCCATGTACAGAAATGCTGCTGTAGGGGAGGACATTCTTTGCTTCACTGTTAAGGCCAGATTGCTGGTGTCACCAACCAAGTACAACCGGGTATTGTGGTACCCTGAAAAACACCACCCATATGGCAGAATGCATTCTGACTCTGATCAGCATCTTGAATCTGTTGCCCACATTCCTAATGGTTGTAATATGTATAAAGGACTCTGTACTGCACGTTATGACCATATTGTTAATCTTATTAACAGTACTGTTAAAAAAACTTTTCCAAGACAATGTATCTATGTACAAACGTTCACGTATAATGCCAGATTGGTTCAACACCGCTAGTAATGTGTTTTGTAACATCCCTAACACCCCTGATGTGTTTTTGGATAGAGACAGAAGGCAGGTACTGGTCCTGGAGGTAGGATGTGTCTTTGACCTGTATATGGACATGGCCTTTTATGATAAGATGACCAAGTATCAGCCAATTTTTGCAAAGATCAGTAATTTTGGATTTGCATGTAAGTTGGTAGTTTTTATATGTGGCAGCCTAGGCCATTTCCACAAATCAACCATTAGTGGGTTAAGACTGGCAGGGCTGGCTAAAGGGAAATCTAAACAACTTGAAAAGTTCTTCACTGTATGAGTGGTAATAGGCTAACTTGTTGTGTGGTGCAGGCAATGTTTTTTGTACCCATGAGTTTCACGTCTGAAAATATTTGAATCCTTTCTGTAAAGAAATATGGTTGGTGGGTTCAAATAAAGAATTCAAATATGTGCGTGTGTGTGTGGATGCCCAGCTAGTTTAACGCGGAATGGTGTTTAAAAATTACCACATGGGGGCACTAGGGAGATGTTTAAGCTGTTTGAAACAGCTTAGAGAGGCTACTCGTTTGAAAAGTTACTTTAGTAACAAGAAACCAAACATTGAGAGGAACTCGGAAAGGGCTACCCACGGTATGGGAATGGCAGAAACTAATCTGAGTGATTATTTTCGAGTCGTTTTTGAACAGGACATTCTGAATTTGGCTGGACAACGGCAGATTCCGACCAAAACGAGCGCCATGAGATTTTTGGATAAAAGACGAGAAATAGGGCATGTGGATGCGTCTTTACATTCTAAGCGATTCGAATTTGATGTATTTTGTGAAAAAATCAGAGAAAGGAGAGAAGACTTATGGAGAAAAGAAGAGAAAATGAAGGAAGCGTTGCTCAAATTTGACAGTTTTATAAAAGAGAATGACGCTAAACGATCCCGAAGCATTGGGAAAGCAGAGCTGCAAAGAGTTGCTGCTGCTCAGAAAGAAGAAGAGCTGAATGACTTGAAGAAGCAATACAGCATTCTGCTTTCCAGAAGAGAGAAACTTCATGACAGAGTAATACGTGCAACCGCATATAATCTCTTTCTAATTACAGTTATTAAGAAGTCGAAAAATTTTGAGGATATTAGTAATTTGATTAGTCGGTTTGAGACTCTTCTCGTAAACCGTGACCAGTTGCTCGAACAAGGAAGAGGAACAGACACTAAAACCGAGCGAGAATGCACTGATTTAAGGCGATATGTTAATGAACAGAGCTCTGTCCTCCTCCAGCTCAACAATAACCTCTCTCGCTTGCAAACTGAATTGGACAGAGTGCTGTCACAAGCTTGCAGATGGGAGTATGCCTGGAATCACATCCAGTCCACAGCGGCTAAGGAGACCCTCATGCTTGGCCAGGTCAAATATGCCACCTTAAACCTGTATCACACCATCAGTACAGTTACTGGGGACGAGGATATGCAAATAGAGGACACTATGAGTCAACTGGAAAGGGTACACCATTTTATTCAAGACCTGATTGACATTACAAGTGGTATTTCATTTTAAGTGGTTACCTGTTCATTAAGCTCTTGCATGCTGAAATGGCCTCAAAGAAGTGACTGATTTGAGTAATGACAAAAATTTGACAGAAGTGAAGACACAACAGGCAATTAACTGAAAGCAATATTTGTGGTGAACAGTCACTACAGGCACAGGCACTAGCCAATGTTTTCAGCTATGGATGGGAACACTATGTTATGATTGCATAAACCCCTGGGAGTTGCTTGGTGGAAAGGTTTTTGACATTTTGTAGAGTTTATGACAACCCCCTGGTTATAGTGCACAACGACAACAATTGGCAAGTGGGTGGACCACAGGATATGACATCTTATTTTTAAGTTTTCTCTGCAATGTCTGTAACTTCAGTTATCTTTCTCATGCAAGCTGTCCACTGGTTTTCTATTCTCTGAACCCAGTTTGGAGTGCAGTCCTTGGCCTTTCCAGTAATCAACCAGTTGACTGTGTTCTTAAGTTAATGTCATAGGCAGGTCATAGGCGATGCAGTGGTAGTGCCAATTTTAAAATGTATTGATTGAAGCAGCTCAGTAATTGTTATAGTAATGGATGTATATGTAAAACAAAATTCTACCTTTGAATAACCCTTATTGTTGATCTTAGTTTTCCTAGATGTCCAGCTGCCTAGATGTCTACATAATGTAGTAATAATTAACAATAATAATGCTCATGTTTTGCTTCAAACCATCAAATTCATCAGTCAGGCAGAGATGCTGCATGAAGATGAAGCAAAATATGAGCATTCACTTTATCTGGGCAGCTATTTAAATATATTGTCATCATTAATTCTTTGTGAGGTTCTACCAAATTATCCAAAGCAGCAGAGATGCAATAGACACACATCTGACACCTCCCTTTTCTATCTCTCCTCCCCTGTGTGTTCACTCTTTTCCTCTCCCCCATGTTGTCTCTCTATACCTCTTCAGCCAGACCACACCTAGTCTTTCTTTCCTCTGTTCTCTGTTCTCTCTCCTGGGTGTTTAGTCTGGTGCTGGACGGAGCAGGTCAGGGCTTCCAGGCTTGTGTTATAGTATCAATAATTCAGCGATGCCCATGTCCCCTGGTTCTCATTTACCTGCAGGGAAATTGCTTTTCTAACACTGCTGCTGTGATCTCATTTGACCCCCTGTCTGTGGCCGCTCCTCCTTTTCCTTTTTTGAAATTTTGGAGCCATATTGGACAGTTTGAGGGGTCTACAGAACAACGGTAGTTCCCTTTATGCCTCCTGTGATGTGCGTTTGCACCTATGAAAAAATTATGGAATGTTATCTCTAATTAGGGTAGAACAATGCTAATTAACATAAGTAAACATTGCAAATGTGGTTGCACTTTGCTGCATATTTCATTTTAAAAAGATTTCCTTAAATGTGTTGTGAATAGAAAGTAATAAAACATGTAACCACAATTTATGCTTCTTTGTTGTTATTATATGAAAAGTCCTTTTAGAAGCAAACCTACTCTCATCCACTGCACCCTAAGCAATATTGGATATGGTGCTAACACCATAACATAACCACAAATACCTTGTTGCATGACCACACTGTAAGGGCTGGGAGACATAGAAAATACATTGTGTGTGTTAAAGGCCTTTATTTGGCCTTTTATGTCTACTGGTTTTATCTCAATCAATAATGCATTGAGTTTATGTTTATTATGAAGTCAAGATCAAAAGCTTTTAGAGTTCCCTCACAAACAGTGGTAATGGTCGCTTTAGCCATTTCACTGTAAAAACCTGACGGAAAACCTTTGAGACAGCCACAAATAGGACACCAACTCAACATTGTCAAACATTTGAAGGCCATGTGAAAGTCTGGTAGAGTATTAGCAGAGGTTAGCTGATGCAGAGGCATTGACTTTCAGTGAGGGCATGGAGAGTATATTTGAGAGCTACCAAATGAAAAGAGAGTGAGAGAGCGAGGCTCATTATGACAATGGAGTCAATCCCAGGTCTCATGCATAATGCAGCACTCCTCACAGGGAGCCAGATTGGGATATTCACCTATGTCCAGCATCCCTCCCCCTTCTCTGCCTCTCACTTGTACCCCTCTCTCTCCCACACAGTCATAGGCATTTGGATCTGAGCCCAGTTCCATGTTCCCATCAGAAGGAGATCTCCTTTAATCCAACATCCCTTTCCCCTGCCATTCCTGAAGCTCTTATGGGTTATATGCTCAAGCACTCTAGTCAGGGGAAAAGCCTTATGGCTGTAATTAAAATTCCTTCCTGTGATGTAGATGGTGGTGTTTTTATTGTGTTAGTTAGAAATCTCTGGATACCTTATGGATACCCTCATTGATTAAACACACATAAACAGTATGATCTGACTCTTCTTCTTCTTCTTCTTCTTCTTCTCATAGCAGTAGGCCTATTAATTATTACTGGGCTACAATCAGTAATAAATAATAAACACCATTATTACCTTTATTGCTCTGTATCAAATGGGGAACAATCTAAAAGGAAACTGTTCATATCCGGGGGTATTGTGTGCCATGCAGGTATGTAATTATGTTGATGACCTATGCTTAACAAATGGTTGGTTGTGGAGGGTTTGTGTTGGAGGAGATGGTACCAGTGATTAACCCTGTAGGTGAGAGGTTAAACACAGAGCACACACTGCCAGCAGTGGGTGGATGAACACTATTATATAACACAGAAATATTATACATATGCAACCTCTGCATATACGAGTCTTGAGCAGTACTCAGTGCTGATGGATGATCGCTTTTGGAGGAATGGGTACATCTTGTATTTCCTCTCTGATGTGATTTTTAAATCACATAAAACTGAAAAGAACATATAATTAGCTTGGTTTGAAAATGACCATTTTGATGAGTAATGCCATAAAGTGAGTTCCCACAGAAGTCATCTACAGACTGAGGGACTCTCACACCTCTTCCCACATCTTGCACTCAAGAAAAAGAAATACACACTGTTACATTTATAGGATATAATATCAGAATTAACATGGACTGTGTTAAGGTTCCACGCACAGATGGATTAAAGGGATATGCTCAATTGTTTAACTCTAGGACAGGTGGAAAAACTGCCCGAAACTGTGGCGTATTTCTTTAAAAGTTTGCTTTGACTGTAACGAAAACAAATAATTCAGAAAAAATGAAATAATGTAAATACAATCACTGAGTGTTGGAATATAATCATTGAGTGTTGGAATATAATCACTGAGTGTTGGAATATTGTCAGGTCTGCATCAGGCCACAACCACGCCCCCTCACTCTGCTTCACAAACCCACAACTCCTTAATCAGCTAATCACCTCGTTCACAGCCACTTCCTGGTTCGCGTGCACACTCTCCTGAGTACTAATGGTTTCACCTGGTCTCAGAGTTCTTAAGCAGCACTCCCTGGTCTCTTGTCGTCTGGCCTTGTCAGATCCTCCTCTGGGTCAGTTCAGAGTCAGTCATGTTGTTGCTCTTCTCCCGCGAAGTCTTTGTGCCTTGTGCTCTTTTTGTCCTTGGACTCTCTTATTTGAGTACTGTTTAGTCCCTCATTACACCGTGTTCTTTAGTTTGTGCTTTGTTCATTTATGTTACCTTTTTGTGTTTTAGTTCTACCTTAAACTTCTGAGCATTAGAGTTGTACCATTAGTCCTCGGCTATCTTTAGCTGACGTAGACCTTGTTTGAATTTTGTTCGGCTTATTTGAAAATAAAACCCCCTGCTTGCAAAAATCGAATTGTGTTTAGTCTGTGCCTAACAAAGTGTTGGAATATAATCACTGAGTGATATCTAATCTTAATCTAATGGCTAATCACTCCTTGGTGTGCACTGTACTGTATGTGTAGTAGTCTGTGCTGTGGGTCCATAGGCCTGTCTCAGAGCTGGGATGGGGATTGTGTGGCTTGTCAGGTCTGCTCAGCTGGAATGAGATTACTGGTCATTGTGATATGATTACAGCATGATGGAATAGAGGCATGAGGGACCTTTTCTCTCCCCCTCTGTGTATGACCCTCCCCCTTTTCTATCCTTTCCTTTTTTCTTTCCTGATGTCTATCCTCTCTCTCTCTCTCTCTCTCTCTCTCTCTTTCCCTCTGTCATTCCATCTCTTCTTCAAACATGTCTGTGTGTGTTTGTGTGTTTGGGTGTGTGTACCTGTGCTGTGCTTGGCCAGGCTGGCAGTGGTGAGTCTCCCCCCAGCCACAGGCAGTGAGTGGTACATCCCCAGCCTCCACTAGCTCTCTGCTCTCAGCCTCTCCACATGCAGAGCACACAGACAGCGTTGGCGCGCATGTGTGTGTGGACGTGTGTGTGGTCGCAGCGGTGAAGGCTTTGCTGCTTTCTGGCGTTTTTCACAGCGAACCTGCTCCCATTTCACCTGACTGTGAGATCATCTATGTGTGTGTTTGCGTGCGTGTGTGAATGGGTGTGAGTCTAAGCCTCTGTGTAGGAGTTGTTTGAATGACTGTGACAGAGAGTAGATTCAAATAGGTAAATGGGTTTGAGTGTTGTCTGTTCATATAAACAGGAAGCATGTGTGTGTGAATGTGTCTGAGTGTCTGGTCTGATGGTGTGTGTGTGTGAGAGAGTGTATGCATACGTATGTGAGTGTTTGTAGCTTGTCTGGCTGCTTGAGGGAGGAGAAGCGGGTGGGCTGCACTGTGAACAGGACCCCTTCTGCACCACACAGAAACACACACACGCTCACAAGGAGAGGAAGCCTCCCCGCCGACGTTTCTGCTGTCAGCCGTCTGCCTGAGATCCATCACACTTCCAGCCCGGCGCTCCCAGTGTGTGTGTGTGTGTTGGCAGCCCTCAGCGTGGGATGTCAACGCCAGGCTCCAAAGACGGCAGCAAGCGGAACTCCTGTAGGTGCCTCTTTTTTCTTCATTTCTCTAGGCACTGTCCTCTCCATTGGGAGTCTCTGTGTATTCACACTGGCCTAGTGGGTTCTAGCATCAGATGTCTCTTTTCAGTCTCTGCTCTCTGTCTGTGGCTATCCAAGCACCAGTGCAAGCTAACAGTATGTGCTGCGAGTGACTAGCGGAAAACAGGCAAATGTGTATTTTGCTTTGTGGTGTCCCACAGGGGTGCTAGACTATGGTGTGTGTGTGTATGGTGTATGTGTGTGTGTGTGTGTGTGTGTGTGTGTGTGTGTATGTGTGTGTGTGTGGTGCTGGGGGCACCAAACTTAGAGGTGTGGAGATGTATGCCTTTGTAGTTTGTTCATCTCTCTTAGGTACTGTATCTGCAATATGTGCTATTAAATACAGTGTGTGTGTGTCTGTGTAAGCAATCTATTTCCCTTTCCAGTCTGACTGTATCTATGTCTGCATATATTGACAGGAAAAAGGTTTTGTCAGACATACCATGTGATGTTTGAGTGGAGTGTGTTTATGTGTGTGTGAGTGAGTGTTTGTGTGTATTGCATGTCATTTCAATTTCTGTATTTGATTCTTCTACCTGATATCTCATTGACAGAGAGAGATGTCCATCCATGTGCCCCCCCCCCTCCCCACCCCCCCCCCCCCCCCACACACATGCAGAAATGCACCTTCTGAACTTAGGAGAGCGCTTGAGTTGACACGCTGATGTAATATTGCCAGGGACATCACTTCTTTATTGCTTTCATTATTGTTACAAACCCCTCTGTCCACTTCAATCCATCTCTCCTTCTTCTTCCAAGCCTCTCCTTTTCACTCTCTCTTTCATTCACTCCTCCCCTCCCTCATCTCCTCTCAGCCCCCCTTTCCTCTCTCTGCCCAGCATCTTTTTTTGTTGGGACTCAGATAATAACTATAATGATGTGCTAGAGTTGACTAAATATCACCTGTAAATGTGTGTGTGTGTGTGTGTGTGTGTGTGTGTGTGTGTGAGAGAGAGAGAGAAAGCGAAAGACAGTGTGTGAGTCAATGTTTCTAAAGCCAAATGTTTTGCATTAATTACTGTTTTACAGTTCTCCTCCCACACACTAACCTCTTTAGTGCTCTCACACAGTGTGTGTGTGTGTGTGTGTGTGTGTGTGTGTGTGTGTGTGTGTGTGTGTTTGTGTTTGCAAATATGGATGCTCCAAACTAGTCACTAGTCCCTTTCTCTTCATTGAAATGATTTGTGGTGCTGTTTGCTATCAGAAGAGGCAGAGGCATGCACGTGCCCAGACTCTCTCCAGTGCTAAAGTGGAATGATATCTAGAGGCATATGGCAAGACTTTTAGGCGTATTTTCTTTGTCATCCCTATGAGGTGGATTTGAGGAGGGCTTATATGATCCAGGTACCTAAGCAGGGCTTTTCTTTCTCTAGTCTCCTGTGTCTATCCCTTGTTCTCTTATTATCCCTTGTTCTCTTATTATCTCCCGCATGTCCCCCCTCTATCTAGTCTGGGCCTCAACTATCTAATCTGGGCCTCATCTATCTAGTCTGTGTGTTCTTATGGAAAAGGATTGGCTTGAGTATGGGGGTGACTTGAAGTAACATTTTCTGAAGTAGCATTAAATATTTTTAATTTAAATCAGCACACATTAACAGCTTTGCATTAATGAAGGAATAACTTGACAGACTTTCTTTCTTTCTTTCTCTCTGTCTTTCTCTTCAACATATCTCCCTCCATGAGGTGGCTATTTCAGGCAGGTAGAAACAGAGTTAAGGAGGCTTGCCTTGCACACATATTCCTTGCCTTCTCTATATAGCATAATTCTTAGACTTGCATACATTATCTATTCTCCATGAAGAAGAAGGTGGGTAATAGCCTACAGAGAGCAAATGAAGGACGTGAAAGCGAATGAAGATCCCTGTTTCACTGTGTCTGCTCTGATGTCACACTGCTCACTGCAGTCCAGCTGTCCAAACACAGACCTGCCGCTGACCCATGATGCACTAGGAAGCTCGCTTAGCACAGCTGAACTGACTGGAAATGTGTTTGACGTTGGCATGGTCATACAGCCATGGATGATGCAACCCAGCTGTATCCTGTGTCAACCCCCCTAGTGCCCCCCATACACTGCATAGATACACACACACACACACACACACACACAGGCACACATACACATGCAGACACACACACACACGCACACACACACACACAGGCACACATACACATGCAGACACACACACAGTGCTCCCATCCAGCAGCTCGCCATCTCATGAGTCATCCTTGAGTGTCATAAGGATCCGATCCACTGGTCCTCTGTAATTAACTTTGCTTGTTCACTGGGCCGAAAGCCATCTGATGGCTGACAGATCCCTCCCTCCTGCCTGCTCCACAATGACCACAAATACTCCTCATTCACCCATCAAGATTGAGAGGAAAAGCTGATAGCATATGTTTCACATGCACACATTCACACAGACACACACACACACACACACACTCTTATCATAAACATTCTCTGACCTGATGAGATTTTCCCACTACAGACAGTGTATGCAAATAAATATAAACAAAACCATCTAAATGCTCTCTCTCTCTCTCTCACACACACACACACATTCTCACACACACACACATTCACCCACACAGTGGTGCAATTACATAATGCTCAGTCAGAAAAAGCAAGAAACATGGTTGGACAGGAATAAAAAAGGCCTCTTTCCTCTCATCCTTCCTCCTCCTCTTCCACCCTCTCCATTGCTCTCTTTTACAGATCTGTCTCTTGCTGTCTGCCTCATAAACCCCTAAGGATCTAAAGTGGCCTTTCACAGACTCATCTAGTCTGTGAAGACAGAGAGCAAAAGAAGCCACTGAAAAATAGACTTATAGTTGTGTAGAATGTGGTGTATCTGAGTATCATGCTTTTTAGTTCATGGTCTACTTTTGAGTACTATTATGTTAGCAGTTGCTTTTCATGTGACAAATTATATGAAAAATCTTGTTTACACCTTGCTTGAATTACTTACTTCAGGCAAGACAGTGTTAGTGTTGCATTGCTTGCTGTGTCTCCTGCAAAGTCCTGGTAGGTAGGGTGGTGGTAGTGTAGCGGTTCAGGAACCTGCCTAGCATGCTAGCAGCCTGGAATATTGTATGTTCAAATCCCAAATCCAGTGTGAATCAATCCATAGCCCTGTTGTTCAACATCACTGTCACAACAGCACAACAGTGCTGTCTGTAGGAAAAAGTAGATGCAATATAGGTCAGATAGCAAACCAGCAGCTGATGTTAACTGAATACTTATAGGAAAATGGAACTGAAAGCAATTTTCTGTGCCCCATTCAGTCGGTATTAGCCTCCGATTTGCTATTTGATCTCTATTGTATAACATTTTCTTGTTCTTTTTGCAACCAGTAGTACTCTGTGATCCTAAACCACAGGGCTATGGATTCACACTGGATTTCTCCTTTCAAATAATGCCTACATGTGATGTCAGGAAACATAGTGTGACGCTATCAAACAATAGCACAGAAAATGTTACCTTCTATGGTATGGGGATGGGGGCCATTATGAGGATGTGTGAGGGGGTTGGATCAGGAGTAGAGAGGAGGATCAAAGAGAACAGAGACAAAGACCCTGTGCAAAGACCCTGTTCTATGGATGTGTTATCAAGACGTGACAGAGAGAGTCATACATCCAGAGGTTGTACAGTAGCCTAGCTCACAGTGACCTGTCCATCCATCATGGCTGTGTCTGTCTTTGCATGGGAGACAGGAGGGGAAATAGGACTGATATTAATGACTGATCATCCCCCCAAAATGACCGATGGCTGTGGTCAGATGGGTCCATAGGTGATTTTGTCTGCCAATATTTGCTTTGTCCTCATCAGTGTGACTAGCACATGGTCCTGTGGAGGCCTGTCCTTCTCATCAGGTGCAAAGCAAACTCTACAGGGAGTCACACCAAGAGTCTTGGGTCATTACCCACACAGGTAATGTCTGGTAATATCTGTCATATAGAATACAGAGGCAGGACAATCGACCCATAAGGCTGCACAGCACAGCTACACCACTTTGAATCCTTCACTTCCTCATTATTGTGGATGTGGCAACACATTTGCCATCATGGATTTATTGTGAAATGTTGCTATGATGATACCCATTCTCATGTCTTAGAGAGGCTGCCAATGCTCTGTTCAAAGCAGTTACACCTCTTTGACTGAGGGAGTGGCACTTGAGGGAGCGAAGAGAATGGCAGGAGCAAGGCCAAATGTTCCATGGGAAGGACTGAATGGCCCATGGACATCCTTGCTGTGTCATATCTGTCCATTTGTCGGACAGATGAAGGACAGAGCCAGAGGTTGCAGCTGAAGCCTTTGGCCCTCTCTCCACCAACTGTCTAATATGCAATAATAAAAGCTGTATGCCTCCACATCAATGGCATTGAACGCAATTCAACCAATCATAAACAAGGACCGGAACTATCCTATTTAGAAATGTACATATATATCACCTCTGAATATATCACCTCACCTATACTCTCTCTCTCTCTCTCTCTGTATGTGTGCATGTGTGTGTATGCGCCTCATGCATGTGGGTGTCTGGGTGGGCACGCATGCATCTTGTGTATTTGTGTCATCTCTAATGCTCTCCAGAATTTTTCCTGGACCTGCGTTACAGCTCTGCCTTGACCAGTAATCCATGTTTGAAAAACAATCACACAAACACAATAATTGTCACACATGTCTCATTAAAGGGATGCATCCTCACCCTGTTTTCTACTGTTTAGGGGATGGAACAGCTCCAACACACACACACAATCCCAGTGAAGCTTTAATTAACCTGGTGAATTATGCATGTCATTTCCTCTCTTCTGTGACCCCCTCCCCCTTTCACTGTGTCTCTATTCAGAGCAATGGCTTTTCAACCCAATAAGCAATTCCATTCTTCTCCTCTGGGCTGCCTTCGTCTTTCCCAAGAACACGGTGACAGATATTTAATGCTGTTGGATAGGCTACATTCTTCTCTGCAGTAGAGTAAGACATTTCACTTTTGACAGGGAGGGAGAGAACATTAATTCTTGTTAGTAAAGTGAAAGCAAACACTAAAACTTGCATCTCCAGAGGCTAATTACAGCTAGTTAGTAAGTTGGTTAGCTATACCAGCAAATCTTTCTGACCAGTAGGCTATATGAAAAAGAGGCACTGCAGCGGGTGGCATAAAACTACAGGAAGACAGCTGAGGCATATACTGTACATGCTGCTAATTCCAAATGAGGGCAGAGAACATGAAATGCAAAGGCTACAAGTGTAGGAGAGAGATGACTTTCCCTTTATGATGTGTTGCAGGCAAGCCAGACAAAGAGAGATGATGGTTTAGACTAGAACATATGGATTCAGTGTGCCGCGCCCTCCCCCTCCTCTTTTTCCATTTGGTAGATGAACTCCATTCCAAGATCACACCGAAAGCTTTGTGGGCTAAATGTATTGGCCTTTGTGTGGGTATCGCTTACTTGACACTGCATGGAGCAAAATTGGTATCGGTAAAGCTATAAATAGACAACACTCTTGCCAGACATCTGATATTCATTCAAACACCAAGCAGTCTGGATTCCACTGTAGCAGCCTGTCTGGCTGGGGCGATGCAGTCTGCTGCATCATTTGCATCAAATGAAAGCACAGTCTAAAAATGTTCAGTTCTGTCAGCCTAATGCCAAGTTGGGCTCCTGAATCGTCTTTCTTTAATCTTTAATAATGACCTGATTAGTCTTGAGACTTCTGTGTGTCAAGTTCAGGAGCCTAAAGATTTTTCAGTCAGTGTAACAGAACACTACTACTACTAGAGTGTAATTGAACATATCCTGGTTTGACACGCTTCAAACTAGTATCACCAAGCTTTATAGCATTGCAACCATTGTTATGCTGGAAAGAGAGCTGTATTGCCTCAACAGATGGGCATAGATCATGGCATGTATTAAATGAGTGACCCTGATGAAGGCTACGGCCGAAATAAAAGAGCAACTGAAGTTCTGAGTGTGCTGCGACTTTTGCCTCTTCAATGTATTGTAGCATATGAAGTATATGTACGTTTCTGTGTGTATATGATAATTGCCTTAGCATACTCAATTCTTTTCGAAAAAGCAATGAGTTGTCAACTGGATGAGGACTAACTTTAGTGAAAGCCTATAGACACTGACTGCTTGCAATAGACTGAATAGTGTTGGGTTTGGTCTGCTTGCTGTGTCTTTTTTGTAAACACTTACCTCAACTGTATTTCTGGCATTCTTCTACCCCTCCCAACCCACCTACCTCTCACCTGCCTTCCCAACCCACCTACCTCTCACCTGCCTTCCCAACCCACCTACCTCTCACCTGTCTTCCCAACCCACCTACCTCTCACCTGCCTTCCCAACCCACCTACCTCTCACCTGTCTTCCCAACCCACCTACCTCTCACCTTCCTAACCCATCTATCTATATCACTAGTGGCATTTTTTCTTTACCTCCAGAACCCCCCCTCACATCACCAATCCATGTGTATTTGTTTGTAGGCCAAAACATAGGAATGAGCAATGATCATTTTCGTGGAGCTAACTGACAAGGTAATAAATGCAATTTTAGTTTCAGTCAGTTTCAATTCCATTGGCTCGTTTAAACTAATGGCAAGTGTAGTAACTGCGGAATATAGGGAGAGAGCCTTCATTCACACTGTAATGAGCCATTGTAGTGACTAAATTAACCTAAAAATATTGCCTGGTTTTCCTTTAAGATCTCACAAACACCAGGAGAAGCACTCAGATAATCAGAAACCCTTTCTTGTCCCAAGTCTTTTTTAACCATGACTAAGAACCATGCCCACCCGGGCACCCAGATGGGTCACTAGTCTCACATAATTTCCTGTTTCTGCTTGCCTATGTCACACGCTGCCAGATCTCATCTGATTTTGGATCAGTGAAAGGCTGCTCTGGTTCCAAACCTCCACCAGACTCCCCCGCAGGCCATAAAACCTGGCGGAGAGCCGCTTCAACCCTCACCGGCCTTGCTGTGAAAATGCCAGTGTAAACAGAATTAGTTTCCTTGGCCCTGGTGGCCCATGAACGGATGACTCATTTCGGAGGGACTCAGTTGAGAATGGGAATCATTTGAAAAATAGAACACCAGGAAAAGCAGATTAATCATTTGTACACCCCCTCAACCATGAAAAGTTTTAGATCATGCAAATTCATCTAACATACATCTAACAAGTAATTTATTGTTCTGCTTACAGATGCCAAAAATACAGTACTTCAGAGATACAGTATTTCACCAACCTCACACTGCTGACAGGAATGGTGGTTTTTAACCGTATAATGAGCACGGTGTTTGCTCCACTGGCTTCACACTGCCCATCTCATTCATCAGCTGATGCGGAATGAGCAGAAGAAACAAACATATTTCAGCAAATAGATAGATAGATAGATTGATTGATTGACTTATACTATATATATATATATATAGTATGAGGGCTTTGTTGTCCTTGAATACTACCTTACTTGTTGCTTGGTAACAATTATGTTTCCAAGTACTAATCTTAAAGGTGCTCTTCTAGCATCTTGCATCTAGTAGATTATGATGAGCAACAGACATCAATCTAATACAGAATTTTGTGGTCTTATTATTTATGATCTCAATATAAAAATCTCAGTATAACTGATGGGTGTAACAATCATATGTGTTGGGCTTACCTTGGCATAGTTAAAAATCATTAAAAATCTGATACAGAGAACTGTGTGTTAAAATAAAGTTGTTTCTCCTTTGTTGGTGGTAGAGGCAGCGTGATGAATGCCTATATGGCCTTGAGCTCCAGAGAAATGAAGAAGAGAAAAATGGTGCCTCTGTTGCCTGGTTACTTGCTGACTGTTCACTGGTGTAGACAACTTTACTTCTAACATTTGTGAGACTGAGCATCAGAGTGGAGAAAAGATAAGGCATGCAGTTATCTTTCCTGACTTTTATGTTGCTCTGAAATCCCATCTCCCATCTACATGGCTAACTCCTGTAGCTCTGTTCAGGTCTTCACTGGGATTCATTGTGTGTTACATCTGCACATCCGGTCACAGTGTGTGTGTATGTGTGTGTGTGTGTTTTGTGGGTAGGTCTATGTTGTGACAGTCCCCCAGAGGGATTTTGACTTTCTCATTGCGGACGGAGACACATAAAGATATTTTTATTTCATAATTATTTCAAATAAATTATTTATTATTGAAATGCCAGTGTGCCAAATGTTTTGGGAAGTGACAGCAGAGGAAGGCAAAATCCCACTGATGTCCCACATGATAATGCAGGCTGTAAGAAGAGCTATTGAGGACAAAGTGTATTTGTGTTTTTATATTTAAAAATTTACATTTTCCTCTAAAAAATGTAAGTATAACAACTTCCTGACTACTTCCAACTTGCCCTTGTTTTGACTTGTTGGTTATGGAGTGGTCTGGCTTCAGTCCACAATAAAATTGAACACGGATGTAGCCTACATGAGGGTATCATTCTCTCATAATTTAAACTGACCACACAGCCTTCACAACTATTCTAAAATGGATATGATGGTCCTTGATTATGATTGGTTGAATCACATTCGATGCCATTGTATAATACAGCTGAGACCTCATTTCATGAAAGTGAGTTAGAGTTAGCTATGTTGTACCAAAAGTGAGTTAGAGTTAGCTATGTTGTACCAAAAGTGAGTTAGAGTTAGCTATGTTGTACCAAATTTTCTCGTTCATCTTGCTACTGACTGAGTACAGACAGCACTCAGTGAGCTTGCATAATAGACAATCACTTCAATGCAACAGAAACCTATTGGTGGAAGCAGATAGAAAGAAACATCAGTGTTTGGCCAGTGGGGATATTGCTTCAGCCAGTCAGTGTGGCTTCACGTGTTGAGTGAGATTCTACCATGCAGTGTTTTACAGTCATGAGGAAATACTAACACTAACATTTTCTGCCTCTACTTTTGGCCTTTGGTGATTATAGGTGAACTGCCGAACAAGCACAAGCACACATCCAGTACTTACATGTGCGACTCACCATTGAAGTTCCTAGTGTTTTATGTTTTCTTGACAACCTGTGGACTGGACAACATAGCTGGATGTAGTGAATTATTTACACGCTGACTCTGGGTAACAGTATGTGGTGCAGAGGAAATACAGGTCTGTGTTTGTGTGATGTGCATCACTGTTTCAAATGAGGGCTTGAAAGAATTTACCCTGAGTCTGAAGCCAGAGCCTTTGACCCATTTTGTCACATTGGATGTTGATTGGATGAGACGGGGGCAGTGTGTGACTCAGGCCGCCCGCAGGTTGACAGTCCCATGCTCCACAATGAAGTGAGTGTGTGTGCATGCAAATGGATTGTACACACACACACACACACACACACACACACACACACACACACACACACACACACACACACACACACACACACACACACATACTCACACACACATACACACACACACTCATGAGGTCTAACGAGACAGGAAGCTAGAGAAAAGCAAGAAAGCAGCTCTTACTTTTCATTCTGTCTTTTTCATATTTTTCATGCCATTCAGATGAATAAACACAGCTTTGATCCTGTATAAGACTCGGCCTAGCTCTTCTCTCTGTGCTTGCACATCAGCCTGATCATTTATATTTTATAGTTGCTATTATTACTACTACTATTATTATTATTATTATTATTATTATTATTACAGGCCTAATTTGTGTTTATATTTTGTGAGTTGCTTTGGATAAAAGTGCAAAAAACATAAACATAAGTTAATCAACTCACACTTATTTATATACCACAAAAGTCCATGGCAACAGCATTGTCCTCTGGTTTCTAAAACCTTGCCAATGATATGTTGGAATAAGCATCATTATATATTAAAAATTGATGATGATGAAGATGATGTAGTCACAACTTTTCCCTTTAAGCATCAAAACAAAATTATTGAGTTAATTATTACTGCAACAGAAGAATATCCTGCATGGTTAGCACTGGCTGAAGTGACTGAATTGGTGTGTGACAAATAGAGAGGGCCGACAGGTGATTTGGATGGCAGCGTACCTGTAATTACTCATCCACTGCTTGGATGCTGCACCAAATAAGTGAATTAAATTAATCCTCGTTAAATGGCAGGGGCAGGAGATTGTCGCCAAAGCCTGGTTAATTCCACTCCCGTGGGATCATTTTATTTAGCACATTCCACCTGTCCCATGGCTTAAACTCTTGTGCAATCAGCAAACACAAGACAACTGAATTATCCTCACCCTGCTGTCACTATGTTAAAACAGACACTTAGAAAATAGAGGACCACAAAGCAGCACAGAGTGCAGAGAGATGGTGGGCTGACTGAATATGTCGCTCTCCTCTAGTCTGGAGGTCAGCACTCTTACCTCTACTGCTGAACTAAACTGCCATCCAGCCATGGTGTCTGCAATTAGAGAGGGAGAGAGAGGGTGGGAGATTTTTTTTCTAATGAAGTCATGCTGGATGAAACACTTCAGAAAAATGGGCCAGGAATCTAAAAATGACATGTAGAAATATACACCCACTTCTCTAGCAAGTTACAACTCTGATAACAGAACCAGAATAGACACACTGAGCATTGAGAGCAGTTTACTCTGACTGGGTTTCAAAGCATTTAAAATGGACTTTTTCACCAAGGGAACAGACATCTCTAAGGAGATGTAAGGCATAGATTCATCATATTGCTCCAAGCATCATCTTGGTCGAATGCTGTACACTATTTAAATGTTGTTGCCCAGTGGTTTCACCCAAATATGTACAGATGAAGGCACACACACACACACACACACACACACACACACACACACACACACACACACACACACACTCACACACACACACACACACACACAAACAAACAGTGGGACATATATAGATATCCTTTCATACACACACACACACACACACACACACACAAACACACACTCTCTATTGTAAGCAAGCTGGCAAATCGTTTTTGGGGGGTTGTTGTTGAACTGTCACCTCAAAGCCCAGAGATCCAGATGGGTCCAGATGTGGACTTGGATGGTCTGGCTGCTGTCCCAGCCTTTGGTGCTCTTCAAAGGGGTTTGAGTGTGTGTGTGTGTATGTGTGTGTATGTGTGTGTGTATAAGAGAGAGGGTAGAGAGTAGTCTTAATGTATGTGCTCTCTCCCACAACAACACCCCCCCTCCAGCCACACACACACACACACACACACACACACACACAAGCATACCTAATAGAGATTAATCAGATTTTCAAAGCACTAACTGGAGGCCTTAGTATCTAAGGTGAATGTGTGGATGTAGATGTGTGTGGACATCCCTTACAACAGCACAGCTCTTCTGCTGGCCTCTGGGCTGCTGCATGTCCACACGGTGAAACATCAAACATTCCCCTAATGACTGAGTGATGACTCACAACACAACAAAAAGGGCTTGAACCATTTCCTACTACTTACTGTGGTCAAATTAGAATCACGTCCTAGACATGACAAAAAATGTGTTATAAAAGCATACAGAAATAAACATAGGTAAGCAGATCATTAAGTACTACTACTACTACTACTAATAATAATAATAATGAGTTGTTGTCTATGTGATATTCTCTACTATCTATGCTTCAATATCAGGGAGTGACAAGGGCAGAGAGAGAGAGAGTGATTGAGTATGTTTGTATATATAAATATATATATATATATATTTGAGACTAATGTATCCTGTATTCACAAATGTAGAGCTTGTGTTGAAATGTCAATCTGCCATTGCGAGTGTACATTAGGGGGACTAAATGTAGAGTGAAGAAGAATAGAAGGATAAAGCCAAGAACAGATAGATGAAAGGCTCATTAGGAGGAGCAGTGACGTTAAGAACATTGACCAGAATTGACCAGATTTCCACTGCTCCACTGCATGCATGGCCATCTCTTGAGCATGGCCACACACACACACACACACACACACACAACATGTTTGCAGTAATAACAACATAAAGAATTCAACATCTCCTTTCTTTAATTGATACGAGTCACTTCTATGTGGAGATGAACCTCTTCACTGTGTTTCTGTATCTCACAAGCAAAACACAAGTAAATCTTTACCTCATAGACCTGTGGGCTGTAAATCTTTAACTCATAGATCTTTGGGCTCATTCAGAGAAGACAGTCACACGTGACTAGTCACAGTGGCCTTAAGGTAGCTCTCCCTGCACTTTAACATGATTAATAGACACACACTGATAGACACACACAGCTAACAGGTATGGAATATTCCACAAAGATGAGATGCAGTCTGTTGAACAGTCCAGCTCAATCCCACTAACATGGATCCAAGACTGACTCACCCTAAAGATTAGAATTACAGCACAAAACCCTCATCTCTTTTCTTTGGCTGGAGGCCTCTAGTCTTCAAATCAAACCCAGGAAAATGACATTTCTATGCAGTTTAAAATTTGAATTCACTGATCATCACAACTAAATGTGTCTTAATTTAACAGCAGCAAACAAGCATCAAGGCCAGACCCAGCACCATCTCAGTTTCAGCCTAAAGTCAATGCAACAACTGTTTGCTGGGTCTTCCAGTGAAGCACATATCCAGCCTATTCGTTTTATTGTTTTATTTTGCTGCTAAATGTTTGCTGATTCACTTCCTGCATGGGAGCGAGATTTCCCCTGTGGCACTAATACAGTACAAACATCATTACCATTTTGTTTACTTTGGAGCGAGGCATGAGAGGAATGTAGTTAATGATGCTGTTTCTCTCTGATTCCTACCTGTCCTCTGCTCCTGATGTGGACCCACTCCTTTCTTCTCATTGGTCCCCAGCGGAGCTGGAGTCCGAGCATGCCCAGAGGGTCCCAGAGGCGGAGCATCCGCAGCAGCAGGTGAAGCTGAAGGACAGACAGAAGTTCTTTGAGGAGGCTTTCCAGCAGGATGTGGAGCAGTACTTGTCCACTGGCTACCTGCAAATCACAGAGAGGAGAGGTGAGAAACAAGAACACTGCACTGCATCTGTGGGTTAGCACAGTCAGGACAATGAATTTACATCATAGTACACAGTCAGAAATCTGTGCCATCACATCCCCGAGGAGAATATGAAAGCTTATATTAAAGCTTAAATGAAGCTTATGTTTGTCACACTTAACAATAAATATTGAGGGGAAACAAAATATTGCCCAGTACACACCATTTCAGGGGAGAAGCAATGGACTTGTAACAGCAGACATGAAGTGCCAGAAGGCCTTTCGTTCAGGATGGTTGGAAGTTTCTGGTAATTAGCTTTTATGTTGATAAACAATTGTAATTTGGCTAGTAGAACGAGCTAAAAACTAAATGAACCCTAAACTGGCAAGAAACATATAGAGCTTATTAGTTAGGCTTGCTTTGGATAGTAAACTAGACTACACGATACAACTAATACTTAATGCCTAATATCAATCTAGCCTACCGTACTTCACAAAAATAGACGTTCACCGGAAAACAGTGACCATCCAGAATGAAAGTCCTTCTTGGACATTATGTCTGCTGTTCACAGAGCCCATTGTAAACCACTAGGTATGAATCTGTAATTAAAACACCTCTGCTGGTAGCTGAACTGTTATAGCCAGTGCTCCAAGTAATTCATGTTAAAGTAATCGACTCCTCAGGTCTGTTCCCCATACGAAAGCTCTGAGCGTGATTGAAGCAGGCGGATGGGAGTGTTCACACTGCATTTCACTGCACTGCACTACTGAGTGTTTGGTCCAGTTCTTAACTTCCCATTGCTCTCTCCTAGTCTTGGCAAATACCCTGCTGAGAACACAGGAGCGCATGAGTAAAGAGGCTGTGTAGAGATACTGTAGGTGTGTGTGTGTGAAAAGAAATATTGCTACTTGTGTGCAGTCATTTCTGAAGCTACAGGAGAAGGAAAACCAAAATAACAACAAAAAAGTGAGTGTGTGTTAGGTTGCCTGAATGACTGAAAGTGAGTGTGTGTTAGGTTGCCTACTTGCAAAGAGCCCACCAGTTCCACATTGCCCCGTCATGTTTCCACTATCTGTGAATAAGCAAGAGTGGAGTTTGTAAACGTGTGTGTGAGTGAGTAAGAAGGATTGTGTGCAGGAAGGGCACTAACAGCTCCCCTCTCTCTCCTTCCTGCCCTCCCTGCTGTCCCGCTACCTTGAGGTACGACGTTCCTTCATCACCACAGCATCCCCTCAGTCTTGCTGTGTGTGTGTGTGTGGGTGTTGGTGATGCATGCGCTTACGCGTTTGGCATATGCACTGCTGGCTTCTGGCTGCAAGGTCATGACTCCAGGAGCCCTGGGGGGGCCCATACAGTGAAGTGTATGCACTCGTGTGAGGAGGAATTCACACACACACAAACACCACACTAACCCAGAGAAGTGGGCAGCCTGCTGCTGTGGCACCACCCAGGGAGCAGTGAAGGGTTACGTGTCTTGCTCAAGGGCACTTCAGCCGTGGATGTGGACATGGGAGACAATGCTCAATCACTTCCCCTACCAACATTTATCCTACTGGTCAGGAATTGAACTGGCCATACTTCGTTTACAAGTACACGGCCCTAACCAGTAGGCCACAGCTGCCCTCCCTGGAGGTATGATGCAGAGAATACTTGAATGCTTTAGCACAGATGGACACCTGAAAGGTGGATGCATTTGTCTAGCACTGATGATTCTCTGTCTTTAGCTACAGTATACTGATACCTATCAATCTATTCTGAATGAATCAGTACTCTTTCAGTAAAGGAAGAGTGTTAGCTGACCAAGCTCATGAATTGTGAGAAAACATTTTAGTTTCACTGACACACAAGGATTATTTGAAGCTATTTGCTCACCTCTAATTATTTTGAAGCTATTTGCACACCTCTGAAGTCTTGATTTTTTTCTTCAGTTACATTCATATTTAAGTTTATGGTAATGTTATTTAGCAAGCCAATTTTTTCAAGTAAAAGGCGGGATAGTTATAGGCCTACCTGTGCTATCTTTTATTTTGGCCTTTTTTTTGTCTGTTGAGGATTTCTTGGACTCAGACCTTTGCTGTATTGCACTCCAGTAGTTGATGCTTGGCTGTTGTTTCTGAACTGGGCAGAGCCAATAGGAAGCATGTCCTCTATGGAGGTGAATGTGGACATGCTGGAGCAGATGGACCTAATGGATGTGTCAGACCACGAGGCTCTCGACGTGTTTCTCAACTCTGGCGGGGAGGACAACAGTGTTGCTTCACCTCTGCTCGGTAGGGCACAACTTTAAATGAGCTTTCAGTAAGTCAGTTGTAACTAGCTTACACTATCTGATGCCATAAGTCTGTCTTACTTAGAATATTACACAGTACATCATAGTGTTTTCAGCATAGTGTTTTTTTTTTTTTTTACCTGCCAACCAGTTTGTTCACATTAAACATTTCAGAATCTGATTCCCTTTACCATTTTCTGGACCATTTATCCATTTTGTGTGGATACCTAATTAGTGAGTTTCCTTTGCCAGTTTGCCAGCAAATAACTCACTAGTTTAGATGTAATTGGCAAATTATTTCTGCCCATTACTTTTTACATTTTTAAAGACCTATAAACCCCAGCCTTCTCAGATCATACCACAACTGGAGCTGTGGATGTAAGCAAACCTTAAGAAGCCTTAAACCATTACTGGAATAGTCCTGGCCTCTCACTGGTCTTTCTGCCTGCCATCTTTCTTGTGTCATTTGACAGGGCTCTCTGTGCTGCTCGCCCAGTGCACTGATCTAATTAGCCATAGGCCAGGAAGACAGATCTCTGTGAAATCAGCCCTAATGTGCTCTCTGCTCAGGGAGATGCCACACAGCACTTCCTGTCCAAAGCCAGCAGAGTGGAGCTCTGGGATCTCTCTTATTTCTCAACAGGTGCCAGTGCATAGCTTACCTCAGGCACATGGGCTACCCCATTATAGGGGAGACGCTCAGGGTTAGATGGGGTAAGGAGAACCATGCTACCATTTTCATCCACCCCAGTTCTGCACTGGTGAATCTGAAGACCACAGGATGTGAAATCAGCCCTTTCAATGGACATATTTCTTTCCTGGAGGCCTAAGGGGCGTATGAGGAAACAAAGGTTCCTGGCTTACCCAGGTCACTTCAGTGGAACAGCTCATCTAAACCAGGCTTACCTAGGTCACTTTGTTGGAACAACTCATCTAAACCTGCCACTTCAAAAACGACCCCAAACTTTGTGTAGTCTTCTTTCAGAAATCAGTGGTTACTCCTGTTGTTACCAGAGTTAGCCAGAACCCTAACTTTGTAGTGGAAATGATTGTTTGTCTCAACCCTTCTGTCTGTTTCTCCCCTCTCCCTCTGTCCTGACCTCAGACCCTGACGTGGAGTCGTTTACCACTGAGATCACACTACAGGTACCCACTCAGGCTGAGCTACGCCACAAGCTCTCCTCTCTCTCCTCCACCTGCACAGACTCCGCCAGCCAGGACACGGAGGCCGGTGAGGACAACGATGAGGACGATGATGTGGAGGAGGATGAAGAGGATGAAGAGGAACCACAGGGAGCTGCCAGTCTGTCTAGTGCTCGGGCAGCCAATAGGACGCCTCGAGGAAGAGGAGAGAACAGAACCATAGCCATGTCACCCACAGGGAGGCTGTCAGTCAGCCACACAGTCAAGAATGGAGGAGGGGACAGCACCCAGCCTACGTAAAGGGGCCAGTGAAGTCAAACACATGCACACACACGCACGCGCACACACACACACAGAAACCCCCACAGATTGAGCCTACTCTTTTAAGACTGTCTGGTGTGCACTAGTGGAACTGGGGCAGACAGATGGACATCTCTATGGGATGGTTCCCATATTTACTGAAGGCAAATTGTTCCTTGTCATTTTTGTAAACATTATGTCCCATAATCTAGCAGCACTGAACTCCTCTGATCCAGTGGCTGGGAATAATAAAAGTGTTTTCTTCCACATTGCTCTTCCCTCTGTGTTCATACTATTATTATGAAAATATTTAATACCATTTTTCATGTATCCTCTACAGCTGTGGCCAAGGAACCACCAATCGGCTTTGTTATCGACTTTGGAAGAGTTAGACTTGGGCTTATCTTGAAAGTTGAGCAGAAAATGGCAAGTTATTAGTTTCAAAGACTGCCGTATTTGCTGTTTTGTCAACGTTGCTCTAATTGGCCTTAGTGCTATCCTACAGGCAGCTGGAAAGACAACTGCTGATTCCACCCCTAGGATTGAGCCCACTCTATTAGTCATGACCAGACTATACATTTTGATGTTATATTCTGGCTTGTCAGGTTAGCTAAATACAGCAAATCGCGAAATTTCATATAATCGTCTGTGTGTGTGTGTGTGTGTGTGTGTGTGTGTGTGTTTAGCAGTAAGGACAGAGGCAAGTAACACAGAGAGTGTGTCTGAAGAATGGAAGTGAAGGGAGCATCACCAAAGTGAGATTTCAGGCCAGTTTCATCATCCCTGCTTTTTGTCCACCCTCTCCTCTTCCCCCTCACAAAACACACACATGCGCACGCACACACACACACACACACACACACACACACACACACAGAAAACACTGACAATAAGATGTCGGTAAGTTTTTATTAACCCTTAAGTACAAACCTGAACAAAGTAAAAAAAAAAATAAAGGAAAAAAACAAACCAAACCAAACCAAAACACTGGCAATAAAATCCAACACAAGCCCTTTCCCATTCAGAGGGAAAGCTTTCTGATGCAGTGCCAATAAATTAACGTTTGCCAGACTTTGAGCAAATTAAAACTGTAGAAAAAAAAGAATTCAAACCAAAACACAACAGAATCATAAAAGTCCAAAAATCTGAATAAAATACATCATAAGGCCATAAAAGTCGAGACAAGCACATCTTTTGTACTGTTGTTTGTAGTTGAAAACGCCTGACTCTGCATTTTCATTAAATACTCCTACAACAGTTCAGTCAGCTGGGAAGGACAATCGCCAACAGACAGGATCCGCAGATCTCTCCACCTCACAGGAACACTCAGTGCAACATGAGTAGCTACTTAAAATTGTTGAATTTTCAGTAATGAAAATGTAAAAACCTCTTTCTCTTCTTTTTTTTCTGCAGGTATTTTCCCTTTTCTTTAAAAAAGTAAAGCTAAAAAAGACAAATGAAAAGAAGTGGGAGGAGGGAGGGAGAGAGATAGAGAGAGGGGGGGCTTTGCTACTCTCCATGTCCTTTGTCTCAGTGATGTAAGCAGCACTTAAAAATTACACACACATGCACAAACACACTGGCTTGTACACACACACCCACACATGCACGCACACGCACTAACACACACGCACACAAACGCTTGTCATTGGAGCAACCCTGTAAGCGTTGGATGCGCCCAGATGAAGAGACAGAAAGGTAAGGCTTTTCTTCATCTCTCGTTTCCTCCGCACTGCTACCCTCTCTCTCCCTTCTTCTCTCCCTTGCCCGTCCCCCTCGACCCACCCCCCCAAGCCACAGCCCATCCCACACAAAAAGCTCAAGTATTTAAAGACATTTACACAAGTATATACAAAAGTGGACTTCTTACTTTCAATCTTTCTTCTTCCTTTTGAGTCAATTCTTTTTCCACAAAATCAATCAGGATGCACTCCAAAAAGCAAAAAAAAGGACAAAGGTAGGAAAAGCTACATCAAAAGAAGATATAAACCTAGCCTCTCATTTCACATTTCGCACCCTCTGACTAGTGGCTCTACTTGGGATAGCACATCAGAACACCAAAAAAATCAAAAACAGTTCAAAGAAAGAAAAAAAAACAATAATTATAATAACAATAGTAATAATAATATATAATAATTATTATTGTTGACTGGAACAGGTATGAAAAGTAGAGGACTGGAATTATGGAATGTCACCATGATTGCACATCTCAAGACGGAGTCTAGCCCTGTGGGAAACAAGGCCCAAGGCCACTCCTCTTTTTTGTTTTCATTATTCTGTCTTTCTTTTTGTATTGATTTACAGTAAGTAATCGAGAGCACCATCAGAAAACAAGTCTAACCCTAAGTCTCCTCAGGAGTCTTCTCTCACTACGCATCAGGCACAGTTTCAACTCACTCCTCTCTATCCTGCCTAACTTGATCACCATTGCAATGCAGGGCCACAGAAACCTCTCTTTTGCCCTATATCTGACAAAGGACAAATGACACTGAAGTCGTAGCAAAAACTGAAAGCAGTGATGGAGAGAGAGTCTCACGTCATTTCAAAAGCCCCGAAATATTTTGATTAAAAACCAGAAAGCAATGCACCAGTCTTTCAAGTTTTATCTCTGCTGGCTGGCATCCTGTTTCACCCTGGTCCCATTTGGCCAACTAGTGATGAGGTGCGCGTCAGCGAGGGAGAACATGTGGACATGTTAAAAACATACGTCTCAATTCCAAAAGAGCTTTAAAAAGGCAGAGGAGGAGAGGCGGCAAGTAGAAGACCGACATATGTGATTCTTTGAGTTGGTTTCAGTCATTCTGGAAGAAGGGGAAAAAGAGCACCTTTTCACGTGCCGAGGATCACAGTTCTGCTTGAGTGTGTCTGCAGTCTATGGGGCTGGGTGGGGTGAGGTGCGCTGGGGCAGGGCTGGATGGGTTGTGGAGGGGCGGGGCAGGGCACAGGGAGAGGTTGAGTGGGATGGGGTGTAGAACTGTGACCAGGACACTTAATGCTAAACTCATCTAAATAGAGCATCTTTAGGAAAACAAAATCTTTCCAAAAACATCTTTCACACTAGTGCAAAGAAAAGGCAGCTTGCTAGTTCCAGACAAAGAAAACAAACAAACAAACAAAGAGGAAGAATCAGCAAGACTATGCCCTACTATTGGGGGAGGGGTGTGTGTGTGTCTGGGGGAAGGGGAGGTCATAAGAACACCAGAATAAACTGAGCTATCAAAAGAGGGCCATTTGGATTTCGGAGTAACAGAGTGTCTATTTAAATAAAAGCAGGAAGGTGGCACCGGCTCAGGAGACGAGCGCGGTGCTTTTGGGGAGGTGTGTGTTGTTCTTGGCCAGGTGCGTGGCACTGGGAGGTGAGGTGGTGCTGGGGGACAGGCGGGACAGGGACACCTCAACGGTGGCACGCTTCCGAGGGCCCCGTTTGGCCCCTGCCTTCCCAGAGCCCAGGGGGCTGTTACAGCTCTCTGAGCCCTTCACCAGGGCCTTCCCACACACCTGATTCACCAGACTGTTGATCTGCTCCTGAGAGGAAGGAAGGAGAAGTCAGGATGAGAGAGGACAATAGGAAGAGAAGCACAGAAAGCTGAAATACAATCACATGATACATTGTTAAGATACCCATGCAAATCTACATTAAAGGTTCATAGAACTCCACCACATCCACTTAGCTGCTCTGCTATAGGCTAACTGATTTAACTCAATGGCAGTTAGTTATGCTAAGTTAGGTTACCAGAATTTCAGACTTTCATTATTTTCATTTCTCTCTCAGGAGTACATAGCAAATAAGCACTTGGCCCAAAAATCTGTGTGTGTGTGTGTCTGGTGTGTTCCTTTCAGGACCAAAAAGAGGCCACAATAAACCCAGCTGATGGTTTATTGGGATTCATTACCTCATCGTAGCGGTACATCATTTTGAGGCCACGGCATGACTTGTGTTTCTCCACATAGTCCAGAGCACACTCCAGACAGAAGACCACATTCTCATTTTCCTGCACCACCTGAGAGAGAGAGAGAGAGAGAGAGAGAGAGAGAGAGAGAGAGAGAGAGAGAGAGAGAGAGAGAGAGAGAGTGAGGGAGAGAGAGTGAAAGAGAGGGAGAGTGAGTGAGAGAGAGAGAGAGAGAGAGAGAGAGAGAGAGAGAGAGAGAGAGAGAGAGAGAGAGAGAGAGAGAATATGTAAGGGATGGTCCAGAAATATTATTTCCAATATAATAGCAATATGTTACAATGGCACAAACTCCTGATTAGGTTTGTGTTTGTGTATGTGTGACAATTGCCTGTGTGTGTGTATCCAGCTCACCATAGAAAGGTAGCAGAGGTGCTGGCAGGTTTGGCATCGCCTCTCTGACGACTCCAAGGCCAGCCACTTGCGGGGCTTCTTGCGGCCGTCGCTGGGTGACTGGTTGTAGTCTGGCGTACCGTAGCGGGCAGAGGAGAGGAGTCCAGCCTGGTACAGCTCCTGTCGCTGCCTCATCTCTATGTTCCTAAGGAGACAGAGCAGCACTTTAGAACCCTGAGCCCAGCACACAGGAACAGCACTTTAGATCCCTCAGCACACGACACAGGAACAGCACTTTAGAACCCTGAGCACACCTAACAGGAAGAGCACTTCAGAACCCTGAGCTCAGCACACAGGAACAGCACTTTAGAACCCTGAGCACACCTAACAGGAACAGCACTTCAGAACTCTAAACACAACACACAGGAACAGTACTTTATAACCCTGTGCACATCACACAGGAACATCACTTTAGAACCTTCAGCACTTTAGAACCCTGAGCCCAGCACCAAGTACTTCAGCATAGGGTCTGAATATAAAGTATAAAAATATGACCAGTAAACACAAATATTGCTTTTCTGTGGATGGTTCCAAATCTGGGGAACTGGATAGACCAATAATACAAATAGCTCTTCCTAGCAGTGATTAGTATTCAGCAGTATTTCTAGTTCACTTTGCCTGCACACCTGAGATCTTTGAGAAGGGATGAGATTGTACTGAGGAGAACACCATTTTCCCTCTTGGCCTCGGCTGTGGCGATCTGGTAGAGGAGTTTCTCCATGGAAAAGGGTTTGGCAATGCGCCGGCATTTTAGATCCTAACGACAAAAATGAGATGAATTCAAACACAAAACACTGACTGTAGTGAGAGTCAGAGAAGACAATTCATCATTATATATATATATATGTATATGTGTGTGTGTGTGTATTTGTATATATGTATATTTATGCGCATATAGGTATGCCCAAATTACTGCTTTCTGCTTTTTGCTTCTGATGTGCGAGCCTGGCCTAATTCACTATTTTCCTCTGTCCACAATTATCTTTGCTGAGTGTCATCCCTGCCTCATTCTGGCGGACTCCTCTCACCCTCCCTCCTGAGTGGACTACAACCAACACTACGGGAGGCACATCTCACGACCGACTCCCCATCACAGAGGACCTTCCTGGACGCCGACTCCCCTTCCTGAGGCTTTGTGATTGACCCCCCCTCACAATGGCGCTGTCAAATGGACCCTTACTGTTACCCCCATGACCCATCTCATTCCTTTGAGTTTGTCACTATGCCTGGCCGCTGCTACATTGTCCAGCCATAATTCCTGATAACCACCTATAGACTGACTACCATGTATTGTAAAAGTGGGATAATACTCTATTATGAACTATTATGAACCTTAGCTAAAACC
>JAIFZK010000151.1:990000-1027500 GCA_027481765.1 Tenualosa thibaudeaui
TAAATAAACATGGGAGGAGCTGGTCCATATATATCTGTGCTGCGGACCAAGTCAGGACACCACCACACTATTACAGACAGGAGTTCAGTCTCTGGTGCACAACCCTGACTAGACATGCTATTCCAACACTCCCAGCCTCAGCCTTATGGCTTCACATGCCTGTCACACCTTCCCATTCTATTTCAGTGGCAGTAAACAGACAGTGGGCAGAGTGACGATGACTGCAGGACATGAAGTCTATGGAGCTTTGCAGTTGCATGACCTCACCTTGTACACACACTTGTGCTGTTCGCTGAGAACTCCTTTGTTCCCCTCCTCCTCCTCCTCCTCTTCCTCCTCCTCTTTCTCTTCTCCCTCTGGTACAGCATCCCTTTTTTCCTGAGCAAAAAGCCTCCTGCGGCCTGCCTTCACTGGCAAAGTGTCCGGCTCCTTGTTGGTCCCGTGGCGGCGGCGGAAGCCATTGGGCGGGGCGGCGCCAGCGGGCAGGAGGCCATTCTTGGGCTCGTACCTGGGGAGCGCGAGCGGGGAGGGGTCCACCTGACCCTCCAGGGGCCCGCGGCGCCGCTCCAGATGCTCCTTCTCGGCCAGAACCTGCCGCTCCAGCGTGCGGTGCTCGTCGGGGCCGAGCGAGTCGTAGGAGAGCAGGTACTGCAGGTAGGCCTCCTGCAGCTTGGCCAGCCGCTCCTGTGCCGAGCGAGGGATGCGCAGCAGGTCGGCCAGGCGGCTCCACTTCTTCAGGTCCATCACCTGCTGCATGCCGCCCATGTCGTTGATCAGCTGGAAGAAGCGTGCCAGGTCCACCTCACAGCCACCTGAGGAGAGGGAGTGTGTGAGAGATACTTATAACTCATCTTCTGATGTTTACTTTACCGTTTTTTGGCAAAAAGCCTAAGGTTTTCACAGGTTCTTTATTGACATGTTTCCTACAGCCAGCACCTCTATGTGTGTGTGTGCG
Source organism: Tenualosa thibaudeaui (assembly GCA_027481765.1). NCBI lineage: Eukaryota > Metazoa > Chordata > Actinopteri > Clupeiformes > Clupeidae > Tenualosa > Tenualosa thibaudeaui. Next base: position 990,956 of record JAIFZK010000151.1, read on the forward strand.
TGTGTGTGTGTTTGTTCTTTCTGTTTGTATTTGGTTGCTTTGTTTGTTATAATTCCATGCACTTAAAGGGTGAAAGCATGGATGTTGTTGAGGAAATCTGTCCACTAACAATACTTGTCACTTGTCATTACTGTTTCCCGCCATTGAACATGCACTGTGTAGAATTTCAGTGGAGACATTAGTCAACAGGTGTCTCTTTAGTGGTCTCAGGGCAGCAGTGCGGGTCAATATCAGCTAGTTTAATGGCTTACACTGCTCCATCTCTCCAGCGCTACGCTCCCCACAGCTCACAGAGCCGCGCGATAAACATTTATTTCCCCCTCTGTAACCTGGCGAGACCTCGATGATAGCCGGCCATAATGGGAGGAGTGTGAGACAGGAGGGTTTTAAGAGTGTCTGCTTTAAGAGCTTGTAAAGTGGCTCCAGGCAGACCAAGTGCAAATGCACCGCGACAGCCAATTTATGGCACAGATTGTTTTGCAGCAGACTGGCCATTTGTCCCATTCCGTTCTGCATTAATGGCCCATTACTGCTATTTGCAATGATGTGCGATTACAGTTATTAGACTACTTGCGGATTGTGGAAGAAAATGTGCCAGACTCATAATAACATTGAGAAACCCATCACAGCAGATTTACTGCACAGAATAGATGCTTTTGTGTCTATTTGAGTGAAATAACCAGTAGAACTAGAACCAGTCAGACTAGAATTAGAAAAGTTAGTTTGTGGAGAAGGGTTCTGTGCTTACCAATGATGGGTGGCTCGTCCAGGTGGATGCCCTGAGATCGGAGATGTTTCTTGATGCAGGCAAGCCTCTGCTCGTTCGGCCCCCAGCGGCGGCCCAGCTTGTGCACGCGCTGCACCTGCGTCACAAAGCGCATCTCGTCATTGAGCTTGCACTCGGGGCGCCAGTCGGCCGGGGGCACCACACGGCACAGCCCTGACTGCTCGGCCCGCACCGAGTCCAGGTAGACTAGCGGGTCCTGGAACTCCCGCGGGCTCGGCCGCAGCGCCCGGGCCTCGGGCAGCACCGCCAGGCAGGCGTGGTTCCTCTCCCGCTCTCGTTCTCTGTCCCGCTCTCGTTCTCGTTCTCTCTCTCGCTCTCGGTCCCTGTCCGTGCGCGGCTCGCCGGCTGAGGTAGAGGAGCGGTTGTGGGCCACGGTGGCCAGATGCTGGGCCCTCTGCTGGGCCTGCCGCATCAGCATCAGCTTGCCGGCCGACGCTCGCTTGGGCCTCTGGCGCTCGGGCTGGCTCTGGGGGTGGGCGGCTGGGGTGGGGGCAGTGGGGGTGGCAGTGGCTGGGGGCGGAGGCGCAGGCTGCGGGGGGGAGACTAGCGTCTGGGGGGGAGTGACGGGGGCCGCCGTGGCGGTGGCGGTGGCTGCGGCCACAGCGGCGTGCCCGTTGGGCTGCGTTATGGCCGAGACGGCCTTCCGGCTGCGCGTCTCCAGGGGGCTGGGCTGCACTTTCAGCTTCTTGGCGTCGCCGGCTGCAGGGGGTGGGGTCGAGCCGTGGGACTCCTCCTGCGCCTTCCCTGAAGATGTCACCGGAGCGTTGATGACAGAGGTCAACGAGGTCGCCGTGGGCACTGTGGTGTTGCGCTCCGGCGGAGGAAGACCTCCCAACGCCGCCTCCAGACGCCTCTTGGAGTGGCGCAAGCCCTCACGCCCTTGTCCCCTCTCCTCCTTGGCACCGATCTGGCCGTTCAGTCTGCCGTTGAGCCTTACGGTGCCCCCGCTGGCAGGAGGCTGAGACTGCGACAGCCCGTTGGAGGTGAGCACCTGTTTGCGGGTTTTTGCATTGCTACTTTGGGCTTTTCCTGAGAGGGCTGGGGGCTGAGGCTGGTGTCCGTTAGCGTTAGCGGCGGTGCGGTGCAGGAACTGATTGTGTGTGTGCAGACGCAGGGCAGCTGCGGACGAGGGCAGGGTCGATGAAGAAGAGGACGAGGAAGAGGACGAAGATGAGTGTTTGCTATGGTTCAGTTTGGTCTTCTTCACCAGGTCCCGCTTAGCTTTGGTGTAGGTGACGTGGCCCTTGGTCACGGTGGCTGTGTACTTCACAGTTTTGGACGGCAATCGGAAGTCTTTTGCTTTTTTGGCACCGGCCGTGTGTGTGCCCCCCGGGTGTGAGCGTGTGACCCCATTCACTCTTGACACCTGCGGGTGGAGAAGAAAGTAAAATATTAGTCACGACACAGCATCAAACATTACCACCTTCACACAACACAGCAGGACTCAAAGGGGCTGGGTAAGAGGACATAAATACATCATTAAAATGAATCTCCCACGCAGACTGTGTTTAGGTAGCTCTGCATGTTCCACTGCACGCAGCACATGGATTCACACAGTCTTGGGAGCGTGCCAGAGCTCTTGAAAATTCTTTTCCATCAAAAATCAACAGACTTCGCTCAAACATTACATTCACATTCTCAAACAACAGACATGAAACAAACCGCACGCTCACATGACGGATCGCGACATACTAAACCAATTACACTCCACCGCACACTCAAAAGCTGTCTCAGGCTAAAAGAAAAGAGAAAAAAAAAAAAAAAAACTTGTATTACAGTACACAACAATCACAACCACAATAATGCTCCCAAAACCCTCCCCAAAACCAGAGGGACCCTGAGAGGCGTTTCATTGAGAGCCAGCTGCTTTTTAGAGTGCCTTTGCAAGTCTGCCCACTGGCTGCTTTACAGCTTCTCAACGCGGCTAACGGAACACAAAGTCAACTTTTATTTGCTCTGGTTTCCGAAAGCTCTTTAATTCCGGCTCTAATGCGCCAAATAAAAGCCTTGTGCTGCACGGCACATCTGAAGCACCCCCGCTGCACATCAAGAGCCAGCCGGGAAAGGCTAGGGTTTCAGCTGCCCTCTCATTGGCTAGCGGTTGCTGTGGGAAATGGGCCTATCCCGTGCTCGCCTCAAACGGAGGGCCAGACTGCTCACTTCACATTGTTTTCTTGCCCCACTTCTCTCTCCCCCCCACCCCCCCCTTCACTCTTTCTTTTCTCTTGTGGTGTCATGCGTATCCCACCCCCCACCCCCGGAGTCCCAGCCCAGAGTGTTGGGGAGCAGAGATGCGGGTTAAGCTAAGAGGGATAAAACTTTATGGTGGGGGCTCGCGGGGTTTGGAGCGAGCTGTAAAAGTGAAGTGTGGACACTATGTGACCTCAGAGAGTTCCGCTAGATCTGCTAGGGGTGTCTGGTTGCCGCACGACATTTAAAAGACACAGACACAGACATACACACACACACACACACACACACACACACACACACACACACACACACACACACACACACACACACACACACACACACACACACACACACACACACACACACACACACGTGTGCCGGCAAAGACACACACTCAAACCGTCTCCTCAGATTACTGTCTGGGTCCAGTGTGTCCCTTAGTCTCTGTCCTAGATCTGTTCAAGCTGACTGGAGAGAGAGGCCTGTGTGACAATGGCTGACAGAACACACCCCCTTATTTTGGGTCGCTCTCTTTCTACACGTTTCCCAATATGGAACCCCAGACCCACCCGACTCCCAGAGCATCATGCCGACCTCTAACACTCGCTTCCTCTGGGCTCCATTACCAACAGCTGCTAATAGTGTGTGTGTGTGTGTGTGAGGGGGGGGGGGGCGGGTGATGTCTAGGTTTTTACACAGGATGTGTGTAAATGTGTCTCTACATATCTGTGTGTGTGTGTGTGCGTGTGTGTGTGGTGAGAGAGGGAGAAAGAGAGGCCTTTGAAGCAGGACACAGGCTTTGTATTGTATTGCCATCAGGTGCAGGCCAACACAAAGAGAGGCTATTAAAAGATAAGAGGAGAGAAATGTGACCTCTCCATCAATCGCTCCTCACGCCTGCCACAGAGATGGAGGGAGGAGGGGAAGGAAGGGGGGAAGGAGAGAGAGAGAGAGAGAGGTAGATACAAGCCTCATCGAAGGGGTGGATGAGAGCAGCAAACAGAAGAAGAGCGAGAGAGGGAGAGAAAGAGAGAGACAGAGAGAAAGAGAGGGAGGTGGGAGAAGAAGTGTGGACAGGCTCTGGCCCCTGAGGCTGCAGTGATGGATGGCCTCTGCAGGTAGTCGCCAAACGTAGCGTGATGTCTGTCTCCGTTTCCTCTGAGACACACATACACAGCTAAGACAGATGTCCAACTACTTGTCCAATTGCCATCCCTCAGCTCTGAACATACAGCATGCTCAGCAAAACATTCCCAACACTGCCCTCGTTTTTTTTTCTCCCCCTTGCACTCCATTCTTCACCCAAAATGCCTCCCACAAACCCCCTCCCTCTGTCCGTCTCTCCCTCTACCCCCTCTCTATCTGCCCCATCATATGTTTGTGAAGAGCAGAGCATCTCCTCCTTTAGCACTGGCTCAGGATCAGTCTGTCTCCCTCTGTGTGCTTCAGCTTTCTCTCAGTATGAGGCTGGCACTGCCTCCTCCGGCCACTAGGGGGCTCAATGAAACCATCCCAATCCAATCCTATTCCCCACCATGGCAGCAAACGCACACATGCTCAGTCTCACTTCCACCGGAAGAGTTTGGTCTGCCACAGGAGGAGTGTAGGGGGGAGCAGTAGCACAGAGAGAGAGAGAGGGAAAGAGATATAGTGCAACAGCCCATGAAGCATCACAGCCCCCACCCAATTTTAAAGAGCAGCTGGAAGCAGAAGAACAAAACAATGACAGAGGGAGGGACAGAGAGAGAAAGAGAGAAAGACACAGAGAGAGAGAGAGAGAGGGGTGGATGATGCAGTGTGTGAGATGGTGAAGGGAGTCATGAGGTGGAACAGATGAGGAAGTGAGACACACACACACAAACACACACACACACAGGATGGGTTTGTTCCTGATGGAGCAGAGCTGAAGACACTAACCCACACATAGAGCAGTGAGACTAAACACTCAGTCCTACAGGAGCCCACAGCACAACTACACACAACATCAGTACAACCACAGTGAAAGACACAGATACTGACCACCACACACACACACACACACACACACACACACACACACACACACACACACACACAGGGGCAGACTGGCCTCTCACAGAGACTCCAGCACGCTGGAGGGCTCTGGAGAGGGCTCTGGGTGGCACAGCGGGGAGGATGGATGTAGGCAGGGCTCTGGTGCTCTGTGTGTGTGTCCGCCATGACATCATCAGCTGCTGCAGCCCCACTACAGAAGGCAGGAAGATTAACAGGGAACATCTGCAGCTCTGCCCATAGGTGGAACAACACACACACACACACACACACACACACACACACACACACACACACACACACACACACACACACACAGAGATCCATCCTCCCTGAGTCCTGAGCCCTCTCCAGAAGCCAGTATGCTGGAGTTGGCTGTTCTCATTTCCATGTATATATTTATGCATTTATGTATTTAGCAGACACTTTTATCCAAAGTGACTTACATTTTTGTCCACTATCAATTGTTCAGAACCTGTCTCCCCTAGAGCAACTTAGGGTTAAGTGTCTTGCTCAAGGGAACAACGGTGGCAGCCATTCAAACCCACAACTTTCCAGGCTACTAGCATGCTAACCAGGTTCTTTAACCACTGCCCCATTTATCCTCATTCTCTGCAAAAGATACGTGTGGAGGAACAGCTTCACTGCAGGTATACAGAGAAGACAAGAAAGAGATAGAGATTAAGAGGAAGAACTATTTTAGTGTGGAATGTAGTGTGTGTGTGTGTGTGTGTGTGTCAGTGAGTGAGAGAGAGAGAGATAAGTGAGTGAGTCACATTGAGAAAGAGAGGAATATCATAGGTGCAGTGATAACACTATATATGCTGCAGGGGCTCAGGAGTAGGAACACTCACACAATATTCCCTGTGACCACACACACAGGGTTTCATTGACCCTCAGCTGCTGTGTTAACTGTCATATAAAGTCAGCTCTTATCAGCTCTATCAATTCTCTCATATATTCTCAAAAAATATTCTCAATTCTCAAATAGTAAACACACACACACACACACACACAGTTTTTATGAGGCACTTGAGGGAGTTCCTACAATTGAGATCAGGGAAAGGGGACATGTTGCCCATGGATACACATACACAACCTCTTTCTCACACACACACACACACACACACACACACACACACACACACACACACACACACACACAGACAACCATGCATGCGCACACACACACACACGCACACACACATGCACAAGGTCACATACAGAATACCCTCCGCACAAACCTAGGCAGAAATGAGGGACGTGAGGCCGTCATGGCATACCTGCTTGCGGAGGTCGTCTCTGCGGTGGGAGAGGCCGTTGGTGTTGGGGTTCCTGGTTGTGACTCCAGTGTGCTGGGGGTTGGCCGACTCTCTCCGCTGCTCTGCCCGCTCACTGCGCTCCCGTGCCCCTGAGCTGTCGTGAGCGCGGGAGCGAGGCGTGGGGGTGGAAACCGCCTCCCGCTCTCGCTGGGTCTTCCCATGACCATTAAACACTGCAAAAAAAGAGAGAGAGAGAGAGACAGAGAGAGAGAGAGGGAGAGAGGAAAGGAGGACACAACAGCTCTTATTAGTGCCTCCTCCTGGACTTCAGCAAAACTGACACTGCTAAAACCACGCCTGGATGATGTGAAGTCACTGACTCTGGAACAGTGGAAATGTTAACCAATGGGTGCAAGAAATATTTATGCCCTATATGTTTGCCTTCTAAGGCCATACATAATCAGAGGCACACATCAATGTTTCCAGTAAACAAACCTGTAGAAAAACAAAGAGGTGTGATGCAGTGAGTGTGACAGAGTGTGTCTGGACTGACTGGTTAGACCTTTCATGGACATTCTGCTTGTTTGAGCACTGAGAGCACTGTGCTGTTTGACACCAGTAACTCAGCTTCAACCACCACCTGGCCAAATGTCAAGATACAGCACAGCATTTAACAGTATCTTACTTGCACATGCACGAACAAACACACACACGCATGCACGCACACACATACGTGCGCACGCACACACACAGTAACTGTGCCATTAATAAGTACTTTGGCCTTGTCAGGTTCAAGCAGTGGAAACATCACTTCATCTCTGACACTGCGGCTTTATGTCCACCCGATTTCCATATTTATTTTCAACTCAAAGAAGCCCAGTCCTCTTTGGCAGTGAGACATGCTCCCAGCGCCACTGGAATAAGCAGCCCAAATGATTCTAATTAACAGTCGTTTTCCCTCCTCACTCTGTTTATGAGCCACATGAATTCTGTCTCTCTCACCTCCTTTCCCCTCATGCTAACTACTGTTGACATGATACACAACTGACTGCCAGCCCAACTCAATAAAAGGTGTTTAATTTAGAAGGATAAACACTCATTCAGTCTCTGTCTCTCACACACACACACACACACAGAGGATCTTGCTGAATAATACCCTGGGCTGTGGATTAAAAGGTCTTATTTCATTAAGCTGTGCTTACATGTATGCATATATATATACACGTGTGTGTGTGTGTGTGTGTGAGAGAGGACTTGTGCAAAGGTATGTGCTGTGTGTGTGTGCATGTGTGACTGCTCTATCAGCAGTGAGGGCCTAGAGGCTGAATGTCTAGCCACACAGACCTTTCTGTAATGCCAAAGACAGCAGACCTGTTTGCCCTCAGACTGCTAGGCCAACACCATCACAGTCTGGGTTAGAGCTCTCCCTCTTTACATACATACATACACACACACACACATACACACACACACACACACACACACACACACACACACACACACACAGTGCCCCGGCATCCACTGCTAACAGCTTGGCAAGATATTTAGGGAAAACTCTTGAGGCAGACATATAGAGCTGATGTCCTGTGTGTGTGTGTGTGTGTGTGTGTGTGTGTGTGTGCGTGTGTACGCATGAGAGAGAGCAACTCAGCTCTGTCATTCCTGGCCTGCCTCCAGGGCCTTGCCAATCATACTGAATAATGTACCACATTTAGTCTCACCTGTGCATCAGTTAAAGGTGCGTGTGTGTGTGTGTGTGTGTGTGCGCGCGTGTGTGTGCGCGCGTGTGTGCGTGGAAAGGGGGGGGGGTGTTAGAGAGCAGGGTGAGACTGTATGCTTGTGTGTAAGGGTGTCAGGCAGGGCAGACTTGTGTGACCCAGTGTATTCAGGCTCTATGCCGTGCGTGTTGATTTCAGCGCTGAGGGAGTAACGCGAGTCAGACGTTAATAATTCAGCTCTGTAAAACTCGGACAGAATCTCAGACCTTTCGCTCTTTCAGACTGTCACTGTGTGTGTGTGTGTGTGTTTCGGGGGGGGGGGGGGGTGTGAGTGTGTGTGTGTGTGTGTGTTAGAGAGAGACAGAGAGAGGGGATATGGGGCAAGGTGTCTTGTGTAAGTCGACTATCTGAGATATGACCAGGCTCGCTCGCTCCCTTGCACTCTCTCTCTCCCTCCGTCCCCTCGCTCCTCTCCAGCAATTCAGAGGACATTCAACAAAACACTGAATTGATTTCATTTATTTTTATTGATAGACTGAATTCAATTTGGGTCAGTTTCATTCAGTTCTATAATATTCCATCTGATTCATATCAATCCCTTTCAATTCAATCCACTTCCGCCTCACTGTCCTGAGTAAGCACAGAGCTTAAAGGCTCAACAAACATTTGCTCTCAGAACCCCTTTTTTCACTCTGTCCACAATATCTGATCTATCCAAAGCTTCTCATTTAAAGCCTTTCATTCCTTCTCTCTCTCTCTCTCTCCCTCTCTCATATTCCCCATGGCTTGTGTGTGTCTAGTGGAGGTTGTGAGTGCCTGTGCTGGGTTCTGTTGCTCCTGCTCTGGTGTGGGACACTAGATGCCTGTGGCCTAACTGGCCGCTAGCGGAGGTCAGAGGCGTCCCGTCTCACTGCGAGGGATTGGATGTCTCAGGGCCTACTGAGGATTCTGCTGAGAGGGGGAGTCTCCCGCCAGTAACACACACACACACACCCTTCAGGTTCAGTTACAACTACACATACACACACCACCAGCACCACCACTACACTACACTCAGTCACACTTACACATTAACACTACATTTGAGTACAGCAGGTGTCCACACTCAGTCACTCACTCACACACACACACACACACACTTTGGCACATGCTTTTATACAATAAACACCTGCAGCTGTTCATAGTGAATGACTACACATAGTGATTTGGTGAGATCCAGATCTAGATATAAACAGAAATAATGATTTCCCCTCTGTGAGTACACCTAATATACAGTATGTACTTGTGTGTGTGTGTGTGTGTGTTCCCATCAGCAATCCTGAAATAGCATGGGGCCCAAAAGGCAGGCAGCATATGCTTCTGCTAACACACAGCCCAGCCCCACACACACACCCACACACATCCATACAGATGGTGTAACGAGGCCAAGAGCGGCTTGTAGCTTTCATCACAACTGACAGATCACTTTGGTTTTAACATGACGAGTCTCATTAACACACTAACCCGCCCTACACACACACACACTTACTTTACTTAGCTACACACTCCTTCACTCACACTCTCTCGAGAGTCTTAAATTCCCTGCAAAGCTGTCTATCTGTAAGGTGCAGGGGAGTGTGTGTGTGTGTGTGTGTGTGTGTGTGTGCGCGCGCGCATATGTGGTAGGGCCCCAGGGTATACGTGTACGTGTGTGTCTTGTGTAGCAAGTCCTACAGTGTGTGTGTGCATGTGTCCTCCACTCTACTGTGGGCTACAATCAGAAACACCTTGCTGGTGCGTCTGAGGCTCAGTGCTAATTGGAGTTGAGGGATGGAAGCAGAGCTGCGTCCCCTGTGAGTCACGCCACTTTTGCACACAATACGCACACAGCCTGGCTTTTCACTGGATACTCGCTCTCACACTCATCTCCCTCTCTGTCTCACAGACACACACTCTCTCCCTCATCTCTCCGTCTCTCTCTCGTGTGCCATTTTTCTGCCGCAGTGTATTTTATTTTCTCATTTTCATTTTTTCTTCTCTTCTCTCTTCCATCATTCTCTCATCCTTCATGGCTGCTGACCTCCCTCTCTCCCTCCCTCTCTATCTTTCTCACGCTTGCAGCACGGGCTATACATCACTGAACACCCATCCATCACTCGTCCTACTCTGTGTGTGTGTGTGTGTGTGTGTGTATGTCACCTTCATGGACATTCTAAGGAATTATTTCTGTGTGCGACCCAGGTCTTGTGTTGAGTGACACAATAACAAGCTAGTCACAAATAAAGAGAGAGTGTGAGAGAGAGAGAGAGAGAGAGAGAGAGAGAGAGAGAGAGAGAGAGCTGTGACAGAAATGGAGGTCATTTTCTGCCATGTGCCTAGAAAAATGCCACTGCTCCAACTGCCTCATCATGACTTGCAAAAAAAAAAAGCAAAAGTCAACAGAAATATAATCACCCAGACACACTCTGGAAAACAAACAAGTTGAATTTAAATACGTGGACAATCCCAGGACAGCTCAGGGTGAGTGTGTGTGTGTGTGTGAGTGTGTGTGTGTGACAGAGTGTGTGTATCTGTTTACTGTTAGGTGTAGACAGGCCATGTCTGGCCATCTGAGATGCTTCCCCATGTTTGCATCCCCTGTGTGTTTGTCTGTCTGTCTGTGTGTGTGTGTGTGTGTGTGTGTGTTTGTGTGTGTGTGTGTGTGTCTTACCGTGCCCGTTGAGCTTGCTTGGCAGTTTGCCCTTTCTGGGTGTTGACTGGCAGGACATCGACGCTACACAAGGGTCAAGCTCCGCCTCCTCGCACTCATCGTCACTGTCGAGATCATCACCCTCCTGAGAGCTGCCGAAGTACGCCATGTTGCTCGGCAACGCTGGGGAACCTGGATGGAGGGACAGTAGAAGAGAGAGCAGAGTTTTGAAAAGATGCATTCCAAAACAGGAAGCAATGAAAGTAATGTTGACTGGATGATGGGTGTTTCACTGAGATGCTTATTCCATAAACATCATCCCTCTCATGACTAGGGATGGGTATTGTTTGGATTTTATCAGTATTGATATTGATACCGATATCGATACCGGTACTGCTTATTGATACTGATTCTTATCAATACTCTAATTGACACTTCACTCCGAATGAGGAAGTGATACATATAATCCTAGATTAAACACACTTTATATAAACTACGATATAATCAAGAAATCACAAGAAAAAAAAATATTTTTTCTCTAAGCCTCTCAGAAAGATATGATTCTAATGTTATTGACATGATATAACATGAATTGCCATTCATGTTATATCAAAACTTTACAGTGATTCAGTGAGGAATTGCAGTACAATGAGAAATTTGAGTTGTTTAGGTTGTTCATGTTTCTCCCTTTACGGGGCATGGTCTTGCTTACAATATATTTCTCAACGTTTTCTGATATTTTACTAAAGTGAAGTCAAAGGTTGTTTAGTCTCCCATGTTTCAGGGTGCTGTCTGCCGTGTCCCCACCTCTGTGGCTTTCAGTATCAGACAATCAGAGGCATGTCATCAATTTTATCATGAAAGTCCTTCACACCCACAAGTGAAAGGGCTTTGACACTGCTGACACAGTAGAATGACACAACAACATAACATAACAAACACAACTTAACAATATGTTGTTACTGACAAGGCATGAGCCATTATCAATATAATACCAATCCTCCATGCACATCCCTAGTCTTGACTATCTCTTCTCTAAACCCTCAGGTTAGGAGCTGCTCCAGGGGACCATGCTCTCTCAGGGGTGTGCAACTTCTCTATACAACTATTAGCAGTAAATTAGTGCACAGACACACACACACACACACACACACACACACACACACACACACACACACACACACACACACACACACACACACACACACACACACACACACACAGACACACACACACACACACACACAAAAGCTTTGGGCATAGAGGAACACATGACTATCATGCACTACAATACATACACCATTATGGGCCCACACATGAGATGGATGTATTAATGTGTATTCACCTTTTATACACAGTGAAGCAGTCTCTTTCTCTCACTCTCCACACACACTCTCTATCTAACTCACACACACACACACACACACACACAAAGTGCTCATTAAAAGCTGAGGTAGGCAGGCATAGGCGTGTGACAGACAGTTGGCGCTAAAAGCACAAGACTCTTTTAGGCTCATTTTGTGTGTGTGTGTGTGTGTGTGTGTGCTGTAGCCACTACCATCATTAGCTACACAGGACATGGCTGATCCATAAACATGAGCTTCCGTCTCCAAGCACAGGAGAGCAGAACAGGGCCTATACACTCACTGCTGACAGCACAATCCTCATTAAGATGCACTTAATCTGCATCATCACCTCACACACACACACACACACTCTCACACACACACAGGTCAGACAATGTACTGAAAGGTTCAGCATGAGAGTGATAAGTGTGTGCAAACAGTCTGCCAGAGGTAGTTATTGAATAACTTCAGAGAGCCTGGTCAGCACAGAGGCCCTAGCACCTCCCCCTCCCCTTCCCCCTTCCCAAACGGCCGCAGGCTATTTAATTCCCCTCTCGATGAAAGACCGCTGCACATCCTCTGCCTTGCACCAGAGGTCACAATCTCCATGGTGTTAACCTCTGACCTCTGGGCTGACCTCACAGGCCTGACCTTGGTGCAGGTCAGCGAAGGAGGGGGGTGGGGTGGAGAACACAGAGCTCCTTGTCTCTGTGTGTATCGGGTTGTGTGTGTGTGTGTGTGTGTGTGTGAGTGTGTGTGTGTGTGAGTGTCATTGAGGCCAATGATAAGGTGGCCTGTTGATGACAGCATAGCTAGTATGGGTTGGCACACACACCTGGGGACACTTTGTGAGGGCAGACACCCAGACTGCCACCCATCACCCCATCAGGGCCTCCTGACTAGCAGACTACTTCCACTAGGAGTCTGGGCCCTGACTACATACTTACTACATCATCATGACATTCAGAGGGAATTTGACATTTTAACAATTTCAACATGAAAAAGGCGATAATCAGCTTCTAGTGCAGTGACAATTGTTTCACTCTACTACGTCTAACCACTATGGAGAAAGGTGTAAAAGCAACTAACCTTCATTTTGGCTCGTGGAGTAACCTGAAATTAAATGTAAAGTAAAACTACAATTAGTCGGACATCAAGCAAAAAAAAATATAGGCAGTTTCACGAGGGCAATCAAGCTGAAATGAAATGGCTCAGAAAAATAAATAAATAAAAAAAATGAACTAACAAACAAATAAATAAATAAACCAACAGTTGTGCTTATTGTTATGGCATTGCCTGGGGCAGAGGAAAACGGAGCTAAAACAGAAGGGTGAGGGGAGGGGTTTATATGGGGGGCTGTGAGCATTTGGGGAGGCATGTTCATGGATCTGACTTGCTCATTAGGAAGGTGTCCATTACACCAGCACACAATAGAGGCTGCCACTCTCATAGCTCATATGCACACACTGCTGCAGATGTGTACACACACACACGCATGCCCCCCCCCCACACACACACACATACACACACACACTAGAGACAGACATGTGCACTCAAAGTTTAGGTTAAAAAATTTAAAAATCATGAAAATATAAGAATACTTCAAAAATAAGTTGTTTCACAAAGTCATAATGGCATATACAACATTAATTTGTTGCATGCGTTCTAAGGACTAGACACCAAGGGGCTAAGGGGCTACAGCAAGTCCAATCAGAGTATGCAGACTGCCAAAAAATAGTACCCTATCCTCATTCTCTGTGTGTGTGTGTGTGTGTGTGTGTGTGTGTGCGCGCACGTGTGTGAGTGAGGGAGTGAAAGAGTGAGAGAGAGAGAGAGACAACACACACATCTGCAGCAGATTTTCACCTTTTTAAACAACTTAATTCTTCAAGTGAGTGGCTGGGGGTTAGCTGCAGCATAAATAAACACAAGGGGCTCTCACAATCAGCTCAAACCACTGGCCTAATTAAGAAAATGGCTGCCATTAGTTCTCCCTTTTGCCATGTGTGTGCGTATATATATGTATGTGTGTGTGTGCGTGTGTGTGTGTTGTTGACAGACATAGGAGACATGGCGAGGCTGGACAAGGGGAAATGGGGGTTAAGCTTGTCTGGAGCGTGTATGTGTGTGAAGTGAGTGCTTGCAGTGCTTACACTGCCTCAAGGCCTTCTATAGCAATAAGCAACAAGCACAGAGGAATAGACACTACAGTATCAGAGGAGTCATTATGGAGTGTCTTTGTAAATGCAGAAATACAGAAAGAAAGAAAAAAACAAAAGAACGAAAGAAAGAACAAAAGAAAGAGCCTGCTTGGAATTGTGTTGCATGGCTAGAATCAATACTAACATGTACAACTTCACACCACCCATTAATGTCCTTTCCTCTCTCTCTCTCCTTTCCTACCTCCCTCTCTCCCTCTGTTTCTTTTTCTTCCTCCCTCTCTCTCTCTCCCTCTGGCACAGGGTCTGGGTGTCTCAGCTCCAGACAGAACCAAAATAAAATCCAGGCCTTCTCCGGTCCCCAATTATGCGTGCCTTCATATTGCCCAGCAACAGACACAAATCATAATTAGGGATGAAAGCGGCCATTACGATTGTCATTTTGAACCGTGCGCTGCCATAATTACAACCAAAGCTGTCTACTTGGGGACCCCACACTTCAGCTTATTCACTCAGGGAGAGGCTGGGCTCACACACAAAATCAGCAGAGGCACTAACCACTGAAGGACACTGAGGGTTGGAAAACACACATACAGACACACAAACACACGGCATGCCGACTCAACTATGCATACACACACATACACACATATAAGGCATCTCTACAGTCAGAGAGCCTGTCTGCATTCCTGTATACAGTACATCTATATATAGAACAGGGAAGTATTGACAGAATGATTAAAAAGTCCATTGTAGCTAATGTAAATCTAAACTGACAGCTTTTCCAAGTGTTATGTAATACTTAGTGACAGCCGTCCACACCCCACACATACCTAGACCAGTGACTTATGTAATACACATCTCTGCAAGTCACTCATTAGCTATTTTATCAGCTTTATCACAAGATTCTGAGAATATGTTGGTATGAGAGAGAGTGAGAGAGTCTGTGAGGGTGTGTGTGTATGTATCTGTGTGTGTGTGTTTGTGAGTGTGCTTAGGGAGTGTTCTAGGGAAGTGATAAGACCAAAATGGGGATAGTATGTCATTGCTCTGGCCAACAATGACCTATGCGCTCTCTGTTGTGTGTGTGTGTGTGTGTGTGTGTGTGTGACGGTTTTAGAAGGCCTCATGTTACTGCCAGGGAGACCAAATCGGGAATGCTATCCATCAGGAATGCTCCCTCCACACACACACACACACACACGCACACAATAAAGACACACAGGCACGCACACAAAGAGACTGACAAGCAGACATACAGACACACACAAGCTGAGCAGTCCAAATTCAGTTCTCCACGGACATAAACAGCCATCATAAAGAGGATTTAGGCGGGCCTGTAAGGCATAAACACAGAGCTGAAACATTATATTCTAATTCCCTTGTTGTGTGTGTGTGTGTGTGTGTGTGTGTCACACGTTGCTCCACATTGCATCAGACACACATCTCTCCCAAGAGAGCGAATCTATATCACTCCATGGCTGGCTATCATAAAGGCTTCCTGTAATTACACTGCTGAAATCCCCATCCAATAGACTGGAGACAGATTCTAGACTCATGCTGGGCAAACTCCACACTGCAGATTAATCATCATGTCACTGTTAAGGCCCTCTCGAGCCACTCAGCCCCTAACACACGCACTTCATCCAGCTTAGGAGCTACAGGGAGAGGGAAGCTTGTCCTATCCATAACCCCCATATTAGGATGAAGGATATGAGTACAGTAAAACAACCAAAGGTTGACCTACTGGAACTATGAAGCATGCCAAGCAAAGAGAGAAAAAAATAGTTTTGTGCATGAAGACACCATAAAGAAAGTTACGTTGCTCAGCTCTCTCTCCCCAAAGATGCCATCTAGTAAAGACACACTAGTCTATGGCCTTGCTGCTTAGCACATGCTAATATGGATCAGAATCTCTTAGCATACCAGCCATCATGGACACAAAATAATGTCATTTATTTATTATTTGCTGCTGCAGTCAATGCTATCTAAAACAGTGATTTGATGGTGATTAAGCTTTGACAGAATCTGTTTTCATGGTTATTGCATTTCCAGTATAAATAGCATAGCAAAGTAGAGTACAGTACAGTGACAGACAGTAGTGGTTGCACTGATGATGGAATTTGTTCTGGTAACTTCTGTAACGGTCAGAAGTTTTTCAGAAGGCTGCTTCTCCACTAGTTATCAGAACGCGTGTTTGTTGGCAGGTCAACCCATGTCTATTTGCTCTAGAAGATAAAAGTGGTTCCTGGAAGGCCACCATTGGTGGCCTCTTTACAGCTGGCTCTCTGGCCCCCTTCACTTACACGCACCACGGACTGCAACCCCACTGATCTCCTGGGCAAGGAACAAGGAGACAATAAGCAGCCTTTTCCTGCCCCGCCAAAGAAAGATCAACACCACAAAACAACAAGCTGTGAAGAGGTGCAACATCCCTCTCCACACACACACACACACACACACACACACACACACACACACACACACACAGAGTACAGCTGCATTCCCTTCCAATCGTGATGTGCAGTAGGCTGCTAAAAGGAGTGTGGCATAAAGAGACCCTTTAGAGAGTATCAAAGAGTAGCTTTGAAGGATGAAAGGACACATACACACACTCACCTATACACACACACACACACACACACACACACACCAGCATCACACACATGCACCTGACACTAGCCCATGCAAACAGATGACTCTCCACAGGCATGCAAGCATGCATACTGCAACTCTATAGCACTTTAACCATACAGGAAGCTACTGGTCCATACACTTCATAGCCCTTAATCACACACACACACACACACGCACACACACAACAACTCTCTAGACCACGTGCAAACTTCAAGCATTCATGATACACACAGACACATATAAAATACACAAGGACCCACAGAAGCTGAGATAGCTGAGAAGTCTGAGACTAGTCTAAACACCTTAACACAAACACAGCATGTATGCAGAAGAAATTTATTAAATACATACATAAATAATCTAAACCACAACACTTTCAAACATATAAACACATCTACACACCACAGCAATGATCTAAAAATAGCCTTATGCCACGGGGATGCTCGACCCATAGCCAGTAGGGTGCGGCTGGTTACTATGGTGACAGAATGGCAAAAAACACCCCTGCTGAAAAGTGGCCACACTCAAGAATCTCTCTCTCATACACACACACACACACACTCGTGCGCACGTTCTCTCTCTATCTCACACACACACGCACACTGTGCTTTCGATAATGGTCTAAGATCTATATCAACATACCTGGGCACAAGGGCCATTAGGCTCATTGGCACCATTGTGTCCATCTGTGTGTGAGTGTGAGTGTGAGTGTGAGTGTGAGTGTGTCAGGAGCCTTTGTGTCATAAATAGCACTCAGCACAGACACCAACCCATCTCAACTCATCTTGCTAGCTAATCATCTCCAAACACTCTGGACAATAGACATACTAAAGCATGTTTACTAAACACACAGACATGTGATGAGAAATATAAGGAGAGGTGAATGTTTGTGTGTTTGTGTGTGTGTTTCTGACAGAGACAGAGAATACGAGAGAGAGAGAGAGAGAGAGAGAGAGAGAGTGTGAGAGGGGGTGGCTGCACACACATATTCTCATGGCATGCTTTAGTAATTAGTGGGGAAAATAGCCTTCGCTGCTCTTTTATAGGCTATTTCATTGTCTCCTAAAAGTGTGTGTGCATGTGACTGCATGAGAGTGAGACAGAAGGACATTGTCCCAAAGTAAAAAAAGAGATCTGTGTGTGTGTGTGTGTGTGCCCTGATAACCCTTGTCTGCTCATGATGACTCCAGTGTCAGAGTGAGGTTATGTTCCTGCGAGTACTGACCTAAGCTAAGTGTGTGTGTGTGTGTGTGTGTGTGCATGTCAGTGAGTTCACAGCCACACATGGCCCATGTGGTACACAAGCACACACACGCACGCACACACATCCCGAGAGAGCAGCAGCTCTGTCCTGCCTTGGCCCTGCACTGCCACAGCCCTGCCCTGGACTAGACTGGACTGGACTGGACTGGACTGGACTGGACTACAGCTCAGCAGCTGTAAGGTACAGTGGACACTTGGCCCTGATAACCCAGCCCAAGGAAGCACAGTGGGGAGATGGAGTGGGGGTGGAGGGGGGTGGGGGGGTGGATAGAAGTTACCATGGTTACTTTACCTCGCAGACATAAGAACGTGAGGAAGTCCTCGGTTTTGGGCTTGCGTCGGGAGAGGTCTGTGATTTGTGCTGAGGGGGTGGGCAAGGAGGCGTCGGCCATCTTGATGGGGGTGGTGCTGGGGGAGTTGGGCTGCGACTGGGCAAACTTCCTCTGGGCCTGCAGCCGGGGCCTGGAGAACACAGATCAAGAGAGAGAGCATTAAAGCACATACACACACATATATACACACACACACACACACACACACACACACACACACACATATACACCATTAGCCACAATGTTCTTCAGTTGGAGGCAAAGCGTCCTGGAGAGCAGTAAGGCATGACTGGAGTTGGGGCTGCCGTCTATGCACACACACTCCAGGAATGCTCCAGAATGTTCCATTCACTTTTAATGGGCCTTCCCAATGTTTGGAGGCCAGTTATTTCTGTATAATGACAGCTGCGAAAAATAGTTTTGTGTTTGAGATCAACATCTTCATCTCATTCCACGAGCAGCAAGCAATCATTTGTCACCATGGAACTTCACTGAAAGGGAAAGTAGAGACAGTTGATCAACTACCTTCTAAAGAATATTTGAAGTTCAAGTTGCATTGCAAACTCCTTTCTTATCTGCACCAGGCTATGAAACAGTAACAAATTTAAAAGACGTTTGTGGGGAGTTTTCTCTTGCCGTTTTGACAAGCAGCTGTATAATTTATATTTATGAATGAGCAAAGCCACTCATGCCTGTTCTTTGAAGCACACTGAACTGCTTCTGAGTATGAAACGTACTATATAAATAAAGTTCCCTTGCCTTGAGACACACACGCACACATACACATACACACACACACACACACACACACACACACACGTCATGCATGCACGGATGAAACACCTAAATAATTTCTACTCGTCTTGAAAACCCTCGGCTCCTACATCTTGGGCCTCCTCCATTTCCCACGGTTGTGATGGTGACTATTTGGCTGTGGCTACTTCCACCTCCATGACTAATCCATTCAGTGTGTGAGTGCTAGAAGACTCACCACTCGAGCCACAGCGCAGAGTTGACACTCACTGATACACACCACCCCCAGCAGCCCCCACTGACTGACACACACACACACACACACACAGGTCCAGGAAGATCAATTATGATTATGATGCCATGCTGACAAACCCATAGTGACGTACATTTACATTTATGCATTTAGCAGACGCTTTTATCCAAAGCCACTTACATTTTGTCAACTATCAATTGTTCAGGGCCAGTCTCCCCTAGAGCAACTTAGGGTTAAGGGTAAGTTAGGGTAAGTTAACTTTTCAGGCTACTTGCATGCTAGCCAGGTTCCTTAACCACTGTGCTACCACCACCCGTAAGTAAGTGAGCACACAAGTGAGCACAGCTGCCATCTGATGGAGTTCACACATGTGCTAGTCTGTTCCAGCACTGCAGAGGCTGAGAGCACTGCAGCACCACAGGCTGTTGGCTGATTGGTGTGGCAGCCCTGAGAAGTAATTAAGAACTCCATTAAACATGGGCCAGACCTCTGGCATCCCTGACGCCAGATGAACACCAGTGGAGGACAAAGCAGCTCCGCCTGACTTCAAGGCCTGACTTCTTTATCCCCCTCCCCCCCCCCAATTTCCCTGCCTGCCTTTTTTATTTGCCTCAGATCTCTCTTTCTCTCGTTTGCATGCTCTCTCTCTCTCTCTCTCTCTCGCTCCTGTTCCCCTTTCAAAATTTGATTCTCCTTTCAGCATGATTTGTTTCTTCTTTCTCCTCTGTCTACTATTCCACAGAGAGGAACAGCAACATGCACGCACACACACACACACACACACACACACACACACACACACACACACACTCGTACACACTCGCATGAAATATGGGAACAGACAGCTCTGGAGAGCTGGATTTTGTCTGTCCAACACTGAAACCCTACACACACACACACACAAACACACACGCACGTTTAGGGCACACATCAAACCATTTCATTTCCTCATCATGCCATCATTTCTGAGGCGTTCCAGCTCCATCTCTCCTGCCAGCACCATTCCAAGCACAGCATCCCACAACACACACACACACACATGCACACACACACCTTCCCGAAGCATGGAATAATCTACTGATTCAATCTGCTATCTGTTGCCGATATTTGCCAGCAATCATAACAGAGCTGACACACACAGACAGCAGCACTAATCAATTCACAGCGCTGACTGCTGCCATTTCACTCCTGACAGGCTGGTCCTCTCTTTTCTTCTCTTTTCTCCCTCTCTCTCTCTCTTAATGCAGGGAACAGGGGTCTATATGGCTGGAACCTCCTGTATTTCAGCGCACGCTGAGGCAAATAGTGAATCTCACTGCCGTAATGTGGAGGGTATAAAGCAGAGCCACAAGGACAAACAAACCCCTGTGCAAACATCAGCTCTGAAGCCACATCACTTCCTCTGATGGCACAGCATAGCAGAGGCAGATCACTTCCAGCCATATGATGGGCCACCACTGAGACAAATGACTGGCTAGTTACTTTCATGGATAATGGCACTCCAGATCCACCTACCCACCCCCACATACACACATATACACACACACACATGCACAGGATGCTCACTGATGATGTGTAGGGTTCTCACTGGGGGTTGTACAACCTCAGCAAAAGGCCTCCACATTTTGTTGACAGGTGAACAATGACTGGGACTATTC
This sequence comes from Tenualosa thibaudeaui, assembly GCA_027481765.1. Lineage (NCBI taxonomy): Eukaryota > Metazoa > Chordata > Actinopteri > Clupeiformes > Clupeidae > Tenualosa > Tenualosa thibaudeaui. The sequence goes on from JAIFZK010000151.1 coordinate 1,012,016, forward strand.
AAGAAACATGAACCTGTGCTGTGCTGTGCTGTGCTGTGCTGTTAACACTGTGACAGCAACACAAATAGAAACAGTTGTAACAGCATCACAACTGTCATAGACTAGTCTAGTCATAGTCTTCGGCAACACTCTCTCACAAATGATAAAGTTAATACACTTTCCAATATGACTTGCAAGTGAAGTCACTGTAATTAAAAGTTTCTTTCATCAATGTCCAGAAAATTATTCTGGCCAACATGTAGAACAGGGTGGAAATGTTGTTGGTGTTCTAATTTAGCGATTCCCAACATCTGGGTTTTGTGTCAAAATGGAGTAGGATTACTACACAGCACTTATTCTGGTAGCTTAACCATTTTCTTCATGGCAGGAGTTAACATACAGCGCCATGCACCTAAACGTAAACAAATAAGATACAGAAAGAAATAGATACAGCACATAGAAGCCTGTGGGTATGAGACGGGGGAGGAGGACAAATAGGCAGAGCGTCTAATGGAAAACACAGGGCTTAGACAGGAGTGGTGACATTTTGTGGTTGGCTGTCTGTGAGGAGCCCGAGTGACAGCCTTTCCAAATAGCTCATCTCTCTCTGCTCGGGAGGGACGTCTGCGCCCTCAAGCAGAGGGTGGCCAATAAACTGATGAGTGCGCCCACAGTTCAAAGGCTGCGTCTAGACGGCTCGGTGTAAAAGCCTCCTGCCCGGCCCATCCCGCCCGGCCGGGCTAAGCCTCTCTACTCTGATTCTTTTTCTGCTCGTGGAGGAGCTGGAGCTGGAGCTGGAGCTAAACCAGACATGGACCAGAGGCGGGGCAGTGGGGGCCTGGTGCTGGCGCTGGTGCTGGTTAGCCCCAGGCTGGTTGGCAAGGCTTTGTTGGGGAAAGCGTGACACAGCACAATCTCCAACAACCACTGGCCTGGCCAGAGAGGCGGACCAAAGGCGGAGAGCAAAAACGTCAATCTTTCAGCGTCACGTCAGGCAGACATAAACACAGACCACAGATGCCTATTGGAAGAAGATGGGAGAGCAAACCAATAGGAGAAAGAACTGAAACCAGGACTGAGAATAAGCAGCAGGCCTTCCCTTCCTCTTCCTCCTCCTACTCTCTCCCAGTAAGCCTCCTTCAACCTCAGCACCTCCTGGCCCACACACATACACGCACACACACACGCGCGCATACACACGCACACACACACTCACACGCACACAGACACATACACACACAGCAGTAGGGGTCACCTAGAGGCCAGGGCTTGAGAAACGCCCAGTACCATGGGTGGCTGATGACACTGGGCTGTTGGGAGCCTCACTCTCCTCTCTCATTCATCTGCAGTGGAGGCCAATGGGAGCTTGAGTTTGGGAGTGTGGAGTGTTTGCCCAAAGCAGGTGATAACAGCACCCCATGACAGAGTGTGAGGGTTCAAGCGCAGCATGTTCCACACACACACACACACACACACACAGCACATTACAAAAGACTCAATCACCTGCAACGCAGCAGAATGAATGACTAAAGTGAACAATGTGAGAGAAGACACTTTCTGGGCTAGAGGGCTAGGAGCTGAACCAGGGTCCTTTCAAGGGTGAGAGACAGAGAGAGAGCAGAGAGAGAGAGAGAGCAGAGAGAGAGAGAGCGAGAGACTTTCTAATCCACATCCTACTTGGCTGTCCTCCCTAATGCTCAACTAAAAAAAGAATCAGCTGCAATGAAGAGAAGAGGTGTGGGTGGAAAAAAGGAGGTGTGTGTGTGTGTGTGTGTGTGTGTGTGAGTGGGGTGTATGAATGTCCCTCCACCTCCTGGCAGTACTCAGTCCACAGGGGGAGCGCCACACAATGGCCCCATGGAGAGGCTGCCCTGTTGGCTGTGTGCAGGGCGAGATAGGGCCTCTCACAATGGCCTCTTCACAGGGACAGGCATGCATAATTCAGCCCTCACCAACACAATGAGCTCACAGCCCCTCGGTAGACCCTGCAGGACACATGCTAGCTTCTTACTCACACTCCTCCGTGTGTGTGTTTGTGTGTGTGTGTGTGGAGAATGATGGTGTATGTCTGTGCTTGTAAGTGTGTGTGTGTGTGTGTGTGTGTATGTGTATGTGGTGAATGACTATGACTTGTAAGAGTGTGAGTGTGTCTGTATGTATGTGGTGAATGACTGTAACTTGTAAGGGTGTGTGTGTGTGTATGCACGTGTGAGTGTGAGTGTGTAAGTGTGTGAGTGTGTGTATGCATGTGTGTGTGTGTGTCATAAGAGTGAAAAGCCAGTGTACAAAGCGAGGCAGTGAGAGGCCTTGTGGGGGGCACTGGCATCATCATCAATCAGCAGAGAGAATACAGGCAGCTGAGTGGGAGTCACTGGCTTACCATGAGAATGCAGCCCAGACTCACACACACTCCCAGTCAAGGCACACAGTCACCTAACACTGGTGGTCTATCTGGCTTTATGTCACGCCATCACTCCGCCACTCTCCTCTCTATCAACCTCTCCTGCACTTCTTCCAAGGCTCATTCTTCTAGTGCCAGTTGGTCAGTCTCACATCATGCCCCCACAGGCTGGGCTCCAGAACCACTGGCCTTCACACACACACTCATGTTGGCTCCATACAACAGGGGCTCTGCGGGGCTCAGAGCCTGACCTGAGCCCAAGGCCACACCTACAGCCACATCACCTGCCTTGTATGTATGCGTGTGTGTGTGTCTATGTGTGTGTGTTGGGGGGGCGGAATTTTAGTCTAATCCAATACTCCCACAGAAGGCCTTTAATCCATATTAGGCATACACACACACACACTGTGCCACAGAGCCACACAGCATTATTGATTAGCCTTCAGGTTGTTTGCTGGGAGAAGAAAAACAGCTGTAGGAGTAAAACACTGTCTGGATCCTGAGGCCAACGGTGTGGTCAAGTACAGGCAAATGGTAGAGCAGAGTCTCTGTGTGTGTGTGTGTGTGTGTGTGTGTGTGTGTGAGTGTGTGAGAGGGGGGGGGGGGAGAACAAGACACTTGTAAGCTCACAGTTATCTGACTTTACAAGCAGCAAGCTTATGTCTGGGTAGAGAAAGACTATCAGCATTAAAGCAGGCTTATCTTACACACACACACACACACACACACAAACACACACAGAGAGAGAGAGAGAGAGGCAGACAGAAAACTAGAACAGTTTACAGGTATAATATGGTCAGCAAACACAAACAAGAGGAAGGTGACCTCCACAGGACATCTACCCAGACACATGTGTGATGAGCTTTCAAATTCACCCCTTAATCCCCCAAAGTGACACGGACTCAATGTGGGGGCCGGAGAATCCAACCCAGGTCAAGCCACAGTTAGCAGGTGATGTTCCAGTGGCTTGTCCAATCCCTGACGTGGAGCACACTGGGGGAGGAGACAGGCCAGCTGCACTGGCGGGGTCATCAGGGTGCAGAAGGAACCTCACTGGTCAAAGTCCCTTTCATTTCAGGCCAGGGCTCCACTTCTCTACATGGATCTCTTCATGGTGTGTGTGTGTGTGTGTGTTTTGGGGGGGGGGGGGGGGGGTAGAACACAAAAGCACACCGGCGCCAGAGGGAGATGATATGCTTGATCCAACCCCTATGCTCACCCCCCCCAACACACACACTCAGACAAAACCCAAACACATGCACACACACACACACACACACACACACACACAGCATCAAAGCATTCCAGAGCTGTGGGAGTTGGTCCTGGTCTCAGTGGCAGGCCAGTACGCTCACTCCATCACACACACACACACACACACACACACACACACACACACACACACACACACACACACACACACACACACACACACACACACACACACACACGACACATGGGGAGCTGAGGAGAAAGAGAGAGAGACAGAGACAGAGAAGACCAAGGGACTTCTTAGAGTAACTACACACTGCTGAGTGCTGACTCCACAATATGTTGACTTGAGCTGAACAGCAGACCTGTACTGATGCTAATTTCTCAAAGAAGCCCCAGTGATGACCACTAGAGAAGCCACTTCACACTGATACACACACACACACACACACACACACACACACACACACACACACAATCAGTCATCTATTTCCACAGCTTCACCTCTGAGAACTCTGATATGTGATACATAGAGCTTTGACTTAGACCATCTCTCCATGAGCTCCTCTTCTGTCCCTACTGAGTGTGTGTGTGTGTGTGTGTGTGTGTGTGTGTGTGTGCGCTGCGCTAGTGTATGTTTCACAGGAGCAGCAATCTCATTCCTGCATTAAACTACTCTGTCGTAGCATCTCTCTCTCTCACATACACACACGCACACACACACACACACAGACCGAGGACTTCTCCTGGTCAAACACCATAACCACACAGCAGATAAGAGCTCTTCTGAGGTTTAGCTTATGTGGTGAACATGACTGAGAGCTTTAACTCTTGCCTTATACACTACTGTGTGTGTGTGTCCAGGGCCACTCATCAGCCAGAGGGTCCCCCATGTCAGAGGGCTGGTCTAGGCTTCCCTACTCTGAAATCAGAAGCCATGTTTGACTCAGTCACTCATAGCCATGCTTGTGCTCAGATGAAAGCTGGGGGAACAAAAAGAGGCCCAGCTGGGGGAAGCCCTCTTCACTCCTGTCCAACACACACACACACACACACACACACACACACACACACACACACACACACACACACACACACACACCTCTACAAGTGCATGTGGTATCTTACTAGGCAGTGGATGGCTGAGGAGGCTCAGAGTGCTTTTCTGTCCTTCACAGCAGTTAATAAGTTCCAGAACAGACATATGGTCCTGATGAACTATACTTAACACACACACATACTCACAAAGATATGTATGCATTGCCTTTAGAAACTAGCCCAGCAAAAAACTTCCTGAACAGGAAGAAGAAAACGCATGCCTATGTGTACATACATGCATGCATATACCTCTACTTTTTATTCTTCTTTTGTCCAACCCACTTCAGATCCCCATGACTCACACACATTCACACGCACGCACACACACTCACTCTCTCTCATACACACACACGCACACACATACACACACACACACACACACACACACACACACACACACACACACACACACACTTGATGGTGCAGAGGGAGACAGGCATGATGGAGAGCCCCTTTAGGCCAGAGAGGTGTGGGATGACCCCAGCAGGGAGATGAATGAGGGTCATTTTGGGGGTGGACTGGCTAGAGGGAAGAGGGGGAGAAGGGGGGAGGGAGGGAGAGGGAGAGCGAGAGAGAGCGAGAGAGAGAGAGAGAGATGGTGCACAGCAGTGCACTCATAGAGGAGGCCAAAATGATTATGGCTTTTCTGTCTGCACTGTCTAGACTCTAGAGAGAGAACGAACAGAACAAACGAACAAAGAGCAAGGAGAGAGAGAGAGATAAACTGATAGATGCAGAGACAGAAAAAGGTTGTGTGTGTGTGTGGTTGGGGGGGGCGTCGAGCTGAATTGGTGACTCAGTGACCTTCACTCCTGTCCAACACACAAACACACACACACACCTCAAATGACACAAAGACTTGAGGCCATTGAGAGGCAAAATGAGAAACACACAAAACCACCCTCCCCTCACCATGACAACTATCAGGCTCTATTTTAATGTAACAGAACAAACAAGATAACTGTTTTACTAGTTTTCACTTTGAGACTTGACTGATTCTGTCTACAGGTCAGCCACAACACAGGAGGTGAGAGACAAGGCCAAGAGCAGAAACACATGCACACACACACACACACAGAAGCGTCTGTACATCTTTTTCAAAATGGTGTGTGTGTGTGTGTGTGTGTGCGTAATTGTATGGCCTGTCTTTGGTGTCATTACACAGAGCGTGTCCATCTCTGGCTGATCTTAGTGACACCTACATGATGGCCCTAACACTTAATCCAATTTGACCATGATTTCATTAAAGGCAACCTGAGCCTGACTACTGCATAATGCAACACTAGACTGCCTGCTCAACTCAGGAGCATGGACATGGACGAACACACACACACACACACACACACACACACACACACACACACACACACACACACACACACACAGGTGTGGGAGTAGGAGTGGAGGAGAGGAGCCAAAGAATTAGCAGGGACAGAAGAGAATTAATGAGAAATAGTGAGAGAGGGGGGTGGTGTGTGTGTGTGTGTGTGTGTGGGTGTGGGTGGGTGGAACCTTGCGGTGTGTGTACAGATCTGTGTGCTTCTGATGGTGTTTGTGTGTGTGTGTGTGCCCGTCTGTACTAAATGTACAGCATTTCCCATAAGTGATGATTCCCCTCTAAGCTGCAGAGTCACAACATCACAATCAATCCAAATACTGGCACAGAGGAAGATTCCAAACTCAGCCTAATAAAAGGGGAGGCCTATCCATTCCACAGACACACACACACACACACACACACACACACACGCGCGCACGCACACACGCACACTCAAAATAAAGTGAGTGCTGCGCTCTTTTCCTCTTTATCTCTTTTCCTCACAAAAGCATGCAAAGATGCCCAGTAATGCAGACAAGCAGAGAGAGAGAGAGAGAGAGAGAGAGAGAGAGAGAGAGAGAGAGAGAGTGAGTGAGAGAGAGAGAGAGAGAGAGAGAGAGAGTGAGTAAGCACATGGCTAATGATGGGCTCCTGAGTAAGACTCCAGAGATCAATGCCCTAACAGCCCAATCCATCAGGTGAGATTAAAACCTCGCCTACCTGACTGGAATATAATCTCTATGTAAACAGAGAGCGAGAGAGTGCAGCGTCACAGCACACCCTCCCTTCCTCTCTCCACCAATGACTCTCTCGCTCTATCTATCTGGCCCATCCTGCGGCCCACAATGCCCTGGGGCTGTGTGCATAACGGCTAACAGCACGCTGAGCCTCCGCAAGGGCTGGCCATCCAAATGCCTGCTTGCTGAGTCAGGTAGGAGCAGGAAGCAGCAAGTTAACCTCTGCCAAAACCAGGCCTCTTCTCTCTCTCACGCTATACCTGTGTGTGTGTGAGTGTGTGTGTGTGGTATCGGCATCCATTCATGAGTGATGAGTCAGGGCCACACACACACACACACTTGTTCTGCCTGTGACTACACTGATTGCTCATAGCGATGTGCTTAGCATGCTTGGCGTGTAGCGACAGCCCCATTATGACAGGCTGCATAATGGACACACAGTGAGTCAGCCAGGCCAATCTGGAGCACAAATCAATGGAAGCATTCTGAGCCAGTACGAGCAGGTGTGTGTGTGCATGTGTTTGTTTGTGTGTATTCATAACGGATAGTTCATTCAGTGGCAGCTACGAGAGAGGTTGGTGTAGACACATGCGTATGTGTGTGTATGTATGTGTGTGTGTGTGTGTGTGTGTAAGAAAGTGCTGACTCTTTGATGCGCTCACACAGACAGATGCCCCAAAGAGATGCTGCACCAACCGGGAACAAAGCCACAGAGAGCCCGCTCCACAAACACCCACACTGGCACAGCGGCACACACTCTCAATACTGCTCAGATCTGTGTGTGTGTGTGTGTGTGTTTGAGTGTATGTGTGCATGAGTGTGAGAGAGAGAGAGAGAGAGAGAGAGAGAGAGAGAGAGAGAGAGAGAGAGAGAGAGCAGAAGCTGAGAGCAGCAAATGGTTGAAGTCCATAAGAGGTAATGAAAGGTCCCCCTCCCAGGGTTTCCACTTAGGGGAGGCCCTCTTGGCCCTCCTCACCCTCCCACTGGTGTCTCCATGTGGGGAGGCAGTCCTGTGCCACCCCCCTCCCCCCTCTTTCTCCCCCTGGGAAGGCAGAGCTCTCCTCCCAAACACCACCTTCTTAAGGGGCTTCCACCCTGCCAACCTGTGGCCCATTCCCAGACCCAGCAGGCAACCCGCCTCAGCACCTGCGCCGCCCCCCCACCCCCACTCCCCCCCCACCACCTCTTATGGACACACACACACACACACAACACACAGGCCCCCTTCATCTTCTCTTTTTCTCTTTTTCTGTCTTTTTCATCCCTCTCTCTTTCTCCCCCCCTCCCTTTGTGCTGATCCCTCACTCTCCCACCTCTCTCATGTGGACAGTGCCAGGTGGAAGGGAGTGTTGGCACCTTCTTAATCAGCCTCTTTCTAACGCTTAGTGCAGTCAACAGATGCCAGGGCCAAAGAGTCATCCTCCCCCATCTTTCTTTCTTTCACACACACACACACACAATTGCATTAGCAGTATGGGGCAAACAATAAAAGCAGACTTTAATGATTCTGAGAAGCTGGTGAAAAGCAGTGAGCCGTCTCAAGCGCGCGCGCACACACACACACACACACACACACACACACACACACACACACACACACACACACACACACACACACACACACACACAGTGTTGACAAACTGTGGCTCCCTGTTTAGAGCATTCCTACTCTCTCCCCACACCTCTGTGTTCTATTCCTTTCACACTTCCTTTTCTCTGCATGGCTGTTGCCATGGTGATGACTTATAATTATGGGGTGAGTAGGCGGAGCCCTGATTAGAGGTTAGCCATCAGGGATTAAATGACAGGTAGCCAGAGCCACCCTCTGCCTGCTCTCTTACTCTCTTTCTCTCTCTCTCTCTCTCACACACACACACGCACACACACATGCCCACATGCACCCACGCACTGTAAGAGAGCAGGATTGATGTGGACATCTGTTGTGGTTGACCATGGGTTTCAGGTTGAAGTCTTGTCTTTGATCACATGCACGCACACACAGACACACACACACACGGCCCTCATTCACTAACCGTTCTTGCAAAGAAATTTGTTCTTATACCCCACTTATGTAGTTTCTTTCATGAAGGTTCTGGAATATTCTATCTGCATCTAGTTTCCCAGTACTGGTAGAAACCCTCTTAAGTGCCGAATGAGGCCCTATGAGTGTAAACCCCAGGGAAGGAACAGAACACTAACTCTTTCAATTAGCATGAATACAGCTTAAGTCCTATCTGTATGTGTGTATGCAACAGCAGACGGGCTTAGATGGCTTTGTCAGTGTCTGGAGCAATTTTGCAGTTTCAGCTTGGACTTTGTGTTTAGTATCCATCTCTACAGGAAAACAAGGCTATTCTCTCCAACCCTCTCATTCTCTCTCTCTCTCTCTCCCTCTCACACACACACACAAATCGATGTAAATTTGACATGACATTTTCTGGTCCAATGTGACTGAATAGTGTTGACCCATGAGTGTGTAAAAGATCAACTTGGAATTGTGTGCTCGTGCTGAGGCCCCAGCTTTCCCCTGCCAGTGAGGAAAAGGACTTTCACAGCTGAGTGAGTCTGATGCTGGGGAAGCATAAATCTCCCAGGCCACTTCTGGACGCGAGCGCAGGGAAGAATGCACTCCACGCCAGACACTCTGGCAGCTGAGCCCCTGCACATTATGGAGAACAAGCTAACCAAGACAAGGAGTAAAACAATCCTAAATGCCAATCTCTAGAACAATAGAACAATATTTTAGACTGTTTCTTTTCACTGCAGAAGAGTCTAACTGGGGTTGCAAACTGGAGGAGATGAAAACAAGACAATATACATAAGAGCCAAAAATCTATCAAGCCAGAAAACAAGCAGATGCACAGTGACCCATTCAGTCAGTGGAGGTGAGCTCAGAAGAGTGGAATTCTGAGACTGATGTGCAGTGAATGGGAATGGACATGGAGTGATGGTGAGAAGTGTGTCATTTTGGACAAACAGTTTGCAGCCTGAGACCTCAATCTGACTGTGGGCTTATCCACTAGCCACTCATTAGCTGAACAAACTAGGCATTTACACAGGATACACACATATACCAACACATTAACCCACCCCCCTCTCCGACACACACACAGACACACACACACACACACACACACACACCAACACACACCTCAACCTGAAGGCTGCCACGTGTGAAAATGTGACGTGTCAACTGTGTGGCAATACTACTCTCCACTAACACTGTTAAACCATTAATACTCCTTGCAAGAATATGCTGGCCATGCAGCCCCAGTGTGTGTGTGTGTGTGTGTGGACTAACCTTTTCTTGGCAGGGCCCTCCTCTGAGGATTCAGAGTCTCCATCTGCATTCTGGGAGCGGGAGCCGTCAGCCTTGTAGCCTCCCTTCCCTCCTGACCCCTTCAGCTGACCATTCAACAGGGAACCTGCACACACAGGACAGGATGGGTTAGCACTTAGAAGGAGAAAGTCTGTCTGTCTGTCTGCCTGCCTGTCTGTGCATGTAAAGAGAGAGAGAAGAGTAGATGATGTCAATACACCCACACACAAATCCATGCATTCAGTGCAAAGGCTGTGTGTCAAAGCAGCCTGTCTCTAAAAATGAGACGTTACCCACAAGAGTGCTTGTGTGCCATTCAAAAGCCCTCACAACCCAAACAGCTACAGCCCCACTGGCAGCAGGTCAAGGCTGCGCTACTAAACAATTCCTTAGGCCCAGTGAGCCAAGTGTGTGTGTGTGTGTGTGTGTCTGTGTGTGTGTGTTAGGAGACAGCAGCACAAAGAGCAGAAACACTACAGTAGAGCGGTGCACACACACACACACACACACACACACAAGCTAAGGGGGGATCACTTTTGGACACTAGAAAAGACACAAATGAAGACAGCAGTTACTGAGTGTTAGCAAAACAAACAACACATTGAGTTTGTGCCAACACACACACACACAGACACACACAAAGCAGGTCAGCTCAAGGGTATTTGGCGTGCATTCAGAGTATCTTGGTGTCACATGAAAGAGGGCATCTCACAATGATTGACAGGCCAGGACCACACCTACTTTAAAACCACTTGGCCCATGCTAAAGTCAAGATTCTTTGTTTCACAATCCACGTGCCAATACACACACACACACACACACACACACAGAAGCTCTCCTAAGCCTAGCCTAAGTGATTAAATCTGTGCTGTCAGAAAGAAAAAGTAACATGCCCAGGCAACCAGCTGTTCTAACTATTTGTGTGTGTGTGTGTGTGTGTGTGTGGTGGGGTTGCGTGTGTGATAAACCACAGTACATCATAACAGTACTGGCACACTGTGGTAGGTAGTCTTCGTTAACACGCGCACACACACACACACACACACACACACACACAGAAAAAAACCTGACAAAGTGGGCATTGTCAAATCACCATGGTGGCCTACAATGCTCCCTGGCACAGAATGCCTGGTGAGGCACACACACACACACACACACACACACACACAGTCCAGCTGGGTCCCTCTCTGACTGGATCACAAACAACGCACTCATTCCTGCTCCAGAACTTCACGCATGAAAAAAACAAACAAACAAACCCCCCCAAATGAGTCTTTTAAGCTCATTTCAATGCGGCTCCAGAGCTTCAAAGACAGCGGCACAGCCGACACAAGCACAGGCCTCTCCAGGGACGGCAGCTTTTCAGAGCGACCACAGCCAAACACAGCCTGCTCCAAATCAATCCCTTCACAAACACAACTACACAATTTACACAACTACGCTAACCCTACACAATCACACAACGCAATGAGGGAGGTAGGAAAATGGCATGAATTATCACCCATCAATGATAGACCCTCACCGCCCGACACAGGCGACATATGCACAGGCATCACTGGACACTTCATTACTGTCCTGCTAGTTTCAATTGGAACTCGGATAGTCTGGAGCTCCTGTGCTAGTCTGCTATACAGATAGACAGGCAGCTTAGTCTTCCCTTAGTACCTCCTAATGTTGCACGTGTGCTGTCTCAGATCAGTGACCAGGGGAACAACAGGCACTGGAGAGACAGAGAGAGAGAGAGAGAGAGAGAAAGAATGAGGCAGTGTGAGAGGGAAAGAAGGAGGGAGAATGATGCTAATGGCCCCTCTGCGGAGAGTCATTGGAGGCTCTAATGAGATTTATTAACTACAAATAAACAAAGAAATGAACAAATACACAAGCAAACAAACAGAACAAGAGAGCCATGACCTGTGGCACTACTCTCTCCAGTGGCTAGAGGAAGTCTGTGACTTTGGATTCCTACTTGTCTGTCTGTCTGTCTGTGTGTGTGTCTGTCCACATTCACCTCCTCAGCTGTGAGGGCTAGGGTTAGGAGAGAGGTCTCTCTCCACCACTGAGAAAAAAATGCGAGGGGCAACAGAAACAGTTGCAGAGTTTGATTTTTACCATGGTTGGTGGAAGAGAGGGGCTATGGCCGGCACACACAAGATATGAGGGAGAGAGAGAGGAAGGGGAAGAGGGGTGAGGAGGGGAAGAACAGAGAGAGAGATGGAAGAAGAGGGGAAAGAGCACTTCCTGAGAGGGAAGCAAATAGAGGCCTATCGATATGAGACATGAAATGGAAGATGCCATATGGGACAGCAGAGACAGAGAGAGAGAGAGAGAGAAAGAAAAAGAAAGAGAGAGAGGGAGAGAGAGAAAGAGAAAGAGAAAGAAAGAAAGAGAGAGAGAGAAATAAGTGCTTGGGATGGGATGTAGGACAAAGAGCCGGAAGAGCGAATGATCACATGCTTAATAATGCAAAACTCCAGTGGGAGGGAGGGAGGGGCACAGAGTGCAAACACTTTCTCTTTATTCAGATACACACGCACACACCACACACTCACGCACACACACACGCGCACGCACACGCGCACGCACACGCGCACACACACACGCGCACGCACACACACACACACACACACATACACACACACACGTACGGCTAGAGAGAGAGAGTGTTAGCCTGTGAAGCATTTTTTTCTCAGTGGTGGAGAGAGACCAGCGGGGAGAAGAGAGAGGGAGGCAGTGAGAGTACAGGGTCAGGTAGGCCGTATGATTGCAGGTTATGTTTAAATCATGCAGTGACGGGGACAATATTAAGAGTGACACATTGGTGGGGGACTGTATTTAGAGTGACACGCTGCTGGCTGACAGTTAATGCCACCTCCGCTCCATCCACACCTCCGCCTGTCAATCACTTGCATCTTTCATCAACAGCTAGCAACACCCTCGGAACAAAACAAAAAAAAAAAGAGCACCAGGCTTTCGTCAACAAAACACCACAAAAATGTGAACTGGAGCTGAAGGCTATCGCTGAACCTTAGCTAAACACACTGCTGAGTTTCTACAAGCAGCTCTGCTCTCACACAAGCAACACTCTTCTGATTCAAGTGTTGCGGAAAGGAATGGTTGATATCTGGTTTGGTGTGTTAAAACTGAAAGAAACGTTTTGTCATCCTGTGGTTCTCCAGCTTTGATTGTGATCTGCTCATGTGCTATGTGCAGTTTGAGACCAGTCCTCTCCGCCTGACTAGTGTGGGCAGCAGGCAAGACTTTGAGCAGTCGTGTACTGGGATCTGTGGACAGAGGCTGCAGAGTGGGTACACTGTAATATCCAACCCCTCCACAGACTAAGGTCAGGGTATCCACTTATTGCTCCAAAGGCCTCCAAGCAAAAGCTTAAGACATTTCAACACCTTTGTTATAAAACAGGAACGGAAATTTAATGTACTAAACAGGCAACCCACTTCTACTAAGAGCTCAACCACGCACTCCCTCTTTTCTCTTTCCCCTTCTTTGGTTTTCTACGCTTTCTCTCTCTCTTTGTCTCTCTTCAGAGTGTTTCCTGGGGATTGTGTGTGTGTGATGTGGCTATGCATCAGAGGAGATGTCATCACACAGCACACTGGCTTCCCTTGAGCTTTATGCTTCCAAGCACACACTCTGTGCACAAACCACATGGCTGCGCGCGCGCGCGCACGCACGCGCACACACACACACACACACACACACACACACACACACACACACACACACACACACACACACACACACACACACACACACACACACACACACACACACACACACCTTCTCCTAATCAGGTTTACAATTCCACCCAAAAATGACATATTGTTCCAAAAGAGAACAAAGAATCACACTCCTGTCCACACACCTAATAGGTTTCTAAGTACTGAAGCAACAAACTTGATTCACACTCTGACTAAATCCCAAGGGAGAGCGTCTATAGTGTGTAGGGTGTGTGTGTCGTTGGGATTTAGCTAGTATTCCCACCTCAAAAGTCACACAGACCCTGACCACAAAGGCCAGAGTTCAGAGGTTACTCACCACTGGAGCCTTTGGTTCCATCTGAGAGGTCATCGCTGAGCTGTCGTTTCTGGGCACTCTTGAATTCCTTGAGGGAGAGATAGAGCACCTTTCGCACAACCCGCTCCTCTGACCAGGGGATTCCATCACTGTCATCCTATGGAGAAGAAAACACAAACAATTCAGGATTCAGGAGGATCACACACTCACTCACACACACACACACACACACACACACACAGTCTGATTTGAGGAACCTGGTACCCACAGGCAACACACCAGCCAAGGCCACAAACACAAAGTCAATAGAGAGTGTGTGCCAGTGGCCCATTATTATTATTATTATTATTATTATTATTATTATTCCTGTTTAGGGAGTCTGTGGAGAGGAGGCAGAGACAGTGCAGATGGGAGGAACGAGGGCAGAAGAAAGATTCCACTCGGAGTGGGAGACTCACCACTATGCACAACACGACCTTGATTGAATTTACGACTTCTTTATCCACCCAGGACTACTTCCTCTGGCTAGGGTCTTAAGAGCTATCGTCATGGTGACCACAGGAAGGGCACTGTCCAGAACCCCACTTACCCCTCCCCCAGCATAAAGTGTTATTGGTAGCAGTGTTGGCCACAGTCACAGGCAGGCCTCCATTTCCACAGCTTTTCCGTAACATTACCACAACGCGTGCACGTGGCCAGACACTTTGATAGTGCTCTACGTCTGAGAAATGATCAAATGCCTCTGTTTGTGCAGCTCAGTCTTACATAAGAGTGAGTGAGCAAATAGGTGCAGATTTCTGTTAGTGAACCATTAAGAACACAAAGGACCGCTTCTTTAGATAAAACAGAACAAAGCTGGCAAATGATCCTCCGCTACCTGAGCCTATTTCAACCAAGATAAAAGCCATATCAGCTGTGAATGACGCTGGCAGGAGGCATTTGGAGCAAGTGCATACTATACTATGGCCTGAGACCTGAGGATTCTCTTCCTGTGTGGAACACATGATCAGGGCCTTGCTTGGCTGACAGAGAACAGCAAGGCGTGACCTGCCCATTGATTTTAGTGTTAAAAACGACCCCTGCCATTAACATCTCCATAAAGCAAAGGTGACTTGTAAGATCTATAAAAGTAATGGTAGACAGGAATATGTATATATTCCAGTATATAGTATATAGTGTGTGTGTGTGTGTGTGTGTGTGTGTGTGTGTGTCATAACGAGACACTCTGGGCACCTCCCTCCCACAGTGGAAAGGGCCTCCAAGCAGCTCCAAAATGACCTCACCATACACTAGGCTGGAGGTTCCTGGTTAGAGAGGGAAATAATTACGCAAAGCCATCTTATCTGACTGACTAATAACAGATAACAAGGCCTGCAGCCATAGAAAACA
>JAIFZK010000151.1:1032500-1082500 GCA_027481765.1 Tenualosa thibaudeaui
CTAACCACTGGCCAAAGGTGGCTGGTAGAAAGCAAGCAAGAGTGCCAAGTAAAAGGAAAAGTAATAGCGCAACTGTTTTCCAGTGTCGTTAGCTAATTGTGCTAATCAATGGCTAGAGGTGTTTAGATGACTGGAAATGCTAGAGGCTTCATCTTGGTATGTTCAAAGGGTTTAGGCCAGCTTAACACTGGAACCTGCTGTGGGAGCCACCTGCTGATTCAGTCAGCCTCAGTGTGCTTTCTGTGTGTGTATGGCTGTGATGGCTCAATACAAAAACACACACAAATGGCCTCCATACACATACACACGGATCCAATCACCTATTAGGTCTGTAATCACAGGAGGCAATGGTGTTTGTGGGGATGGGGGAAAATGATATTTGAGGGCAACACCACGTGGATGTCTTACAGAAATAAATAAATGCCAGACTGAATTACAGCGTGTAAGAGCCATTCACAAGCGGCCAAAGGCCCAGCTGTTCTCATAAAGAGGGCTTTATCAACAAAGCCTCCAACCCCCCCCCCCCCCCCCACACACACACACACGCCTCCTGCTCCCTCCTGTTGTCTCCATGACGATAGAGCCAAGTCAGCTTGCCTTTGACACACAAATCAGCCTTCTCTGCTTCTTATGATAGCGAGAGAGAGAGAACGAGAGAAAGAAAGAGAGAGAGATGAATCCAGAGAGGACAAGGGGGAACAGGGTGAAAGGAAAGCAAATAACTGGAGGGACAGAAGATAAAAATATAAGTGAGAGAGAGAGACAGGGAGAGAGATGGAGGGAGAGAGAGAGAGTTCCCTGGCTAATATTCTGGCCTGCTGCTTCCAAAGGCAATCCCCTTCCCAAATGGGCCAGCCAATAGCCAACCCTGGAAGCACAGAGGAGAATGGGAGGGGAGGGAAGAGGAGGAGACAGAGGGAGAGAGAGGAGGGACACACACACACACACACACACACGCACGTAAGGGAGAGGAGAGAGGGTGAAGGAGACGGACAGGGAGACAGGGGGCATACTGCGGCATAAATTCAAGGAGAATGTTTGGGTGGATTTAGCAAGCATTAATCTACCTCATGAACACGGCAAGGCAGCTCTAAAAACACAATAAATCATCCACTCACCTCTCACTCAGCAGAGAGAGAGAGAGAGAGAGAGAGATGGGTGGGAGGGGGGAGGGCGTGGCTGTAGGCCAGCTGATGTGTTTTTCGGGTGCTTCCCCAGGGGCCGGTTTGCAAAGGTCTTGTTTAGGTTGAGTGCGTGCCCATGGCGTGACGCACGGGGCTGATGGAGCCTAAGGGATAGACCCGGGCGTAAGCCCACAATTTCCTGTAGCTGTGGAGCAGGCATGGCACAGCACAGCCCAGCCCAGCCCAGTCACAGTCCAGCTACTGCCCAGCCCAGTCCAGCTACAACCCTCAGGCTCTAGGTGTCCCGACTCCTCCACATACTGGTGAGTCTTTCACCTAAACTTGAACACCTGAACACCAGCAGCACTCTCTATATCTTGTTTTGATCATCATCAAACATGTCACCACTGTCTCTCAGACCCGCTTCAGTGTTAGGGGAGGGGGGGGGGGGGCAGAGGAGTGAGAGAGAGAGAGAGAGAGAGAATGAGTGAGAGTGAGAGTGAGAGAGAGTGAGAGAGAGAGTGAGAGAGAGAGAGTGAGAGTGAGAGAGACAGAGTGAGAATGAGAGTGAGAGAGAGATAGAGAGTAAGAGAGTGAGAGTGAGAGAGAGAGTGAGAGAGTGTGTGTGTGTGTGTGAGAGAGAGAGAGAGAGATTCTCATGCTAGCTCAGAGAATGTGGCGGAGACATGGGGACTTATGTGAGAGGAACAGGACTTAAACTTGTCCAAACAGGAAGTAAGCTGAGGGAGGCAGGAAGGGCTGAGGTCTATTCTACCATGGTCATCATGGCCAAGCCTCACACACACAAATAAAGACTTGGCCCAAAACCTCATGGCCCTAATGTCCAAAATCGCTCTGCATTATCGACAAGACATCAGCACAAAAACAGGCCAAAGAAAACCTGCAAAACCTGTTTGAGCAATTAAAAATGAGAAATAAAAATACTTTCTCATTCTACACAGAGGGAAAACAGAATGAGCGCTCAATAAGGACAGAGGTCATGTGCATGCTCTCTCTCTCTCTTTCACTCTTAAAACAGTTCATGAGGAAAATATTCCCATAATTCTGTTAAAAGGTTTCCTCTGAGCTGTTATTTCTGGAGCATCTGGTCACTAAGGGTGTCTGAGTGTGTTTGATCAGTAAGTGCTGGAGGAACACTGGGTGACAGCTCTGGAAGCAGAGATGTTCCGAGGGGCCGTGAGCCTGTCACCCACAATATCCTTCGCTCAAGCCTTTGAACCAAACACCAGCTGGACACATTCAAAGCCAACTTACTCGCTCCCCACAGAGTAAGAATGCCACAGAAGAACTGGGCTAAACACACACACAAACACATGAACACAACACACACAAACGTCTATGTGAAGGTGAAAACCTGGACAGAGAGAAATGAAGCTTGTCATCACAAGCAGATACTGTATTTTGCAGTGCAGACCTCAGCTGGTAGATAGATGGCCTCTTCTGCACTACTGTTAACCACACTGATGAACAGACCAAAGTGATTTCCAGGGCCCTCTAGTCCCCACAAAAGCCTCTGCACCCTCCAGAATACTGGAGCCAAAGGATCTAAACCCAGGCCTGATAGATTAGGCTGGATTATCTATTGCCAGTAGCCTTGGATTAAAATCAGATCCCCAAGGAAGAGTGTTTGCATTAAAAACCCAATCAACATCATGTCCAATCAATACACCCACATTATAGACACACACACACGCACACACAGTTAAGAGAACAGATGACAGAGGCCATCTTGACTGCTATGTGTGTTTGTCTTTTCAAATATCCGAAATTAGATATAATATTTAACACACACACAAATGCTCTAATCTCATAAAGCAATATAATAATATAAGCAGTCTTTTTTAATAATGTTAATGGTGTTGCTGTTGTAATCATAATTGTTGATTATACAGATCAATATACAGTATAATACTTCTACACTGACATCTTGATGTAGTGAGTAACAATCTAAATTTCAAAAACACACTCCAATAATTTTTTGGTTTTGTTTTGTTGTTTTGTTTTTGTGCCTTTGGTGTGAGAGCTTCCACATGAGACAACTGCGTTAAAGATTTGGACTGGACAAGTCATGTGGTGAAGCTAATGTTTAGTCCTGGAGAAATAGGCTGGGCTATATGAGCAGCACTTGCCTCATTGTTTAATCTATTCACAGTCTTGCTTTCTCTGTCTCCGGCAAACGTGTATGTTCTCACGTGCACACACACACACACACACACACACACACACACACACACACACACACACACACACACACACACACACACACACACACACACACACACAGAGTGTGTCTGTGTGGTGGGCCCCCTGTAAACTGCTGCCATGACACTGTGGTGAGAGACAGCCCCCACTCATCCCCCACTGAATCTACTGCATCCGCCTCTGACTGCGCAGTGTTGGGTCACACGAACAGGAAGTGCAATGTGCATGTGGGTTAGAGTGCTGTGCTGTGCAGCAGTGCAGTGTAAGGGCTTCTCTCAGTGTCTTTAAATAGCCGTCTGAATCAGCGCGCTCGCTCTCAGCCCCTGTCCCAGCCGCACTGCTCCCCTCTGAGAAAGAGGAAGAAAAAAAAGAGGAAAGAGAGGACGTGTCTTGCAAACCATAATACTGCACCAGGAAATATGACCTGTTGCCTTTCTGAAAAGAAAAAAAAGAAAGAAAAGAAATCATAAAGAAAAGCAGAGATCAGATTTGGAGGTGTTTGGAAAAAATGTCCCGTGTGTGTGCGTGTGTCTGTGTGTGTTCAAATGGGGCGAGAGGTTACTATTGATTGACCAAGTGGTGTCAGATGTGCTGCTCTCTGTGTTTGAGTGAATGGGGTGAATTTGCTCCTTCACCCTCTAGCTGCCTCCCTCCTTTAGTCTCTCTCTCTCTCTTTCTCCTCTTTGTGTCTCCCGTGCAATTGTAACTTGTTACCTCGGAGTCACAGTCAGCCAGCTGGAGTCAAGCCAGAATTAAGTGTGTGTATGTGTGTCTGTGTGTGTGCAAGAGCAGGCAGGCAGACTTATTGCTCCGGTCTGGTCTGTTCCTGCACTGTTTCTGCTTGCGTGCGAGTGAGAGAGCAAGATAGAGAGAGAGAGAACTGAGTTATAGAACTACGCAGGGAAAACAAAGCATCCCCAACACTGCATTTAAGCCTCCAGTCAGTGCCTGGAGCATGTAGAAGTCCACACGTACACTCATTCTTTAACCCTGTCGAGAAGACACTCTAGTCTGCTGAGGGTATCTGCTGTTATAACTATCAATTGTAATCTGCTGAGATCACTGGACTAGAGAATTCAGTGATTTAGAGTTTTAGAGTCTAATGACGGCACTCTAACAACAGTATTGCAATACTGTGACCTTTGACCCTTATTAAATTGTCCACACTGGATATGACTGTGTGAACTGATGGGAGAGATGCAGAAAGCAGATGCATCGTCTCCAGGACAGGAAAAAAAATAAAACAATGGAAGGAGATTTATTTGAAAAGGACAACACTTCAACAGCTCCACCATCACAGCTACTAATTCCACCACCAGCCAGAATCACAGTGCATAGAAAACTGCTAGCGTGAGAAAATGCCCCTCCCCTGCACAGTGAAAAGCCAGAGACTGTGCCATCCAACATATTGCCCGCTGGCCAAGGGAGAGGATCAAGCCCATCTAGCCTTGAGTGCCTGGTGCTGCTAGAAGAGTGAATGACAGGAAGACAGGAACCCATGGGTTATCTGCATGTGTGTTTGCATTGCAACCCTCCCTTCTGCTGGGAGGGACCAGAAAAGAGGCTGTGGCCCTTTAAACAGCCCAGACTTTGCACACACAGGAAGAAGAAGCCAGGATGGAGACGTCCTCCACCAGCTGCCCTCACAGACAATATGGAGACACTTAGACAGACAGATACATTGCGTGCACTTAGGTATCATATGAGTGTCCACTTCATTTAGAATTCATTTACATTCTCTTTTCTGCCTTACACTGGATTGGCATTTGCAATAGAAACAGTACACACACTAGCCTATTTTGTCTGGGTCATTTATCTGAACAATACAGAAATCCTCAATCTTTAAATTTAGCGGACAGACACGGGATGAAGGCATACTCACACGCACACATATACACACACACATGCACGCGCACACACACAATAACACTCCTGTGACGATGGCTTCACAAGTCAGGCTCGTCCTCACACAGCTGGTGTAAATATTTTCTCTGGGGTTGGCAGCCTGGATTGACTGCTGGGCGACAAGGTACTACCGGCAGTGGGCAACATCGTGCATGCGCGTGCACACATGTGTGTGTGTGTAGGGGGTAGGAACAATAAAAAAAAAAAAAACAGCCTGCCGTCCTGGGATGCCCTCGCTGGTGCTGGCATATACTCTGCATGTCACACAAACACTCGTACAAACACTCTGTCACCCTCACACACTCTCACACACACACACGGGAAACAAGGATGTTTACGTGGCGTAATGCTCCAAAGTGTGCAAAATGCAAAATGTCTGATCTGCATGGGAATGATGGGAGCAAAGGCCTGTACAGTGAGAGAATGGCTGGTGCAAGACTGGTGCAAGGCAATGAAAAGATGCTTTAGCAGCTCGCCAGAGCTCAGAGTCAGTCCTCCATTTTCCACCCGTCCTTCTCTAAAGCCTCCTCTGTTTCTAATAGACTCTGTGCCTCTCCTACCTACTCTCTCTTTCACACACTGTCTGTCTGTCTTTCCCTCCCTCCCTCTCTCTCTCACTCTATTTCAGTGTGCCCCTCTCTCTTCCCCCTAACAAGCATTATAAATATACATGGACTGTGGCAGTGTGGGCACCTCAGTAAGTGGAGTCAGGCTTTAGCTGTCATGAGCTAACAGCTCGTCTCCTCACC
Source organism: Tenualosa thibaudeaui (assembly GCA_027481765.1). Classification (NCBI taxonomy): domain Eukaryota; kingdom Metazoa; phylum Chordata; class Actinopteri; order Clupeiformes; family Clupeidae; genus Tenualosa; species Tenualosa thibaudeaui. The sequence goes on from JAIFZK010000151.1 coordinate 1,038,502, forward strand.
AGTGTTTTCCTGCATCATTAGCAGCCAGTCCCCGGGAGCCGGCGCACACAGGCCCCAGTCAATCAGCCCATCAGGAGAGGGCCCACGCACACATGCCCTTCACCTACCGACAGCATTCTGACTGCACCCTTCCTTTTTCTTTGCCATCTCTCTCTCTCTCTCTCTCTCAGAGGGAATGTGGCTGTTCTCTGGCAGTCTTGTCTGAAGCCTTCCTATTTAGGTAGTTTTTGGCTTTATGTGAAAGTGCAGTGGGATTTATGTGTGCACTGTAAGGGGATCAGAATAGTAGAGGAAAGACCTCTCTCACTCACACACTCAGCAAAGCTAGCATACCATATGAGTACATCACTGCACACACGCACGCAATAGGACAGTGAAGAGTGAGGGGAAGTGAGTGAGATGATGCAGGATTGGCCAATGATCACAGGTCAGATTGGAAGTCCAGTTCCCACGAGCACTTGAACCTGAATGGAGTTTGGACACTGCAGCTGCCTGAGGCACAGCAGACTGAACACTTAACGCCTGTCTAGTGCAACCAGTGGAAAACTCAGACATGCACTCCATTCATCCTCAACCACTGCAGTCACTAAGCAGTCTAGTTTAGCTGCCCGCTAATAAACTACAGTGCTGCATGCAGCTTACAGTGATAACTCTTCTGTTTACAAAGAGGCGCAGTGGGACTTTGTCATCATTCACAGAGCACTGCTCTCTCTGTTCGCTTGCTAGCCGCCGTGCTCTATGAGAGAGTGGAGATTACAACAGCCTCTGCCAGCGCCTACCGTTTGTTCACTTCCCTTTTACGAGCATCTATTAAATTGTCACAGTAAGTGGCCGGCAACAAGACACAGAGCTCACAAATTCACAGTCGCCCATTGCTCTTGTGCGGGGCAGTCTGATACTAGGAGAAGGGAAGAGTGCCAGTGCATTAAAGTTCATTACTCTACGTAAAAAAAAAGCATGAATAAAATATATATAGTGTTTGAGCAAATCACTTTACTGGCCAGTGGAGTCTGCCTCTAAACTCCTTTAGAATGCCACTGGGCTTCCATGGAACATGCTGGAACCACTTCAGTAGGGTATCTTAGAAATTGGACAATCTTGATTTTCCAGACACTCCTGATTGTCTTGGGCACTGATATGCAGATTGTGTGTATGTGAAGTGTAGAGAGAGACCCATCAGCATCAAGTCAACTAAAGTCTTGTGTTGTCCAGAGAGACGGCACCACAGAAGGGACTGGCCATGAGCTCTGTACAGGACAGGCCAAGCAGGTGGCCTCAGGGTCAAAGGTTGCTGCCACCAGACACCTCGAAAGGACCGGCAAAGCTGCTCTACTCACAGAGGCTGTCAATCACCATTGATTATTTGAGGCGGAATTTCCCCTTCCCTTTGGGGTTCGATCTGCTCTCTTTCTCTTTTTCCCCCCTCTTTTCTCTTGCTCCCTCTCTCCCCCACTGCCTCTTTTCTCTTCAGCTTCAGCCCTTTACATGACAAAGTGCCAGAGACTCTTTAAAAAAAAGAAAGGGAAGGGAGAAAGAATGGAGAAGAATAGAGCAGGAATCCCAAGGGTCCTACAGCCCCCTGCACTGCCCCCAGATCTGCCCTGAGCTGCTTCAGAGGGAAGAAGCTTTCAGCTGCCATCTCCACCCCCGTCTCTCTGTCCAGCCCCGTCAAGCTATTACCATTCAATGGATCTGACAATTCCCATAAAACATAGGAATCCCAGTGAATCCAATCAAAACAATCCAGCAACTGCCAGGTAAACATGCCAACACTTCCCATCCAAACAGGAATTCAGCAGCAGGTGAATGCTCAAATGGTGTTTCCAGTGTTGATGATAACCCACCACACAAACAATAAACGCCATCCTAATGGGGGGAAATGTGGCTTTGGGGGTGCGATCCACAAGGCTGCCAAACCTATGAGGGAAATGTCTGAAGACTGGGCACCCTGTGCGGCAGGCTGGGTTCAAGCTCTGGAGCAGACTGACAATAACCTCCTGCAGAGTGGCTGGAGATCAGGTTCCAGCCCCTGAGACGAGCAGGGCCAATTACTGAACCATCACTAAATACCATATACTGGCCCTACCATTCAACTGCACACTACAATATATCCCCACATAGTGCATACACATACCATACAGTCCCACATGGGACATACACATACCATACAGCACCGAAGTCGAAATTGATGAGTGCTATTCATCCCACTCCTGTCAGAGTCAGATGATAATGATGACTGGTACTTAGCTTGTGTTTACTTTTTTGCTATGACGAAAATAGCATGAAGAAAAGACACTCAAGCAAGCTGACCCCTAAGTTCATGTGGGTGCTTTTGAAGTTGCAGACAGACTTGGAGCTGTGCACTCACAACTGGGGGTTCTCTTGGAGTCTGCACTCATAGTCAGAGTCATCTAAGAAAGGGAATTGACTAAATCTTTTATGTATCTTATATGATTTTGTTGCTACTGCCAAGAGAAACTCAAGAAACAATAGAGACCCCAGGGGGTTGGTGTGTTGTGGGTGGGACTGGTAAGGCACCATCTGTCATGACAAAGTTAGCAAAGAATGAGTGGAGGATCACTGCAAGCGAAACTCAAAGCCACACTTCCTCTTTTTGGGAAGAGACAGACCTGTGGCAGACTCTGGGTAAGACTCGAAGAGGTGAGAAGTGAATCACTCTTCAACATGCTGGCAAAAGACATGCAAGGATCTAGTCTTAGTCTCATGCATCTGGGTGATGCTTCAAGTCCAAGGCAGGACATGCAGAGGTACTGTAGGTTACACCAGAAAGAGAGAGAGAATGAGAAAGACAGAGTTTATAATTCCTTCCATCCTCAGATGTAAGATGACGGCTATGAAGCACAACCTCTGGCTCCTTTACTTTCTGTATAACCTAGTTTACTTTCTCTGTCTGCCATCAGCAAGACGCAAGCAAGACAAAACACACATACAAAATAACACACACTCTGTGTATTAAAGGACATATTTTTTCCTGAGTGATGACTGTGTCGGAGGACTTGATGCACCCAGGCTGAGCCATGATGACAGGTCTACCCATAAGCCCCCTCTCCCCTCCAGTGCTTGCAGGCAGAATGCAATAAAGAGCAGTTGCATCTCTCTTAAAACTTCAAATGCACAAAGCTCTTCATCCATCACACACAACGTGGCAAAATAAACAATCATATGAAAGATCAATCAATGTCTCTTTAATGCAATGTGCTCGCTCAGCTTTGCCGACTCCGTGGCCGCCTACCATCACCGACGACTGAATTTAAAAATTCTGAGGAGGGTGGGGGGGGGATGGAGGGAAATGAACTGACTTTTGCCGACTCAGTTAAATTTAACTGTCAAGCAAACATTTTGCATATGATTTTGACGGCAAAAGAGTTAGACTTAATGCATTGTTGAGTTCATGTGTGTCTCAAGCAGAGGCAAGTTAAAGAGCAAATCCTGGTGTTAGAGCTGCTCTGCACGCTTTCCAGTGGTCTTAAACGTAGCTTTGGATTCACTTGCATTGCATTTAATACAGCAGCCACATGAAGTAGAACTTGATATTACAGGAAACTTTGCTTAGGGCTTTTTGCCATAACATTGGTGCACTTCATATTCTGTTGCTGTTTGCAGGTCAGTTTTTGATGTCTGAACCTAAACAGATTACACACAGCTCCTCTAACAGGTGCCTGGAAAGAGATTTTCCTTAATGTCTCCCCAAAACATCTCTCCCTTCCATGTGGACTCAATGTGACATTCTGAGTTTAAGTGTTCTACAGAGACAACCTTATTTCCCCCCCTCAGCAATTAACTGGAACAGTCTCAAGTGGCCATGCCACACACGTGCAGTTAGCATGCAGCCAAGACACAGCATCTGCATCAAACAGGACTCAGAACCCCCAGCTGATCTGAGAGCAGAGTTTAATAGCCTGATAATGCAGTTAAGCCACAAAGACAAGAGAGTGTATCTGTTCAAACATCAGTCATTCACACTTGTTTAACAAATCCCACACCTCCACCTTCCTCCTCTCCACAACACAGAAGACAATCCATGTGAATTATGAGTGCACTCAGGGGTCAGTCATGGCATTTCAAAGCACTCTGTATATACAGAGAGAGAGAGAGAGATAGAGGGAGAGAGAGAGAGAGCCTCACTAGCTAAATAAAGCCTGGAGAGGCCATCTCTGTTTCTCTGCAAGTCACACCATTCTGGTCAGATCAGAGGGGGTGCAGAGGCGTACAAACACAAACACAAACATGCGCGCACACACACACACACACACACACACACACACACACACACACACACACACACACACACACACACAGCAGGTCCAGCACAAAGGCTTCACCCAGAGTTGCATTGATCAGTAGCAGGCCTAAGAGAGGGCGTTTTATTATGGTCAGCCCAAAGCATATTCCCACGTCAGCTACACCTGAGACTTAGCCCAGAAATTAAGACTCCAGTGCAATACTAGAGAGAGAGAAAGACAGAAAGAAAGAAAGAAAGAGAAAGAGAGACAGACAGAGAGAGTGAGATGTATAAGAGACTGAAATGTGACTGACAACATGTCACTCCTCTAACATTGTAAGTAAATTCTATTCAATAAATGTGAATTATGATGCCACACACACACACAGAGAGAGAGTGAAAGGGATGAGGAGACTCAGCTGTTTGTGTGTGATGCTTGACTTTCAGAGAGCACCAAACCTACACATCTCCTGTCAGGAGCAGTCACTGCCAGGGCTCTGTTGGGACAGCTCCAGAAACACACACATTCCTCTGCTGAGCCACGAACATCGCAATGGCTCTCCAGCGTCTCTCCGATTTATTCCGGAACACCACCCAAACCCTGCAACTACGGAGGAATGTTCACCTGTCGCTAAGCATCATGTGAAGCTGAAGCACAGCTCTAAATTGACTTCATGTACTCTCCTCCATTCACACTCTCTCTCTCTCACAAACACACACACTGCTGTCACAGGCTGAAGCATTCCAGATGATCCCCTCCCCCCTCCCCCACAGAGCTCACTGCTAGAATAACTACAGCAAGCTCAACTCAGCACAGAGGAAAAGATAGATAATCTGTGTGTGTCTGTGCGCATGTCTGTGTGTGCGTGTGTGTGCGCGTGCAAGTATGTGTGTGTATTTGCATCCGTTTTCTCTCCTGTCTGTCTTATTAAAAGCTCAGACTGTGCGAATGTAATCAATAGTGACTCTGGGCTCCTGGTTTAGACGCGTTTATGGATCCATATTTAGTGTGCCTGTGCCCCTGGTAAACTACATGAGTACAACACTGTCTTTTAACTTTAGCAACAAATTCAACAAGTCTACATTCTAAAAAGGATGGCTTGCCAACATTTTCACAGGATTTCATGTTCATTGGGTTTTTAGAGATTCTTGGCAATTGAAGGTCATTTATAGCTTATTCGGCTGCTCTAATGACAACTTGATGAAAAAAAATTAAAACTTTATACGAGTGATTTACAGGCTTGCATAAAATGTGCCGTTTACTTTGAGCTGTCTGGCGGTTAGCACATCTATTAGTTCACCTGGCAGGCTCCAGTCCTACTGTGTTTAGCAGAGCAATGGAAATCACGCGAGAGAATGAAACACTGGGAGAGGAATATTTACAGCACTAGACATTTGCAATCATTCTGACTAAAATGCGTCATGCTTAGCTGTCTAATATAGAGCACAAATAGACATTCAGAATATAAACACACTACAGACATCAGAAAAAATGGAATCCATTCAAGTGTTGCCTTCAGTTTCTTTGCGTGGAGCGACACAGTTTTGCGCTGGCAAGTTGTCGTCTCTCATTAGCGGGAGATTTACCGGCAGGAAAGTCTTCACTGCTGGATCTCAAAAGAAGGCAACGCGCGTTTAGTCGGCGGGGGAAAATGTGGATCGGCATTATTAATGCAGCGGCTCTGTGGCTGTACGAATGCGTTAGCGCTTGTTTTTAAACAGCAGTGGAGAGCTTATTTCCAATGCATTACATTCACAAGAACCGGGCTTGGGCTTCAATAATCACACACATTACAGTGGCTAATCCCAAACGGCTGCGCCAAATCAATATGGCGTACAGGGAGCGGAATGTTCTCAGTTGCGACTCTTACAGAAGGGCTATTGAATTAGGGCTTTTCCTTGAAGGGCCTACAATTTGGCTTTAGTTTTTCAACGCGCTTCTTCTCTGTCACGGTGCAATGACACCTCTCAAGCAAGTTCAACCCCTAAACTGGCTGCCTTCAAGCCTTTACAAAACATGTCAAAACTAGAGCTCCAAAGTTCTTTCTTTACATTCTTTATGAGGTTCTTTACCAAAAAAAAAAAAAAAACACACCAAGGTAGAAAATGGAAAAAGGGAACACTGATGAGCTGCAGGGCCATAGGCTGCTGAACCCTCTTTCCTGGTTTCTAGGAGAGAGAGGGTCATTGAGGGCACTCTGCCCAAAGAGTTTACATCTTCTCCCGAGCGCCTCTCTGGCGCCTGGACTGCAGCGAGCGTCTCTCTCTGCCCCACTGAAGGACGAGCAGATCTGCTGATGCTGCAGCGCACAGAGCAGAGGGGAGCTAGAATAACACCCATTCATTTAGCCAAGGCTGGCCGGAGACACTGCTTAATGAGTTTACAGAAAGCAAGAGAACACGCATAACTCACACACACACACACACACACATTTCTTTTTCAGTGTGTGCATTTCACGATTTGCTGTTTTCGTATCATCTTGGAGTGTGTACGCTCTAAAGTATATGAAACGTACTCAAATGTACTCAAGAGCGGATGTGTCTGTGTGTGTGAGTAAGTGTGAGAGAGAGAAAGAGCATGTGTGTATCACCATGTATCTGAGCGAAAGAGAGAGGCCACTACTCTAGTCAGGCGCCATCTAACAGCTGCCTCAGACAGCATTTAGATGTGTGTGTGTGTGCCTCCAGAGCCACTTGAAAAGATGGTCTCCCATGGCTGAGGTAATCCTTCTCCTCTAAGCATCATCCAGCACAGAGCTACACAATTATGTTTCCTGAAAAAGCCGCCCCCCCACTCTATATGTCCACTTCATGCAATCTAAATCTACCCGCCTGGGCCTGATAAGATCCTGGTTAAAAATAAACTCCTTATCCTGTCCCATCTGAACCTGTTCCACTCTGAGCTCCAGAGCTCTGTCTCCTAATGAGATCCATGCCCAGATACACTCATCTACCACTGCTAACTGGCTAAGGATGTCCTTGAGTTAGAGCTGGGAAACTAAAGACAATACAACAACAACAACAATAATAACAATAACAACAATAACAATCAATCATAAATTAAGCTATAAAAAACAGGGGAGTGACACATCTTGCTCGTGTTTTGGGAGTGTAAAAAGGCTTTTAAAGCTTTTAAAGTGATGGGTCCATACACAACCGCTGTTAGGGAGGGCAAGCTGCCAAAGAGGCTTGTGAATGCTGAAACTATGGAACCAGATCAGATGCAGCTTTGATCTCAGGCATGCTGGAGACATTAGGAGCCGAACATTTCCTATAGGAAACTAAACCCTGAGCTCAGCGTCCATGAGTTCAACCACCAGTGGACTTCAGAGGGAAATAAAACTCCTGCCCAGCATAACTACTGGCGGGTTTGATGACTGAAGTCACCAGTGTCCTTTCACACACTCCTCTGGGCCGTGACACACTCACAGGCCAAACAATAATGTGCTAAACATACACAAGCTATAAAGACCTGATGAATGACAGATAGAGGTGTCGACATGAAGGTGTGTCTGTGTGTGTGTGTGTGTGTGTGTAGAGGGCACCCTCAGGGCAAGAACACAACTGTAGACTAGGGTGAAGATTTCAGGGGAGAAGAGTGTGAGACAGACAGAGTGACAGATACAGGGAGAGAGAGAGACAGAGAGAGAGAGAGAGCAGAACCAGAGCCACTTCATTACCCCACCCCTCCTCACAGCCCAATTTGGAGCAGATGTGACAGGCTGTCAGGCAGCCAGAGGAGTGCTGGTGGCACTCATCACAAACCACAACACAGCACAGCAGAGCAAACACAGCCCGGCAGCAGAGCACAGGACAGGACAGGACAGGACAGGACAGGACAGGACAGGACAGGACAGGACAGGACAGGACAGGACAGGACAGGACAGGACAGGATGGGAGAAGAAACAGATGCAAGAGGCCACCCTCTCATTAGAGAGAGAGGGGGAGGGCAGGTAGTGAGTGAGATAGGGATGGAGGGATGGAGAGACAGAGGCAGTCGAGAGGCAGAGACAGAAAGAGGGGAGATATGTTAGGTGATGGCATATTGGAAATTCAGTTTGGCTAAGGATGGCAAAAGGTCAAAGCAACGCAAAAGTAGAGAAGTGTACATCCATGTGTGTAAGCGTGCCTGCAGGTGTGTATATCCATGAGTGTGTGTGTGTGTGTGTTTGCCAAGAGGAGGGAAGAGGGGGCGTGGTGTGTGTTTGAAGAGGGTGTGAGCTCTAGAGGCTCCACACACAGGGTCGTGAGCATGCCTAACAGCAGAAGCCACAAGAGAGAAGGCAGCCATCGACACACTGGAGACGGGTCGATAGTGCATTAAGAACAGAGTGAGACAGAAGACAGACAGAGAGAGAGAGTGAGAGAGAGAGTGAGAGAGACTGGGAGAGGAGGATGAATGGTCGAGAGACAAGACAGAAGAGAGAGAGGTTGAAAAAGAAGGACAGAAAGAAAGAGGGAGAGAAGGATGGAATGGTGGTGTGAGAAAGACCATTGGACCACAGTGAGTGAAGGAGGCAGAGGGGCAGGTCTGCCTGTGTGAAAGAAAGACAGAGACAAAGATGCCTTATTGGCATGTCCATTCATATAGAAACAGTCTTGCCAAAGCATATAGTGGAGAAAAATGTAAAACATCCAAACATGACAGTAACCATCATGTGAATGAAATTCTCTGTGTTCCCCTCATCATTGTGGCTGGTTTAATGACCCGGTCTGGCAGGACTACAGAGGCCATGAGTCCATCCCAATCCTAATCTCTCTCTCACACACACACACACACACACACACACACACACACACACACAGAGACAGACACTGACACAGACACCACCTCTGCACTCTTGTATTCATTACACATCATGGGGCACACAAGCTGATTACAGAGAGGGTACTTCTTGACAAGTGTGAACATTGAGCATGCATATGGGGCAGTCTGGGGGTGGGGGAGTGAGCAACAAGACTGCTGTGTGTGTGTGTGTGTGCGTGTGGAACAAGGGGTTAAGTTATTTAGTTGAAACTTCAAAGGGCAGATGAGGCAAAGTTCCCCATGTTGGAGGTGCAGACACAGACACAGAGACACACACACACACACAGTCATCACGACAACTTGTCAGCATGGCACCCATCATATACTGTTGCCCACAAATAGTTCAACAGAAAAATTGAATGACGTCAAGACCAAAACTCCCATGAATCAGATGCATCACTTCATCTCAGCTCATCACTGAGTCAAACTAAGAGCTTTCCTATGTGCTGAGAGAAACACTAGCTCAACTAGCAACACGCTAACCCTGTCTGCAGCTCCAGGAGCACAAAATACACAGACACAATAGAACAGGGCCCAGTGGAACGGCTGCATTGTGTTAATTAGGTTTGGGGCAATGATACAGTTTGTGTGTGTGTGTGTGTGTGTGTGTGTGTGTGCGCGCGTCCGCCTGCACGTGCAGACAGCAGGGCCAAGGAACAGCTGTTTGCTGACTGCAGTGCGCCTCGTCTCATCACCATGGAGACACAACATGCTGAGGAGAGGCCACGTCAGCACACACCCAAGACACCCCGCCCCCCACCCAACCCCAGAAAACACACACACACACACACACATATCTTACACAGAGGAAATAAATGCATGTTTTGTTTACAATTCCCATCACATGCACACACATCACACACGATCCCAACCATGTCCAAATTTGAACAGAGAGAGAGAGAGAGAGAGTCATTAGTATGAAATGGAGAGTGGATAATTAAAAGCTTCTCTGTCACATACAGTACCTGCCATGATTATGCAGTTACTGCGAGAGGAAGGAGAAGTATGGGTCCCCCACCACCACACACACACACACACACACACACACACACACACACCTCAAACAAAGACATTCATGCATGCTAAGTCACACAAAGGTAGAAAGGCATATATACAAACACACACACACGCACACACACACACACACACACACACACACATCCTCTCTCCAGACATACACACAAACAGACCCTCTCTCCAGACACACACACACACACACAGTCTCTCCAAGATGACTATGTGGTGAGCAGCAGACAGATGGAGCGTGGAGGAGAGAGAGAGAGCGAGAGAGAGAGAGGGAGGGAGGGAGGGAGGAAGAGGCAGAGAGCTCTCTAGTTATAAAATCAAGCAGGCACACGAGCAGGCACAGATTCCGGCACCTTCTCCATGCCCATGACACAGCAGAGTGATCATGAGGCTGCCTAAGAGCTCTCTCCACTCCTCTTGGCCTAAATTACAAGATTTTACACACTACACACACACACAAAAAACAACCCTCAACTGGAGCACATGTAAAAGACAGGATGTGTGAGTGTATATATATGTGCGTGTGTGAGTGTCTATATATGTGTGTGTGTGTGTGTGTGTGCGTGTTTGTGTGTGTCTGTGTGTCAGTGTGTGCACGGGACACGCTAGCATTCATATTAGCATAGCATCTACATTTAGTAGATCTCTGTTCTCTACCAGCAGCGCTCTCCACTCACAGTCAGCCATACTGGGAATAAGGGAGTGGTTGAAGCTTATGTTAATGTTACCAATGTTTACCACTACTAACAGAAGACTTGACAAACACTCTGCTCTGCTCAGGCTTGACTAGGCCATGTTGGTGTGTGTGTTGAGCTAAGAGGCTAGTCCTTAGTGCTTGAGCTGGGGTTGTGTGGCCTTTGGCCTACTTTCTATTCAGCAAATCTGCAGTGTAATGAGGAGGCCGATTCCTTTCTTTACCAGAAAGGCATGAATAAATCTGTCCCAGTGACCCTAGCACTGACATAACACTGCTTTCTCCACCTCCCTCCACACACACACACAGACACACAGTACTAATTCCAAAATGCAAAATGGCTGACTACTATATTCTGTCACACAGCCCAGTCTAAAAGGAGGGGCACTGAAGCACCCTTCACTACTCACTGTGCGCGCGCACACACACACACACAAACACACACACACCTCCTGCCAGCAGCCCCTACCCATTCTAAATCCTGAGGCTCCGTCCATCCCCCGCTATAAAGGCATGTCCTGCTGTGCGACGGCTGCCACTCTGGTTAGCACAGAAACGGTTCCTCTGTCAGTGCGCCAATGCACAGCACAGCACAGCACAGCACAGGACCACATCAATCACGCTAGCGCTAGCTTAAGCTGCCAGCAGGACCCAAACACTCCCCTTCTCTCTGTGTGTGTGTGTGTGTGTGTGTGTGTGTGTGTGTGTGTGCACATGCATGCAAGAGAGAGAGAGTGTGTGTGTTTATGTGTGTGAGAGAGAGAGTGAGAGAGAGAGAGAGAGAGAGAGACAGACAGACATGTGTTTGAGAGTATTCCACTAGACACACAGGAAGAGAAATAATGAGGGCCAATGGCTCCTCCACCAGCATCCTCTGTCTACACCCCCCCCCCACACACACCCATCCTCACACCTCCATCCCTCCATCCCTCTCTCTCCACCTCACTACTCCCTTTCTCTCGACATCCACAGCAGATGGTCTTGAGCTCAGAGAATTGAAAATGAAGGGAGAGATCAAGAGACAGAGTAAAAACATAATCGAATAGAGAAAGTGCTGGAAAGAAGGATGAGGGAGAGAGAGAAAGTGAAAAAAGCAAATAAGAGATCCTCAAATGCATGGAGATTCTCACAGCTTCACTGCTCCCATCTAAAACTGCCTGAAAAACAGACGAGCAGCCAGCCCCATTAAGTGTGTGAGAAGAACTCGTAATCTGGGCACACAGCTTCATCTTAATCATACACTGGAAGCTAAGAGCACCAGCTAGATCAAAGGGATCACCCAACCCAACCTCTCGCTCCCCCGTGTGTGTGTGTGTGTGTGTGTGTGTTAGCATGGGCTTATGCCGTCTGCCTCGTGCTCACTTCCCCAGCTTCTCTCTCTTCCCCTCTTGCTCCCTTGCTCCTCTTTTTTCTCTTAATCTGCCTCCTATCCCCCTCTTTCCTCCACTAATAGATATGGAAACCAGAAGTGATGCGTCAGATTTGCTCCACTTAGTTCTGTCATGAGTGTAAAATGACTTCATTGAGTTTTTTGTTTTTGCCTGGTAGCTTCTCAGAGTGAGCAGCCCTGTTTCTAGGGCCAGGCCAGAGCAGTGCCTTGTGGGATAGGCGGTGAGGAGTCTGTCATCTCTCTCTCTGACTCATTCACATCTCATTCACATCAAGCGTGTGTGTGTGTGTGTGTGTGTGTGCGTGCGTGGGGGGGTTGGGACCAATGAGACATCATCATTTAGGTAAAGACCTTGGGGCTGCCTGAACACTTACACTCACGATACACACGCACACACACCTTCCTTTAAGTTCCGCCAAGCCTTTTGAGTCTAACTAGTCAGTGTGACCACGGTCTGACCACTGTCTGCCAGGGCTACCAACAGTGAAGCAGCCCACGCATCCTGGCCCAGCAGGGCTGCAAATACCACTGGCACACATCAGAGAAAACTCCAGAAAAGCAAATCAGCCCAACTCCACCACCAGGATGGAGGCTTATTTCCCTCTGTCATCAGCTCTGGCCTGAGGCTGTTGACCAGTGAAGGATGATGACACACCCATCCCACCATGAGATAAAAGCCTGGGCCTTCCATCAGACACCACATCACCACACACACACACACTCACACATCATTCACACGACATCATTTTCATGTTTTCCGTCTTACACATTTCCTTAAATTATTTCAAAACAACAAAGGTAAGACATTAATTCAAAAAATCCCCCAGCTCTTCAACTAATGGTGATTTTGATCTGAGATCAGAATCAGCCAGCCTTCCAACAGACTTTCTCAGTTCTTTGTGACCTAGCAATACTGACAGTAAGCCTTCAAATAGTGTCCAAAAATCTTCCATTTACAAACCTTACAGAAAACACCCTCAACCGAGTCATCAGAGCATCATCACTACATCAGCAAGTGTGTGTGTGTGTGTGTGTGTGTGTGTGTGTGTGCGCGCGTGTGCATTCACTAAAGCATCAGGACATGAAATGTTAGTAATGAAAGAAGAAATCGGAGTGAGTAATTGTTTTGTTGAAAGTGAAGCACTCATGCGTATGTGAACAAGAGAGAATGTGTGTGTGTGTGTGTGTGTGTGAGTTTGACTCAGATCTCATTCACTCACTTTTGCTATTCAATCACAGGTTTTTCCTGTGTGGGGAGGAACTCAAGAGTGAGAAGTGAAACATTACTGACAAAGTGTGTGTGTGTGTGTGTGTGTGTGTGTGTGTGTGTGTGTGTGTGTGTGTGTGCGCGCGTGTCATGCCGTGAGAAAGACGGATGGAAATAAAGGTGTCCGTCCCATCACGGATTCTCTGAGGATCACAGGGAAAGTACAGTGTTGTTCTCTCATCTTAGCTTTCTTGGCACAGTTAGAGAAACTGTGTAAATCAGAGCTTGTGTGTGTATTGTTCCCAGACAGACACACACACACACACACACACACACACCTGTTTGCACAAAGCCTAAGTAATTAGTGAGCTGTTTGTAAGTGCCAGTAACTATGATAGTGAGAGAAATGAGTGCACTGGAGTAATATCCAGATTCTTCAGAAGAGGCAGGCAGGCAGGCCTTGGGATAGCCACAGGAACACCACTCTCCACTCTCACCACTAAAAGACTGCTCTCCCATAGGTATGGAAACAGGAATACAGCACCCCACACAGCAGGTAAACAAAAAGAGGTCATAAAGAGGGAGTTTGTGTGCTGGACTAGTCCTAGTCTAGTGGTCCTGATGGGCCAGGGGAGTTAAAGGGGAGAGGGAAACAAACACATACACACACACACACGTGCCTTAATCAAATGCTCCAGGCAGCAGAATGGGAGGGTGGAAGAGCCCCTCTGATGCTCATAGGAGAGGAGGAGAGGGGGGAGAAAGACAAAAAAAAACAAACAAAAAAAACACTTTGTAGTTCCATGCATTCCTGTGTTCGGAGCTACCATGGAATGGCTCACATTCCTGAGGTAACAGGCTGCGTCTGAATGGAGGGACTGTGACAGTGCAGGAATGAAGAAGAGAAAAAGAGATAGAATGTGAAGAGAAAGGGAGAGAGGGGAAGGTCAAGTGTCAACTGCAGAGCAAAAAAAATACTTTTGCTTCCGATAGCTTTCTGATTCTTTTGTCTTTTTGCACGCAACTCAGTGCTACATTGGCAAACACACCACCTCAGCCTTGATGTGTGTGTGTGTGTACTATGCTATCTGTGCTCTGAAGACAAAGAATGGCACACACACACACACACACACACACCCAACTAGACTGCAGTTGTAGGGCTTGGACAATCAGCCAAACAATCTCACTGGTCAGCACACTAACACACAGACTCCCTTCATGGCAGAGTGGATGGTGGTGGTAGAAACTTGAGTCCAGACTCCCGGCGTTCCCAGAGAAATCAGCGACTCCATGGGGAGGAACGTCAACACTCCTGTGGGAACACAACCTAGCACTGAGAGAACCAGTCATACCCTTGTGTGTGAGTGTGTGTGTGTGTGTGTGTGTGTGTGTGTGTGTGTAACTGACAGCTCAATCTTATAACAAAGAGATGGGGGAGGGGGGGAGCGAGAAAGAAAGAGAGAGAGAGATCTGTGTTTAGTAAAGTGGAGATGATCAGCCAGCCACCACAAGTGAGTCACCACAGAGATAATCAACAACAATAACATCAACAACAGGGGGAGAGAGAGGACACAACGTTAATGGAATGATGACCTCATCAATGGAGTGACTAAAACACCACCAAGCTTGTGGAGCACACACTCATTTCCTGCAGGGTGTGTGTGTGTGCGCGTGTGTGTGTGCATGTGCTTGAGTTACTAGCTTAAAATGTGCACAGCAATACAAATGTTATGTCCACAGACATATCTATTTCAAATAACAAACTTAGACATTCACACAATTTTGTCAAAAATGCAGAATTAGACCCAGACAAAGTAAGTCAAATGGCACGTCATTTTCTTTCTCAAACAGGAAGTGAGGTGGTTTTTGGTTTCCTTCCCATATCTACTACCACTTTCCAGTGTTTACTATTTGAATTAGTCCAGTTTTTTGGTTCTCTCAGCGAATTAAAACTGGCATCAGCACACCTCTGACCAATTGAAGTGAAAAGACAAGGACGCACCACACAGAAGCCAACAGACACACGTTCCTGGAAATCATGACACTAAGCCATGTCATTTTGACACTCAGGACTCCACTGCTGCTGTGGTTACTTTCGCTGTGCCACTTCAGAATGAAAGTGTGTTTTTTTTTCTCCCCCAGCTGTCTACCCTTTCTTCTGAATAGCAAAGAGAGCAATGGAGAGAGGTGCAGGGGAAAAGCCATTAGTCAGGGCGAAACCTCTGTGTGGGTGGCTGAGCGCATCTGCACATCGCTCTCCCCAGTCCATCCACATTACTCTGTTCATTTCCAGTACGCTGACACCTTGGGAATGATGAAGATGAACAGATGACACAACCTTCTGGCAGGCCTGATCACCTGCATGCACACATGCACACGCATTGCTGATCGCCAGCACAGCAAGCATTAGCAAGCTGTGGGAAACCAGGAAGTGATGGCAAGCTAGCAGAGGGATCCTCTGTGTCGGCCACAGGAAATGCCTCACATTTCTGCTGAGCTCGCCCCTCTGTGTGTGTGTGTGTGGTGGGAGGTTCTGAGTAATTAAAGCAGCCTTCCTGGTCCCATTCGACTTCTGAAGGGGCCTTTTGGAAGTTGCTGATGCATGGTTCCCATTACTAGGTGAACACACTGAACACAGAGTCTAGTTCATTCTTAAAAAGGACAGGTGTTGCAGCCGAACACACACACACACACACACACACACACACACACACACACACACACACACACACACACACACACACACACACACACAGAGAGAGAGAGAGAGAGAGAGAGAGAGAGAGAGAGAGAGACAAAGAAAAAGAAAAAGAAAGAAGGTAGGACAGGCTCATTCAGTATTGTCCTGAATAATAATATGATAAAAACAGACACAAGAAATGCAAAGTCAACTCATCTCGATGATTTACAATACCATGTCCTGTTAATGTGGAAGGGACTGTGTGTGTGTGTCTCACTCACAACTTAGAGCTGAATAACATGGGGATTTACCTCTGCTTTCCCTCCCAGTCTACACAGCACAAGATCAATGGAAGCCACATCCCTCCCTCTCCCCCTCCACAATAAGTTGGAAACCTCACGCTTTTCTACCATTCAGCTCATGGAATTTGAAAGGCCTGTTCTATTAGCAAGCCCTGTGTGGAGCAGCTTTAGTCAAAAAATCATTCTGACGTGTAACATGAGAGGGTGTGTCATGAGAGGGCTGGAGCTGCTTAGATGCTACTAGACAGGGAAGGCTGGAGCAGACTATACTATACAGACAGACTTTACACTCATCCATACTGATCTTGTAAATACACTTTTAAAAGCAGTAGAAAAGGTATATTATAGTACTAATAGTATATTGATGTAATGTCAAAACCTCTTCACTCTCCAACACACACACACACAAACACACACAGACACACACTTCTAGGGCAGAGAAAGAGAGCGATCTCTTCCCTGTCTGCGAGTGTCCTCTGCGTTCGCAGGGTACAGGTCAAAGGGTCAGGCTTGGACACAATGGCCAGTGCGTAGCCGCCTCTGCCACTGTGATTAGCCAGCTAAATGCATGACAAAGCCCTTGGGATACACACACACGCACACATGCACACACACACACACACACAAAAAAATGCCTCTGAAGTCCCGCTAGCCCAGCCAGTTGGCCACCAACCCCACCGTATTTCTCCCAGTGCACTTGCAGCCAATGAGCAGCGAGCGAGAAAAGGCAGGCAGCCAGTGAATGTGCGGAGCACGCAGCAGACTCCTCCTCCTCTCCCCTCAGCTCCCCAACAACAGCGGCATGCTGCTACCTCCATCTCTCTCCTTTCCTTGTTTTCGCTCTTGTCCATTTTCTCTCTCTCCCTCTCTCTCTCTCCAAGATGAACTCTTCCCTCATTCAGATCCAAGCCCAAACACATTCACCTCTGCTGCCTCCTCCACTCCCCCACACAGCAGCACGGCCGTGTTACAGCAGCCAAATGCCCTCAGAATACCAACACTGCACACAGGAAAGTACTGAGCCGTTTCCCAAGCGCTCAGTGAAGTGTTTGAGAAACAATTTAGGAATATCACTCCAGTTAAAGCACTAGGGCTTGGGAGGTGGAGCAGCTGCACATGTTCATGCTCACATACACACACACACACACACACACACACACATACACACACTCACACACTCTCCCTGGGCCCCTGTGTGAGCAGTGGGAGGTCAGACTGATTCCTGATGGAAAGGAAAAGACCAAGAGGCCCAGGCACCCCTTTCTCCTTTTCTGTCTCTCTCTCTCCCTCTCCTCCCTCTCTCCTCGCACAAGGTTGAACAAGGTCTCGGCACTGACCTACTTTCCACTACTCGCTTGCAGAGCAAACTAGAAAGAATGGGAGAATACCTGCGAGAGAGGAGGAGAGGGAGAGAGAGAAAGACAGAGGGAGGGAGAGAAGAAAGAGGAAGAGAAAGAAAAGCAGGCACCTCTAAAATCTCCAGCACTGGTGTTGAGTGTCAGGGCAGAGGATGGGGATGGGGGTGCAGGATGTCTCTCATCATTGCTCTTACTGCTTGGGGCTTTCTAGCACTCCTCCCTCTCTCTCTATCCCTCTCTCCCTCCCTCTGTCTGTGTCTGCCCCCCCCCCCCCATTACTCTTCCTCTCTCTTTATCTCGCTCATTTTTCTCTTCTCCTGTGAGAGGCAACAAAGAGGCCGACAGCTGCAAAGAGAGGTGCTAACAGCCTGACAGAACACACCCATCAGGATCTGGTGTGTGTGTGTGTGTATATGTGTGTGCGCACACATGAGAGAGCACAATTTTACTCAATTACTCAAACCAGGTTTGAATATATCCATTTGTTTATGTACATCAACGAAGATTCTTAGTTGGAGACGAAGTTTTCCTTCTCCGTCTTCTCGACAAACACACACAAACACACACACAGAGTCAATAATGTCTCCTCACACCAGGAGAAACCCTTGAGGAGTTTTTTTCTGCTTTCTCTTAATTTCAAATCTTTTCTATTGTTTCCATTTTCAGCCTCTCTGTTGTCATGTGCTGCAAAAGTACCTCTGCTGCCACTCTGAGGGCCAATAGGCCCCTCTGCCACCAGAGCGAGGAGTCCGTGTGTGAACGACCACATGCTAATCACATCAGATACATACCAGTCACTCTCCACAGATTTGTGCTACTGACAAACTTGTGCCATACCACACTATAACACACACACACACACACACACACACACAGAGACGTTACTATTATGTCATAATGTCAATTATGTTAAATTACCAGAAAATCTCTGGGTACTTTCCACAGCATAACATTAATTGATAGCAGAGGTGTGTACAACTTGGATGGACGGTGGTTTATATGAGTGCATACACATATTATGCATTTCATTAACACGGTCTACATGTTCGCTGTGTGTGTATATGTGTGTGTGTGTTCAGTAATCACTGGGATTTCCAGGATAAAAGGCAGGTGTGGTTAGTGGCCCCGACTGTCATCCATACCTCTCTTCCTGCAGGAGATTGAGCAGCTCTAAAGTTACACTCACCGCAGCTCTGCAGGCTACGCTACACTTAGCTGCCCGTTTGATTCCCACACCTGCACGCACACGCACACACACAAACAGTTAGAGGCCAATTTGTGTGCATTTACTTGAGCATGAGCATGTTGAAGGAGAGAGCGAGAGGGAACACCTGGCATAAGAGAGACAAAATGTCCAAGTCAGAGAGAGAAATATGACACCTCCAAAAAAATAAAAGCTCAAAAGACGACCAGAAACCAGAAAACAAGGCTGTGCTTCTTTGTTTGAATTCAGCACACATACAAAAATAACTCCAGCTTAATCTCTCCCAAAAGAGAGAAGGATAGGGAGAAAGAGGAGAGAAAAAACAGTAACAGAAAGAGAGAGAGAGGGATCATAGCCCCAATAGTAGATAGGACAAGGTAGAAGGAGAGAAGAAGGACAAGAGAGGGGATGAGAGGAGAACTTTGAGACAACCATCTGCAACATGGTGGTCATTTATTGACTGAGAGACTTTTGCACAAGACCTGGCTCTAAACACACACAGAGGAGAGATCTTACATATGTCCTTTTAGTCAGGAAGAAACTATTTCTATTCCCTAGGAGGGTCTATTGTGAAAGGACACTTGGAGATGGCTGCAGTACATGGAGAAGCCTAAGAGTTTCGCATTGCCAGTGATGCCATAGAAAAGCTCAGGTTTGCTCCAGCTCAAATACCAATGGGAAGAGCTCAGTGTCTGCCCAGTTCTAAGTAAACAGCTGAAAGTGCTATTAGCTTGTGAAAGCTCACCGGGGAGAATATGTGTAAACAAAGAAAAGATTTCTTGCGTGGGAAAACATGTTTTTATCATTCTTCTCTCAGAAAACATTAAAATCCTCAAGATACTCAAAAGGCTGCACAAGAGACAGATGTTTGTGTGTGTGTGTGTGTGTGTGCGTGCACTGTGTAGACAACAGACTGAGATCATCTATAGAGTTTGCGTCCCCAGGTCAAAACCTGAGACAATGGGCAGCTGACCCACAGGCCGCTGATGGTGAGGATGTGCGGGTGAGCAGTGCCATCTTGCCCACAAACATGGAGGCTCCACTCTGAGCTGTCATGATGCCTTGACACAGGCCCAGACAGGCAGCCTTGCTCTGCATCTAATACCAAGTTCCTACAACATCTCGGCCAGGAACAGCTCAAAGCTCAATAACCTAAGTCGCCAGCGACACTGAAAAGTGCAAACTGGCCGTCAAAGTTTGATCCTGTCACCCTGTTAAGTCTTCATAATCAACTATAGTGATGCATTACATTCACTCTTGTGGTTCCAGAGGACTTGGGGAAAAAGAGAGAGAGGCCAAACAGCCAGAGTTTTACAGCAAGCTGCTTACTGCTGTTCTGGCTGCAAAGATGGACCCAGTGCAACCTCAGAGTCAGGCCAGGCTCACAGGGCCATAAAGCGGAGCTGTGGACAGGCTCCGGAGGCCAGCCAGACGCACGGGGACGGGGAAAATGATTATGTTACAGTGCATTAGCTCTCCCTGTGAGACAAGGACAATCACACAGGCTTAATATTTGGCCAAAAGGAGTTAAGAATGTAAAATGATCCTCAGTTGCTGAAAGAAGCAGAGCCAGGCAATCCTCTGGGAGTGAAAGTGCAGTGGGCACAGACAAGCAGCAACACCCCCCTACACACAAACACACACACACACACACCACTAGTGGTTAGCTGTTAGTGGTAATGCCTTGTTTAGGGAGAAGGGATAAAACCCTAGCGACTGTTAGTTTCCTACAGGAACAAACAACATAAAGGTTTTAATGGTGTCAATTCTTAAAAATGTTTCGAGGTACAAGGTCTATATATCTGGAAAGCGATTGGGTGATTTGAATTATAAGAGGAATTACTATTAGTGAGACAAGAAAAACCTGGCAATATATCTTCTGTTCCCTGTGTGAATCTGGGACCCAGAGGTAAGGAGTAAACAGCAAGCCTGAGGCATAAGGCAGAGAGTGCTAAGTTAATTTGCAGACACATGAGACTGCCATCTCCTACAGTGGTGAAGGATGCAACTGCCGGAGGAATAAACTGACAGTTAACATGAACACATGGTGACTGGGTGACCTGGGGTAGGGTAGGGTAGGGTTAGAGTAAGGTGGGGTGGGGTGGGGTTGGGTAGGGGGCATGAGAAATGCAGAGAAGTGATTAGCCCAAGTGTGTCTGAGATGAATAGAGATTACTGTAGCTCACAGACACAATCACAACAAAATCAGCTAACAGCTACTTTCGACTGTAGATGAGCCAGGTCATAACTCTGATAACAGGAAGACCGCTCTACAAACAAGGAAACATCAACTCAAATGAGCACAGCCAAGAGTTTATCCATGAGATAAATTGTGGTTCTGGTTTTGACATAGGAGTGGAGTACCTATCAGTTTCTCACAGGCAGAGCTAAGGCAGAAGTAGGCAACAGACTACAAGAGGCCAATACGACCCAAAGCAAGGCTTCCTCTAAGCAGCTCAGGCTGAAATAGAGTCAAACAGATTTCCTGCTCTCACCATCACAGAGGTCACAACGTGGGAAGAGAAATGCAAGTGTGTGTCATTTCTCCATTTAAGCTGAATCACATTTCCAATGAAGTGAAGCTAAGCCGTAGCACTTGATGGAAACACCCTTCTGCTATAGAATATTTCAGTACAGCTTTTAGTGTAAATATCTTGTATGCTGAGATACTGCAGAGCAAGAAATGAGTACTCACACCAACAATACAAACAAGAGGGGAATAATACAAACACAGGATGTGGTAAACAGATTGGTTTTGGCCAGAGGACACACTAAAAAGAAAGGGAAATATGTCGCAAGGTAGACAACTGAAAATGCTACTTTGGACTTGGGTAAAACCCTTAGGAAAAAAATACTGCTGATGTGTAACAGTTCTGCCGTGTACAATGGTAAAACATCAGTTTTGATACTGCTGTAAAATGCTGAATTTTTGTTAAAGAAGAGAGAGTTCTGTTTGTCTGATTGACCAGTGTCACATAAACAGTTCAAACTGCTCAACAAACATTATGGACGATGTTCTCCCATGGTACATTGGGCTAACTGCTTGTCCTGTCTGGTCTCATTACTTGCCAGTGGGTCCCCTCCTTCTTTCACACTCTGAAAATTTGAAAAGGCATCCGTTCCATGCCACTACATCAGTTGCTATGGAAACATAGTGTTTGCCCTCACCACCAATGACATGGCTTTACAGAGCACTTTTTGGTCACTATGGTAACCTAGACTTTGGGTTTTTTAAATACTGTTTATCTTCCAAAAGTCAGAGTTTGTTTAGATGGTGGCAACAGGGAGATTTTATATTTCTGCACTGTAGCATTTGTGTACTTGCTTCACAAATTATTCAACAGCCCAGTTTATTTAATTTCACATGAAGACACAAACTTAATTTGAAAAGAAAAATGTGGGCCTTGGGTCAGCATGTACAGCGTGTGTATGATTATTCCCGACTAATGGAAAAGCTAATTAAAATTCAATTCCCATCATATAGATTACTCCATCACCAGCTACTGCGAAGGCAAGCCAATTCTGTCTTGCGACAGGCCTTAATTTAATTATTTCTATCCTCTTAAGTTTGTCCTCTGCTCTCACTAGTGCTACGGAGAGTCCTTTTAAAACACGCCTGCAAACACACTCTCACACCACGAGTAGTAGACAGAGCCTACTAGAGACTACTAGTCAAGATCAACCTAAACAGTAAAGCTAAAGATGGCTTTCTATGAATTCAGCTCTTCTTTGTCATTTTCCTGCTATACCCACTATTACACGGTCCATTGACGGCCTTACTCATAGCCATTAGATACTCATACATGACTTCATAAATCTGTAAAAAGTAGACATGGCCAATTAAAATCTGCAATGAAATTAGGAGATGGTTTATATTCCCTAAAGAACCAGAAGTAGTAC
Organism: Tenualosa thibaudeaui; assembly: GCA_027481765.1. NCBI lineage: Eukaryota > Metazoa > Chordata > Actinopteri > Clupeiformes > Clupeidae > Tenualosa > Tenualosa thibaudeaui. The sequence continues at coordinate 1,061,313 of JAIFZK010000151.1, forward strand.
ATGCACAATATGCACTATTAGTGTTCTATTAGTATATTAGTGTTGTAGTAAATAGAATTTAAAACATGCTATGTAAAGAACAGCTGAAGCACTGATGCATTAACAACAATGTTTGAGAAACACAAAAACGTGTTTCCAATTTCAAAGCACGCCCAATATGGAAACATGAGTATTTAAGGCTAGCATTCATTGGCAACACATAGATTCAGTGAAGTCTGACTGTGTGTGTGCGTGTGCACGTGAACGCTTTGAGTTCCCTAGGCCAAAGCTCCATCTGTATGACATCCACACAGGGAAAGGTTCCAGAGTTTCCTTTGGCAGCCTCAAACCAAACACACCAATTGAAAAAAAAAAGATGGAAAAAACACAATGATGAAAAAAAGGGGGCTAAGAAAAGTAAGCAGGCCGAGAGCACAAATGTCTCAGAGGAGCCTGACCCACTGCCAAAGCCATGATTAATTCACAGACACACACACACACACATACACAAAGGGGTGCTGCTCTGTGTTGGCTGGTCTTCCACTAGTCTGAGAGAGAGAGGTGGTATCCAGCTCTGTATCTCTCCCCACTTAAGGAGACGATAAACACAGGGCTATGGGGGATGGTTCGTCCGTAAGCGTCTCGCTGTGCTCAGTCCTCTGCACCGTCATCATGGTGGCTCTTGCTCCATCTCTGTCCACCTCTACGCTAAACTTGGCACACTTGGCCCACCACTGGGTGTGTAAAGGAGAACACCCTCACTCTCTTCCTTCCCCATCCACTGCCATGGCTGAATGCCCCTGTGTGTGTGTGTGTGTGTGTGTGTCAGCCTTCACTTTCAGCATGGCCTCATTAGACCTTTGGGCCTACAGGGAACTGCCACGCAGCATTAGGAGGCAAACATGCTAGCTGTGTTTGCATATAAGCAATAACGATAACAGCCGCACGGCTAGATCGACATGACTGGCAGTTTGTGCTGCACACACAAGATGAAATGATAGGAGATCACTCACTTTACAACCTGTAGCCATTCATGTAATAAAGCAATCCTATCTATGGCAGAAAACATTTACAAAGCTCGTCTCAGGAGGGCTTTGGAACAGCGAATATTATGCTTAAATACATCAATACTGGGGGACTAACATTTAGAAGAAGTCATAGAAGAAGTCAAGAGAAGATAGAGTTGTGACTGAGTGTAGCATCACGCTGAAACCCGTGTTAGAAACCACCCAGTTCCATCGGCTGTGTAATGGGGGATCAATAGCGGTTGCCATTATGTGTGTTCATCCCCTGGGCTTAGCACTCAGGAGCTGAAAAAGACGCATTGGCAGTGGAAGGATAATACTGGATCTAAGGAAGAGAAAGAAAACTAATAACCACACAATACTTTAAGCAGCAGCACTGTGTAAGCAGAGGCAGCATGCTTGTTCTGAAAAGGATAATAGAATAATGTACATTTCCAGACAATAGACAAAAGGACATAAACTTACTAATTCAGTAAGTCTATGTCCAGTTATCAATTCAACTAAATCCATCAGCTTCAGATGTCAGGGAGGCTACAGACATAAAACTACAATGTAGGCCCTCTATGCTCTTTGGGCCAAAAACCTTAGGCCACAAAGTTTAATTTTCTCTCACCACAGAAAATTTCTAAATATTACAACAAACAAGCCAAGAATCTTTATTTAAACATTTGGCCTGCCTGAACCAACACAGACATGACAAACAGTCAAATAAACCACCTCACACTACATGTTCCACCACAACCACACTCTCACTCACACTCTCACACACACACACGTGCACATGCACACCCACACACTGCACGTTCTATTGGGTGCCTTATCTCTGGCCATTACACAGGAGAAGGGAGGGGAAAGAAAGAAAAAAAAGATTCCTTCCCTCTGCACTAAACCCATTACACCTCACTTCAAAGCAGTGGCTGCACCTGTTTTATGTCATGGGAACAAAATCCTGTTGCGTGTGTGTGGGTGCGAGTATGTGCATACGCACTTGTGAACGTGTATGCAACTCTGTATGAGTGCTCCTCCCTAGACACAGTTCAGCATGATGTCCTCAGTAATCTATTTACACACTCACACACATGGATCAGACTAGTGCATTGGCGTGCACATGACTTTACTCAGCAGAGAGATCACATTGCATAAGGTGTGGACCTGTGATGCAACAGGTAAAGACTGGCAACAGTTCACAGTGATAAGAGGAATGCCAGCCTGGTTCATGCCCCAAGAAACACAGTTACCTTAGTGTACACTGTTACTCCTAGCGCCTGCCGGAACATGCATCACACAGTCAAGAATAAGAGTGAGAGAATGCGAATGAGACAGGACCAGAGAGAGAATTAGTGAGTTGTCTGGAGGAACTGACTGTCTATCTGGATATCAGGGCCCCAAATTGGACTGGGCAGTTAGACAGGCTCCCATAATGATGCTGAAACATAAGATTGTCTGCTGGCAGCTAGCTCAGATGCAAACACATAATACACACGCACAGACATAAAGGTCTCTCTGATCAGATAGAATGCTTAAGAATAAGAATTTAGCAGCCAGCTTAGTCTGTTGGTCTGCCTGTAAACTTCTGTTCAGCTGATCTGACTGCACTAATTGTTGGACTTAAGCTCCCTTTCAATTAAATTCACCACTCACAGACAAACAAAACAACCTACTGCTTTTGATGAATTCTTACGTTTACCACAAACAATCCACAACACCAAAATCAGGCTGATAAATCAGTTGACAGTTGATAATGACAGTGACATTGTGCTCTGTGACACAGGCCACATGCGGACAGTTGCAAAAGCAATTCCTTAGAATGTGTGTGTTAGGTATGAAAAGGGAACTTACAGAAAAACAGAATGGAATGAAGTGCATTGAAGCGCACAGACAGACGGGCGCACACACACACACACACACACACACACACACACACAAACTCACATGAACCTCCCCAGAGAGAATGCCAGACTGCAGTTCTTTTCTTCCAGTGGACCCAGGGTGCACACTTCTATTGTAAAGCCATGGGGCGGTGTGTGCGTGTGTGTGTGTGTGTGTGTGTGTGTGTATGTGTATGTGTGTGTGTGTGTGTGTGTGTTGAGGGGGTGCAGTGGGCTCTGGCTCCATTTTTGTTTCCTCTTTAAGAGCGAGAGCGAACACACACTGGAGCACTGCAGTTGCAACTCAGGCCTGATGAAACACACACTGACAGCTCCTTTACATTTGTAAAGGCCCCTGCAGCAGCTGTGCTGTGTCTAACACACAAGTCCAACACAGGAGCCCAGCCAGCTGGGCGTGCGAGAGAAAGAGAGAAATAAAGAGAGAGAGAGACTGACTATGTTTGTGAGAGAAAAACAGTCAGGTGAAACAAGGAAGGCAAAAAAAGAATGAAAGAATGACTACCCACTGAACACACATACTGACCTTCTTTCCGCCTTATGGCTCTTGTCAAACAAGGCAGAGCCCAAAACCCCTGTGCTGCATTCATTCCTCATATGCCCATCTACACATCTCCTGCAGCTGCTAGCTCCTGAAATAGCCTTTGGGAATCAGTCCAGGCCTTCTCTCTGGCTGTCTAAGTGGCTCAGACGTGCGCACAGCATCAGAGCAAACGAAGCCTAAACAAAACAGCTAAACACTGGTGTGGACCTAAGACATGGTTAACTATACATGACTTACATCTATCCGGCAAGCCAAGGAATTGTTAGCCTTTTATTGACTTGTTATTGAAATATGCAGTTGATTAATTAATTTAATAACCTAAGGTATATAAGAGGGATGTGGGAGACAAAAAAACAACTTGTACTCCTGTTTCAAGGGAAATGGTTAAGCCAAGCATGTATAATTGTCTTGCGTTAATTAAGGGGAGGTTAAATCAGAAGGGGCAAGAGTTCTGCTTCAGGGAGGGGGGGCGCACAGTTTGGGGGGTGGAGCAGAATGGAGCCTGGGGGATCATCCCTCTGTTTTTGTTGTTGCACCCTAGTCCTGACTAGTTTCCACCCATAGCACAGCCACATTACACACACAATACAATGCTCCCATAGAGCACAAACGCTGTGGCACTGACAGACACTCATGATGCACATCCCAACTCACTGGTCTTTGTCCACAACACTAACTTCTACAGAGCTTCTCCATTACAATGGCAAACTTAGCAACAATAACTCACGTAGACAGCTAGTAGAGAGAAGTCTGGTTTCAACGAACCTAGACATTTTCAGTGATGATGGTTAAAATTCTGACAGAGCATTCACTTAAGCAAACAGACAGCTTTATAGAACCAGCACTGAGTGGGGGCCAAGTGATTAAAGAATACTGTTGTAAACTCTTAAGTGGGTTCAGATGAACAATGAAGGTAATTATCTTGAACACAGGTCAGAGAATATCGCAGTTCTTTCCTAACATGCGTTTTTTATGACGTAACGTAGGCTATAAAGAAAATGTGGCCTTCTGTAAAATCAACCTGTTGAACGTTAAAATGTAAACTGTGTCTGTGAACCACAACTTTGAACGAGAGTCCAGACAAAACGCAGTTTGATTTGATAAAATCAACTTTGCACGGGAAAAAAACTTCATTGAGAGCACGTGATACCTTTCTGCAGCAGCCAAAAATCTGCTGCTCGAGGTAACCCTTTCAAGACAGGGCTTCCCAGTTCCTCCCCTAGTCTGCGATAAACTGGTGTAGGAAATATAATAGTCCTTTTAAAACGCAGTTATGATGGTCCTTCATGTTAGCCTACGTCTGTGCACATCAGCTGAGACAAATGCAAAACATTCTTCTCCACGGACTTCCTGTATTTTCAAGGGTTAAATATTCTAATTCGATTCAGCTGTCTCGCTTGTGTGTAACCAATCCTACGCACATGATTGTTTTATATAGACTGGGTTACGGCGTAACTTATAGTAGATAGATAACTTGCATATTAAAATCAACTCGACTAATTACGCGCTGCATTGACAGGAAGGGCCAATGTGCTTTTAAAAGCCAGTTTACACCAATTTTGCCGGCCGCGATACGCGACATTAAAATGGTTGCTAGTCTTCCTCACATGCACCTCTGCAATGCGACTGAAATTCTGCCTCCCGTTCCATCCATAAACAACCGTGCGCTTCATCAGGTCAAACCAGCAACGAGGCAAGGATTCGGTATTGTAAGGCTTTCACGTGTTTAGAAGATTAACCGCTCAGACACCCGGCGCCCGAAGTCGGACAGGAGTATGCCAGGATAGCAGCCGATCGCGGAACTCTGAATTGTACCTCGCTTGCTGCTTCAATATTCCATTCACTCAGAGGTCAAACGCATTCATAGACCATTCCTGCCCTTTATTTATCACCTAAGTAAATCTGTTTTTATCTCAAATGCATTACCATTGTATTCAGAGGAAATTAGAAGAAAACGTTGGGACCCCCTCATCCGGCTCAGTTCGCTGAGAAAATTAAAGCTCGTGTCCACGCACTATGCTCTAGCAAACGATTTCGGCAAATATGCAGTATTCGTGGCGCAATAAATTACCAAGTAGGCCTAATCTAGTCAATGCATTTGTAACAATGTAGCAAAAATTGTAAAAACAGTGTTCAAGCAGCATTACACATGTGACATCTGGGCAGTTTATAAAAGACGATTCCGTCTGGCAGGGAATAGATCCCCCAGCAGCTGAGCCATGGGCTATATGGCTGTCCTCCTCGCTTTGAATAGGCTACGCGAGCATATGAAGACCAAACAAAGCCGTTCTGATAACTATTAGGCTAGATAGCAACATAGGGATTGCGTTTAACAACCAATAATAAAAACAGCAAACGGCAGTGTTTTAGAGCCTCTGATCAATTCAACACTGGACAGAAATGACCAAATCAAATAAATTAGATCTAATGTAAGCTACAGTAAACCAAGCGAGGCAGTCACCAAATAAAATCAATGCCTATTAAAACGCAGTTAACTTATGACAAGCAAAAGAGTCGAGTCGTTCTGGAGACCTAAAGCCTAATATGACCTATCGATTGTTCTTTAAATCAAGCACTGACACCCGAGAAGCCCTTGATGAAAGTTTATGCATCTAAACAAGCATAGGCTTTCATATGTACCAACTTGGAAAGGTCATTTCCCACATTCCTCTCCCGATCAAATGCTGGAGAAACCAACTTACGTATTTCTTTTGGATGATATTCCTTTTAGGTCTTTCTTTGCTCATTCTGCGATCCAACCGTTTTGCTAAAGAGAGAACTGCCACATGAATTTCTTCCCTTCTCTCTTTTTTTCCTGGGGCAAGCCAAAAACGATTTAAATCCCCGGTCCGCAGTTAGCTCGTCGCTTGATAGACTGAATCCACTCTTCAGTTCTTCTTCCAAGGGCTTGTAGGCTAGTACATGTAGGCTAGTCAGTAAATTCCAGATCACTCGCCCGCGATGAACACAGAAAAGCGAAATAAAAGATTACTTCGCCATAGCATAGTCATAAACAATTCACAACAATAACTTCCATCCGTAAGAGACCACGTCCTTACGCATGCCCGACCCTCTGAAAAAAATCGTGTATTTTGAGCGAATGTTCATGTTCTGACATAAGCTACATCTTGCTCAAAAAGCATATTATTTTGGAACAGAATAAATAAAATAAAAAACGCTGGCGGTCACGTTTTGGCTGGAGCTAGCAGGCAATGAGTGAACTCTCCGGTGGCACGGCTAATCTGAACAAGGCAAGCTTCTTTCTTCCTTAGCCTCTCAGCCTATCACAAGCAACACCATGCTCAGCGCTAACTTTAAAAGGACTGCCTTGGTTAAGGGGCCGTGGTGAATAGTTCCAGCAAGGAACCGAATAAGCGTTAGAGCTAGACACGCTTTCCCCCATACAATTCGACCAATATGAGCTTACATTGAAAAGAAAATGCTTTAAATAGTAATAGGTGTAATACTTGTGATGAACGTTATTTTCAAGACAAATTTAGATATTTCCTAAGGATATAAAACACAAATGACAGAGCGCCCTCTGCAAGTCTCGTCTTCTGCATGTGCTGTATAACACTTCTCTGTTTAATCTCTTGAAGCTGTGACTCGTGCTTGAAATGAGCGCGTGTCTGGTAGAAATGAGGGATTCCCTTTTCCACACGCATTCATGGCCAGCTCCCAAAACCCTGTCACACTCTGAAATGGCTAATCTGCTCTTATTTGTTTTTTAAAGTTGTATAGATTTGTTGGATAGATTTGAAGTAATTTATTTTTAAAGATGGTAGATTAAAACCGAAATTAAATTGTTGTAGCATCATGCAAAATCCATTTGGTACTTTTGGTAACCTATGATTTAAAATGAAACCGTTAAGTTGATCTTTACTGAGAAAACGACTTGAGCGTAAGCGTTCTCCGTTTGTTACTGATATATGGTAAATAAAACAAGCATGTCGGTTCACTTTCGCACTTGATAGCATGTGTGGGGGAGGATACAAGAAGTGCACCGCTCACAGAGTTCTCAGAAAGCATTGTGACTGCTCTGAGCAGGAAGTTGAAAACGCAAAGCTGTAGCGCTGGGATATATTTGCATGTCCATCAAGATGTCATTGAAAGTTTGGCTAGATAGGTTTGATTCAGGATATGTCTTTCATTAGGTTTGCTGGTGTTGTCGTTGGGGAAGTTGGTCAGCATGTTGGTTAGTCATGTGCAGCGGCTCTAGCGGCCCCCAGTCGTGAATAAATGTGTGCGTTATAGTCTGTATAATACTATTGAGTCTGTGTAATACTATTGAGAGACCAGGTAGGCGTAGCCTCAATAAGTCAATAGTAGTCTTCCATCAACCCTTGATCGGTTATTTAACCGCTATGACAGCAAATTGCTTTACCTGATCAGTTACAGGCTAACATCTTCATAGCTTCATCTTTGTCTGCATTGAGTACTGGCTCAGGCCTACTACAGCATGCCACTAAATAAAATGAAATTACATTACATATGCCAATTATTATAATTCAGTACATGCTACTTACAGTATGAGCAACCTGTGTGTACATGGACAGGACCCACCTAAACGCCTTTGAAATGGCCACTGGCTAACAAAATGCATGTCTGTCTCCAGCTGTGTTCTTGAGCAACATGGAGGTCAAATAACACTGTCCTGGACTCTGTTTCTGTGTGAGGGGGAGTATGTGTGGGGGGGCAAGGCAAGACTGATTAAACCCTTCAGCTTTAATAGAGCTAATTGGTGGTTGAGGCAGAGCAGAATGCGTAATTCAGGTTGATGTATGTGTTTGTGTGTGTGAGTGAGAAAGAGAGAGAGAGAAGGATTTAAGGCAAAATTTACAGTCTGTCAAAATGGTTATTCACATCCATATTGATTCTGTGTTGATTGAAATGGAATGAAACAAGAGTCTTTCTCGTTTCTCAGCTTTTCCTTCAAGCAAGCTTTTGCTATTTTTTATTAAAAGTAGAATTAGACAGAAATGTTAATTGTTACACTAACTCTAACTAACGTTAAATTCCACAAACTATAAATAATTAAATAGTTTTGTCTGATTTAGTAATAAATGAGAAGGCAAACTGTTGCTTCGAACAACACATTTAATATTCAAAGCTCACAAGGAGCATCTGTCTGCAGGGCCGTGCTCTGAGACGATACAGCAAGATGGCAATTAGCAGGAAGAAAAGCTTGAGCTGACTGGGGGATTAGTTTGTGTGTGTGAGTGTGTGTGTGTGCATGCGTCTGTGTGTGTGTGTGTGCATGTGCAGAAGGGGCCACAGCAATGAGAGTGAGGTACATATGATCCTCCTCTTGCATGTTTTAATATTAACACTAATAAAAAGACAGTATAACAAGAGGGAATGGAGATTAAATGAGAAACAAAGAGGACCTTTTTTAAAAAAGCATTTGTCGAGCATGCAGGGTTATGGTAGCATTAGATGAGTCCGTTGAAATTTAAATTGTGCAACTCGTTTCATTAAAGCACTGTTAACCCCTCCCCCTCTCATTGCCTTTGTGGCCCCCGGCCCACAGGGACCAGTCCGAATCACAAACACATTTTATTTTACGACTCGCCCCCAGTGGAGATGACTGAGGCCCCGTCTAGCAGCACTTCTAATTGGACTCTAGCACTTCTAAATTCCCTCTGCCCAGAAGTAATGTCCTCTTGAGGAATTGCATCAGGTACACTCCCTTAAGTAAACACCATGATGGGGAGTTTATTTCAGGAGGATGACGAAACGATAAGAAAAGCCATAAGGCCTGAAAAAGAATTTTTCCAAAGATATTCAGCTGTCTTCTTTCTTATATCTTTTAACTACCTTGTTTGGTCTTATTGGGGGGAAATTGTTGATGCTTAATATTAATACCAATAATAATACCAATCTATAGTCTTTTGATCCCATGAGGGAAATTTGGTCGTGAATCGTGAATTAGTGAAACACACACAGCACACAGTGAAGTGAAGTACACACTAACCCGGAGGAGTTGGCTGCCTGCTATAGCAGCGCCCAGGGGGCAGTGAGGGGTTAGGTGCCTTGCTCAAGGACACTTCAGACATGGTCCAGTGGTTGGGGATCAAACCGGCAACCCTTTGTTTACTACCGCATGTGTGGAGCATTCAGACTGTGTCATTGCTTTAAAAAACCACAAAACTACTGAATAGCACTCTTTAGCCTTTAGTCACAGAACACATAATTTCCGTTATACTTAAAGGAGCACATCCCTCTGTGTGTGTGTGTGAGAGAGAGAATAAGGGCTTTAGTGTCACAGGTTGGTGTGAGGCTGGATGCAGCTGAATGGTGTCCTCGGGGAGAAAGCATAGTAAGTTGGCCCTGAGCCTCTTCCTGTGTTGGACACCTGCACCAGACACAAAGGAGCAAGGGGAGGGTGGTAGGGGGAAGGGAGAGAGGGAGGGAGAGAACTAGGAAGAGTGAGTGAACAAGATGGCCATGGTGGTGAGGTGGAGAGTGAGAGCGCTGGCTTCCAGTGACCTCAGTCACATGGAAACAAAGTAGCACAAATAGGCTCTGGCCCTGAAACAGCTGGAGAAGGTCCTGATAGACAGCAGACTGGGTGGTCCATCAGAGAGAGAGAGGGGAAAAAAGAAAGAGAGAGTGTTCAAGAGAGAGTGGCCAAAAAGAAAGCCCAATTACTCAGTGAGGATCTACCGGCGTCTGAAAGGCCCAGTGAGTGGCACGGGCAGGCAGGGGAGATTTAGATTATCCTGTGGGTTAATGCCTCATTTCCCTCCATTAATATGTCAGCCAAATGAGTGAAATGCATTCAAGTCAATTAATGGCAACATGATGTGAAAACATTATGGGTTCAAGCCTGCCTCAAGCATCAGATAAGGTTGCACTGGAGTGCTGGAGTTGGAGTTTTTTGGTATGGCAGAATTTAGCAGCATAAGTGCATGTGGGGGAAGGCCTGTGTGTGAAAAGACAAGAGTAATGTCACCGCTCATACTGTACTCCTTTGAGCTCTCACGGCTGGGCTCTATTTACACTACAGTGATGCACTCTGGTCCAGTACATGAACTTGGGCTGAGGCTTGAGCTTTTAGAGCTGCACTTCTGTACTGTATTTACTGAGAAGCCTTTCATATAATATAGTTGTCTGCTACAGACGTGAGCAAATTGAGTAGTGGGTTAACCTCTCTCTCTCTCTGTATGTGTGTGTGTCTGTGTTTCCTCCTCATTCCCACAGGTCTCTGGCTAAAGGCTTTCTAAATCCACTCTGGTGCCCAAGCATTTAGAGGCCCTGTTTTAATTAATAATTCAGTCTTATTAGCAAAATGGGGAGCAGTGGAACATTTTTTTAACAGACCCTAATGGCCCTCTTAGAGAACAGACACATTTATACAGAGTCATATCCACTGTGTTTCTCTTTTGTAAACGTTTTTGTTTTTTGGGTCTTTGTTTTCTATTTCCTTGGGGGAGCTTCTGAGAACACGTTGGTTTAGCGTGATTAAGCAGAAGGTGATTCTTGAGGGAGGTCTGGTCCATTTGCATCCCCCGTGGGTGCTTGTAATTTAGCTACATATGTCCTGCTTCTAATGGGCTGGAGGGGGAGGTGGGACAGGACTTTTCCTCCATTTTTTTTCTTCAGCAGACCCTGCTTTTTTGCTCCTGCGCTAACCTGGTCCCATTTGCAAGTGAAAAGCTGTGATTGTACTTGAACTAAGTGAATGAGTATGGGCTTGTCTTGAGGAAAGAGAGAGCAGAGAAAGGTGTTTTTATGTGTTTCTCTAAAGCATGTCAGTCTGGGGCCTCCACGCCCCTTAGCCATGGCCTTTAGGGCCTATTGTGGCCATAGAGGCTCAACAGCACAGCAAATAGCCCAATGTGGGCCCCAGGTGACAGCCTCATGGCTGGGGCTCAACACACCAGACACTGGGGCTCTGCTTTTTACCTCACTGAGAATAGAATGTCTGGATTAACTTCACTTGCGTTATATTTGGTTGAATGATTTTTGCTCTCACTTATCAGTAAAGCAGAAAGGATTAATGTGCATAAAATCTCTCATGCTCAATGTAAAATCTTTAAATATTACTTTAAATATTTCTAACATTTCTATTTCTAACATTTTTAAAATTTGCACTGCTTAAGAGCATAATTTAGCTGTGTTAGTTGCATTAATATGATGAACAATTATTATTAGTTCTTAATAACCTCAGTTGTAATCTTGGTCTTCAAACACTGACCTGGAGACTGTGTGTCTATCCAGACTCTGTCCCCTTTACGCCGTGGACACATCAGGGCCATTTACTAGTCAAAGGCCAGTCTGCTGGTTAGCTCTGTGTGCTTTGTGGAGGAGTGTAAACGGATACACGGTGGCCTCACAGCGACAGCCCCGAGCATGCATGTTACACTGGCACTAATCCTTATTTAGGATTCCCCAGCCCCAGACAGATTCATTAGGATTTATTTAAGGTTAACAAACTGCGGAAGAAAGGGCTTAAATGAGCACTGTGCTGAATGCAAATGAGCGCCTTGGTTTGATGCTGGGTGCATAAGAAAACATACAGTTGCCTATTTTATAACACTGTGCTACCAGAAGAGATAGGAAACGAAATTGAGAAAATTAAATGTGAAAATTAAATGATTGATCTTTGATCACTCAGCATATGCAGTGTATGTATGTTTGTGTGTATTCATACATGTAATACATGTATCAATGTATGTATAAATGTGTTTTCAAATCCAAAGGCAGCCAATGGGATATTGCATTACATTTATGTGTTTGTATGTGTGTATGTGTGTGTGTGTGTGTGTGTGTATGTATGTGTTTGACTCCTGTCTTGCTGGAGGCAGTGTCAGACATGGGCTCAGCTCCTAAGCTCACACAAAAGGAGGTGAGAGAGGGAGCTCTTATCTGGGGGAGGTTCTGTGTGCCCGTGGGTATGAGTGGCTCTCCCCAGCACACAGCCCTCTCTGCTGGGCTACAGCCCTGCCACTCTGGCCTCCCTCCACTTCCAGCCTGCTGGAACACACATGTCCTCCCCAGTGGCTCAAGATGTGTTAGAACATAGGGCTGAACTGGCTGAGATTAGGTGGCTATGAGCATGTGTGTGTGTGCATACGCATTGTGCATGAAAAGAACATGACATATTTGTCTGCATGTGTCTGGATAGGGAGTGTTAAATTAATGTTTTTTATTAATCAATGATTCAACATGCGCTTAACATAATACATGCACATGTCTACACTTCTTTGAGGCCTGTATCATTAGTTGACATTGTCCCAACCATCATTTCCCTCATTCTTTGAATGTTAGTCTTTAAGAGTGGGAGTGTGTGTGCAGTGAATGAATGTGTGCTACCTGTCCTTCATACACTGATGTGCCAATCACCCCTAGAGAGAGTGAAATACATGCTGATCTTGGCAGGTGTTGGGTATGTAGGTTAAGGGCACAGCTATCTATAGGCATCTATAGGGAAAGGAATCAGTTGCTGGTATTCCATAGTGACTATCCCATAGTAGTGAGTGGAGGACTGCTGCTCACACATCCCCAAGCATGGAGTGTCAGGCCCAGGTGGAGCTTATGAGAAACACACCATCTGAAGGGGAACATTAGACAGACCCACCACACACCACTTGTCTCCCTGCTGCTGCTACTGCTGATGTTAAAAGCCTTGACTGTTTCTCTGCATCTGTGTGTGTCTCACAGGGAGGCAACACTGGTGCCTTACTGACGCACCCAGTTTGCATTGCGTATGCTGCAGCAATTGGCTTCCACTAGAACCAATGTATCAATGGATCTGACTCCACCAGACGTGACAGGACTGTGCACCAGTGATGGAAATAACGGTGTTAAAAATAAACTGTGCTTTGTCCCATTAACCAATAATCTACTTAATTACTTTGTCCATTGTTGTTACAACACCGTTACCATTACTGTCAATTAAAGCAACGTTACTAGAATTAGGCCCGACATAAATGTGCATGTCACCACATTCTTTTCTGTGAGGCTTCATTACACATGTAGTTCTCATCACACAGGTATCTCATGCACATGAAGTGAAACTGCATGATCTGAGCTTTCCAAAACTGCTACTCACTAGGTTCACGAGAAAATCAGTGATAACTTTCCATCAGAGTCCAATGGAGTTTCCAATGACTTTCCAATGAGCCCAATAATAGGCTGTGAATGCAGCTCTGATGCATTAATGATATGCTGATGATGATATGAATGCAGCTCTGATGCATTAATGGCTCACGCAATATCTTGATCTCTACTCAAACATGGCAAATAGCATGTCAACATGATCAGAACTGCATAACAAAAGAAAAAAAAAGAAGTAACGCAGTAGTTAATTTCCCTGATAACTAGTTACTTTTATACATCACAAACTCAGTTACTAACAGAGTTACTTTTTGGGAGAAGTAACTAGTAACTATAACTAATTACTTTTAAAAAGTAACCTGGCCAACACTGCTGGGCACATTTGAAAACATTAGACCAGTCTGAACAGAGTGCATCAGTAATGCTGCAGGTGTTGCCTCCCTGTTAGGAAGCACTATTCAGAGGATGTGAGCAGCCAGCACACTGTCTTCTGATGGAGCCCAAAAAGAGGAAGGCTCTTCACACTGACTAACTGAATAACACATCAGCACAGTCTTGCCTATGTAGTGATTCAGCACATTAGATAGATATGGCCCAGGTGCACCCCTCTTCTTGTTAAATTCCAACAACTGTCAAATGAAACAGGCTTAATTATATGGTATGATGACTGTGCTTGAGTCTTGCGATTTCTCCAACGTTGGGAGTGTTTCTCAGCCATAAGCCATATTACTGAAGCATGGGAGAGATCAGTTACTCACTCACACTTCCATTATTACCACAGAACTAAACACATCGACCACAATGTTATGACACAGTTTTATTAGAATGGTACACACTTCAGATGACCTTAGTTCTGAGGTTGACTGGAGACCGTTGTGTGTGTGTGTGTGTGTGTGTGTGTGTGTGTGTGTGTGTGTGTGTGTGAGAGAGAGAAAGAGAGAGAGAGGGAGAGAACATTTAGATACAGATAATGATTAGTCAATCCAAAACTAACCCACCACACACCACAAACACACACACACACACTGTCCTGTGTGTTTGTATCTCTTTGCTTGTGTGTGTGTGTCTGTGCTGTAAGCCTGTGATGAAATGGGACTGGAACACTCCTTCAGTGTGGAGGGCTGCAACCTGGTTCTTCAGTGGAATGGAGTTGGTGGAGAAGGGAGGGGAGAAGTGAGGGGAGAAGGGTGTTTCTACCTATTTGTGTGTGTGTGTGTGTGTTGTGTATGTGTGTGTGCATGCATGCATGCGTGTCTGTGTATCTTTTTGATGTTTCTGTCTGTATGTATGTCTCTGTCCGTTTGTGCCTGTGTGTGTTTGTCTTTGATAGGGCAGTGTGGTGGTGTCTGTTGCCATGGTGTGGTTGCCGTGGCTTCCGGCCACTGGATGGGCGTTAGGATGACCTCCACCCAGTAATGCTGTTCAACAGAGATTAACGCCACACAATTTCACACACACACACACACACACACACACACACTTCACACATTTGCATACTACCAAATACACACACAAATCCACAAAGCCATGCCAATTTACTATCATACCAGACAAATCAATGTAGTGTCCAACCGCGTACACACACACACACAGAGCGGAGAGAAAGAGAGGTAAGGAATGTCAATTGAAAAGCCGTCAGCACTCAGCACATGACCCAAGCACTGAGAGTCTTGAGTCAGGCTTCCTGGTGAGGGGAGGGGGAGGGGTCTGCTGGTTGCTGGGGTCCTGTGGCAGCCCTAACTGAAGCCATACCCACTCTGGAAGTCATTAGAGCACAAGGCCAGCCTGAAACCATTACTGATAACATTGATTAAGTCCTGTTGTTTGAAGTGAGGTAAACCCCCCACCACACCACACACCCACACACACACACACACACACACCCACACACACACACACACACACACACACACACACCATCCAAACTCCCTGACTTCATATGCCTGTGCAAGTGTTTTCAGTTTCTGTCTCTCTCTCTCTCTCTCTCCACTCTCCATCCCCATCCTTGTCTAAACCACTAAAAGTCATGTGGTAAGGAGCTGGAAATAAAGTTGCAGAGGAAATGTGATCGCTTTGAAGATGCTGGCACTGGACGCCAACCATACGGCTCATCAAATGGATGTCATCAACCCCAATTATAAAACATTTCCTTTCACAGAGGAGCCTTTGCTATTGTTGTGAGCCATCATGCACTGACGTGGTTGCCAACAGTTTTTCTTGTGTCTGACATAACAGAACACTGGAACCTTTCCTCCTCTCTCTCTTGAGCTCTGTAAGCTGTAGTAGTATTTCAACAAAGATAGGACGTCTGACACTGATGCTAGAGAACAACCTTATCACTGTTTTTTGTCCTTTGCCAGTGGATCAAAGTCAAAGTCAAGTTGCTTTTATTGTCAATTTCTTCACGTGTACTTGACATGCAAAGGAATCGAAATTACGTTTCCCACTGTCCCATGTGTGTACGTGGACAACAGTAAAGTGCAGATGCACAACAAGACAATTCTAGTCCTAAGTTTGTATAAATAAATAAGTGCAAGTAGCTTAAGGCTACTTTTGCCTAGTAGGTATGACAAGACAAGACAGAGTACCCTAAGTACAATACTAATGTAGCAGGGCATGACAAGACAGACAAGGCAAGAGGTGACTTTGACTGAGCCTTTGACTACCAGTTTTGTGCATTTAGAGGTAGTTGTAATTGTGTTTTTAGTGCAAAAGTGCAATGTGCAAATGTCAATAGGCAGTACTTGCCACAGTAGCAGCAGTAATGATAATAATAAGTGGTCCAAATATAAATATAAAAACAGAACAATTAGCAGCTTAGCAGGATGGAATGAGGTTTGATTCCATTAATAGAACTGTATTTCCCTGGAACCTTTTCTGCTTGAAACGTGAACGCATTTCTCCTCCACAGGTTTTAGGTTATGTTTTGTCATACTGTCGTAAATGTATGTGAGCAGAACACCCACTCACACAGATTTACACAGACACAGACACACACAGAGACAGACACACAGTCTTTAATCTAATCTGAGATTGTCAGACATGAAAACAGTCGACTCTCATCTCTCTATGACTGATGTCATTAGTGGTTGGCATAATTCTGTGGAGCTGAGCAAATTACAGCCGTGGAATCCAGAAATCAAGAAGTGGGGAAAACATCCTTACAGAGGCCAATGTCAGATGGGCGGCATAGGAAACAACAATTAGCCCCAAGTAAGCACTGTCATCATATTCCCATTGTGTGGCTGTCAGACGGGAACAAAGAGTGGAGCCGAGAGAGGGAGATGAAAGGACTATTTTAGGAGACCCTAAAGCTGTGCCCACCACTTGACGGCAATGTCTCTCTGGCCAGTCCTACTGTGCGCTTCTATTTCCATTCAAATTATAGCCAGCACAAGGAGGAGGGCAGGCTTCAGTTCCAGCCCACAAGCAAGGGCCTGTGTCTCACTGAACGATGCTCTTTTAACAGTGCCTCTCCACATGACTGCATGGCAATCACAACACAGTCATTCCAGACACTGGTGGTGTTAGGGACATTTGGACTCAGGTGTACAAGTGGATGTGTACAACACAGCAACAACAACAACATTAACCACAACACAAGATAACATTTATAAGATGCACTTTTTTGTTTTGGGTGTCAGAAATTTGCCCCTGGTAATTGCACATAGACTTGGTGTTTATCACATGTTTAGATTAGATCCACACATGTGGAACTATTTGAATTGTGTGCACAGTTGACAGTGCTTGAAGCAGGAAACAGGGAGATAAAGGATTAAGATCGACCAATGATTCTGCCAATGCCAGTGTCTCCTGCCTACAGTCAGACTTGAAGTCTAGGCTTTGTTACTCACAATGCAATGTCTGTTTGTTTAGCCTGAGCGTATTCTTGCACTCTATCCTATGGAAACAGCAGACCCCAGCACACATATCATATCTGATTCATCTACTACCAACAACCCCCCCCCCCCACACACACACACACACCTCAAATTCTAATTCTGCTTTATTGTCATGACTGTGTAAGTGCAATGTTGCCAAAACCTGTGTTTAGAGTAACTCAATAACACAACCCCAACCCCCAACCCCCTTTTCTTGTTATAAACACTTACAAGTTATAAACAAAAACACACATATTTATTCATAGAGAGGATGTTGATGGTCTGCCAGTGATACCTATCCCCACAAACACACACACACACACATGTGCAAGTGCACGCACACACATACACGCACACACACACACACACACACACACACACACACATTCACATACACACATACAGTACATACAGGCAACATATAAATACACTAAGCCAAATAAGTCAGCCTTGCTGTTTAAGCCTTGCTGGGTAAAAGCCTGCCACTTAACCCCCTCCCCATTCCCCGCTGTGCCCCTCAAGTTTGGCCCCATTTTGATGCAAATCAGCGGGGCTGTCACGTATCCCAGGAGCCTCCAGTGAGCCAGCCCTTCTGTGCCTGTCCACAGCCTCCCCGCCCCACCCCCCCACCCCCTCTCACACACACACACGCACGCACACACGCTAAACAATCCCCCCATAATTCTCTTCTTCCCCCTGTCACTCCCCTCTCTCTCTCTCTCTCACCCCTCTTCTCATTCTCCCCAGCTCCAGCTCTCAATGTTTTTCTGTCTCTTTCTCTCTCTTTCACACCCCAACCTCTCTCTCTCCCTCCTGACTTCCCATTCTCTCACACACCCACTCCCACCTTTTTCTGGTCCCTCCCTCTCTCTCTCACCCCCCCTCTCTCCCTTTCTCTCTCTCTTGCCCCCCCCCCCCCCTTGCCTCCTCAGTCTCTTCTGCTCTCTTCCTCCACCTTGTCTTCCATTGTTTTCACCGCTCTAATTTCCTAGTCCATACATCCTTCACTTTTCACTTTTCACTTTTTTCTCTCTCTCTATCTCACAAACACACACTCCTGTTTTCTCTTTCCTCCCTGTCCGAGGTAGGATGATTCATGGCCTCTTGCTGAGAATGACCCTGCTGTCTGCTGCTCTTATCTCAGCCAGAGAGGGTTTGAGTCTCAGGGCATTGGGCAGTTAGAGAGGCTCTGAGTCTCAGGGCACTGGGCAGTTACAGAGTCTCAGGGCACTGGGCAGTTACAGAGTCTCAGGGCACTGGGCAGTTACAGAGTCTCAGGGCACTGGGCAGTTAGAGAGGTGGTGAGTCTCAGGGCACTGGGCAGTTAGAGAGGTGGTGAGTCTCAGGGCATTGGGCAGTCAGGCTTAGAAATACCTCTGCTAGTTTACACCCTTGTACAACTCTCAGCTATAAGTCTCTCAATGTAACACTGATGAGGCATGCTCTTGGCATGTCTAGTTTGCACAGCGTGCCTTTGTTAATAGGTGAGGATTTACGAAACTTCAAATACATTCAGGTGTTGCAACATTCTAAGCCCTACCGTTTTCAAGGTTCCCTTCTTTCCCATGTGTAACTGGTGGCATAAGTCAGTAAGGGATGTAAATACCACTGACTTCTCTTGTGAAAAATGCCCTTAAGCCTGTTAAGAAAGAAGTGTGTCAGCGTAGGCTGGAGGTATATAAGTCTGACGGCTAGGTGTGTTGGTCAACATCTGTTAGAGAGTTAATGTAGCATTCACAAAGCTCCGCTCAACTTACATAAGACCACTTTCATGTTGCAACATTCATATGATTCATATGGTGATGCATGAGTGTGGTGTGTGTGTGTGAGGGAGGTGTTGGAGGTGGGGTTAGTGGGATGGGAAAAAACACCTGGCAGGTGAGGAGAGGGTGAGAGTGATCACCTGAGGCAGGTAGAGAGAAAGTTGAGAGGAAGTCTCAGTGTCTGACATCTTCCCTCTGTACACACACACACACACACACACACACACACACACACACACACACACACACACAGACACTGAGGAGCTGATGAAATGCTGTCATTTGCCTGAGCCTGAAGACACTGAAACTCATTTAGTTGTAATTCGCCTGAAGTCTGTGCTGAAGCCCTAAATAGAGATGATAGTTGAGAAGTGATGTTGACTGGTTTGATAGGCCATGTCTTCTTTTCTTCTACAGGGGATCGCAGTGAAATCAATTTCAGGACAGATCATCTCCCAAAAGATCCTGCTTTCAGACACTCAGGTTTACACAGTCAGTCAAGTCAGTCTTCCTTACTGTTTTCTTTTGAGAGTTGCTGAGAACCTCAGATTACTCAAGTGTATGTGTGTGTGTGTGTATGTGTGTGTGTGTGTGTGTGTGTGTTTGTGTTCAATTTATCTGTCTTCTATCTCAGTGACCTGTCCTGTTTCATTTTTATTTGTTCTTTTCAGTCATTTTCTATGTTCTATTCTCTCACTTCAGGAGTCTGTTCTGTGTCTTTCATATCCTATGTATGTGTGTGTGTGTGTGTGTCAGACCCTTAGTTCTGAAACCTTAGTTCTGTCCTACACTTTACACACTTTACACACTAAAATTTTCTTATATGACCATATGACATAACAATGTAAACACAGGAATTTTAGTCAGTCATATTTTTTATAATGCGAAACACAGCACAAACCTCATTTCCTACATGTATAAATCCTGTTCACATCTATCATTGAATCAGCTATAAATTATTATAAAGTTGTCAGAATGTTTCTTCTGTAATAAAAGCTTGGCAAACATGGCACTGTGAGCACTCTTATTTCTCAAATATTCCACACCCACTCGGTAAGTTAGGAGCTGATTAATGTTGTATTAGCCAGCCGAGTCACAAGTTTTAAACACGCATACACACACACACACACACACACCTCTTTCTCTCTCTTATTCTCCCTCACTTTTTGGTTTAGATATTTTTCAAAGCAATTTTTTCTCCAAAGTGGTGGTCAGGATTACAAAAATGGATGCTTTCCCTCTCTTCTAGCTTCCGAAGTTGTCATGGAGACATAACCTTTCCCAGTTCCAAAGTGTTCCCCAGGAAGTCAGATCATTAACCCAATGCACATTTGCAAAATTGCAGCTCTCCCTCTAAAAGGCTTAATTTGTTATTCAAATTAAAAATAAATTTGCACCAAGATGGTTTTGAGCTGGTAATGTGGATAGTGTGGCAACATTTATTTAATTTGGGATTTGATTAGGGTGAAGAAAGTAATTGGCTAAAATGTTGCAGCATCATGTTATTGCACCATTTCATCATTTGGATATACCATCTTACATTCATGTATCTGTTTCTGATGTTAAAAGGTAGTTTTTGTTCAAGATTAATATTTTTTTATGTTACATCTCCTGTACACAGACTCTCTCTCTCTCTTTTTTTTACACCTTCACCCAATGCTCTTCTCTACTGCTCGTCTCATTCACTAGTCAGGATATGGTTCAGGTGCCTTAGTGAAGAAACAGTGCTGAGGAGGAAGAGCAGCTGAGAGAGCTGGTGGCTGGTGGAGTCTGTGCTCCTGGTAGAGAGTAAAGAGTGTGGGAGGGAGTCTAGAGAGCTGATGAAAGGATAAGAAGAGAGGGTGAGAATTATAAGAACATTTGAAGAGAGAATGGTAAGAATGAGAGAACAAGTGTTGAGTGAGAGAAAGAGAGTCAGGTATGTTGTCTGTGAGCGCAAGGGTATGAGAGAGGGGACAGAGGGAGATTACACCCCCACTCTTCTCCCCCACCCCCACCCGACACACACTCACCCCAGCACCTCCTTCCCGTGGCGGCCCCGGTCAGGA
>JAIFZK010000151.1:1087500-1117500 GCA_027481765.1 Tenualosa thibaudeaui
TCAGTTCTGAGGTGTATGAGTGTATAGGTGTGTGAGAATGGGTGAGTGACTGAGTGGGGAGGTGAGAGAAAGTATGCCACAATTTTCCATTCATCACTTACTTTGAAATTCAATCAGCAGTATTACACTAGTTAACTTGGATACATATCACAGGCTTTGTCAAACTAGATGGCCCGTGTGGCCTAGCCTATTAAACATTAATCCCCAGGGCTGAAGCCAAACAAGGGTAATTTCACAGAAATAAACTTCTCCTTTTCTCCTCTTTCTAAACTTAAGCATTTTCTACAAATCGACCATGCATTGCCTTCAAATTTATCATGAGTATGAGGGAGTGAATGAGTGTGTGTGTGTGAATATGAGGGACTGAGAGAGAGAAGAAGAGTGAAAAAGCACACGCATGTCACACTACACGAAAGGCAATGAGAAGGTGAGCGAATGATGATAATAATAATAATACTATGATGATGATGATGATCAAATGCTCAGTTACATTCCTTGCTGTTATCATGTACAGTTGCAGGAATACAATTCACTGATATACTGTATCATTAAAATGTATGCCATCTGCAGCACAAATGGTTTTACTTTCTCGAGTGCAAACACGCACACTGAACTTATGCTTATACCACCACCTATACGTATGGCTCAGTGGCAGACACCAAAAAATTAGCAATCATTTCTTGGTTGAGAAACTGAGGGTTTCTTCTTCTATTGTTTGGGTTCCATTATAGCATGTGTTTAGATGGGCCACAAAGGATCAGGAGGTGACAGAAGCACGTGGGCATCATTTGACACCGTGCTCTGCGGACTTATATTTTCGGTCAGCCCGCTCCTCATAGTATGATAAACAATGTTTCTTGTGAATGTTCTTGAACACTGTCGCCCAGTTATTGGATTCCAACTTTATTTTAATGTGTGGTTATATTCACATAGATAACATAGACTGAATATTAGACCAATATTTTCGCAACATTCATTGAGTAGATGGACATCCAAATAGTTGGGCAATAACATAGCCTAACGGCAAACATTGTGCTTGTTGTCCATTTAATTTCATTTCTCATGCACTCCCTGAGTCTTTGCCTGCTGTTCAATCAACCCAGCTGTTTTCGTATGGCTTCTTTTTTGCTAGAAGAATGAGATAGGGCTGTCTATATAGCCTACGGGCAAGAAATCGTAAAGGCTACATATGTAAACCTGGATAGATGTATTTAGACCCAAGACATGCCAAGTCAAAGCCAAGCCAAAGAGGCAAAGTCTGAGTCGAGTCTCAAGTCAATAGCATTTAAGTCCAAGTGAAGTCGCAAGTCATTTAATTTTGTGAAGTCAAATCTGAAGTCATTAAAATCGTGATTCGAGTCTGACTCAAGTCCAAGTCATGTGACTCGAGTATTACATCTCTGACATTATACCATGACAATACTGGAGAGGTGTGAGACTGGAGCTTGGAGAGTTACTACAAAACTCACTGTGGAGCATCCATCATGGTTGAGGATGTGTGTTAGGACAGAGATACTTTAGCTGAAGTGAAAAAAGAGTTTGTGTGTGCGTGTGTGTGTGTGTGTGTGTGTGTGTGTATGTGTGTACAGTGAACAGTAGCTGATCCTTCAATGATCCTTCACTGCTCAGTGAACTTCACAGCTGAGTAATGATGAGGAAGTTCAGTAGGTTGTCCTCTTCTCTTCTTTTCTCTTTTCTGCTGTCATCCTCTCTTTGAGGAGGTGGGCAGAGAGAGAGTGAGGAATAAGTGATTGCACCCATATTCCTGCACACTGTCTTATGTCAGCTGGGCACATGTGGTCTTTGAATGAATCCTATCTGTGGGAAGTATGTCAGTGTGGTCGTATGTTAGACCAGAGCAATATGACTGCTGTTAGAGAGGCTTTTTCTCTGTACATCTGTGTTTGTCTGTGAAGTGTTCTGTGTGTGTGTGTGTGTGTGTGTTAGAAGTGTAAGGAGGGGGCGATGTAAGGGTGTGTGTGTGTATTAGCTCATGCTGCACACCATGGTCATGTCTAGTGTTGTTATGTGATGGGTATAGCTCTCTCTATCTCTCTCTCTCACTCTCTCACTCTCCATCTCTGTGTCTGGGAACAGTTTTCTCTTCTCCTGCCATTAGCACTGAACATACAGCTCTGATGGGAGTCTGGCCCACTGGCAGGGGATGAGAGGAAAAGGACACACACACACACCACACACACACACACACACACACACATTCTCTCTCTTTATGTTGCACACACATTCTTCCTCTTTCTCTTTATGTTACAAACGTGTGCACAAACACACATACACACACACACACACAGAATGAATGAGAGAGAAGGGGTGGGGGGGGGGGGGGGAGATTTCAATGAATCCAACTCCTCCTCTTAGTGGGCGCCATGTGGCAGCCTCTCACAACACTTTTATTAATTTTGCCTGGACATTGTGTGTGTGTGTGCGCGCCTGTTTGAAGACCCGTTTGATAAAATCGATGGGTGATTCCACAGGCTACTATGCTATGTTCGCAGTGTGCCACCAGTGTGTGGAGGCAAACAAAATTTTCGTTGGAGCAGATGGGTTGTTTTCCAGATGAACTGAGATACCTATCCTTCACGCTTCAGAGATTATCATTTCACAGAGCTCTTGAAAAATCTAATCCCACATCAGCAGATTTTTTGGTTGCCCTGGGCATACCTTTGCCCCTCACCGTGCCTGATCAGGTTAATCTTGATGGAATGTTAAGAAACAAAACATTTCACTTTTCTTTGCATCAGAGTTGCAGTCTGTTTTCACATTATGAACAAAGGACAGAAAAAGGCAAATAATGACCATCCAACAGTGTAGCTGATGTAAAACTGTTTTATCATTGACATGCAAATCTTTCAGTCCAAGATGACAATATGTTGACTGTTAATGAAACACTGTATGTCCTGTCTACAGAGAATATCCACTCCTAAAGAACATGGAACGCTTGAATGCATGAAAATGATGTGCTAAGTCATCAGATGGGATAAATAAATCATATTTACAGCACTTTGACCCTTATAGTCTTCTGATCTTCCATGACCATTGTCAGTTTCAAGCAGTGGTACTGCAAGAGGCACACAATATGTGAATTAAAAAGACTGGTCAGATGTCTACTGCGCGTTAAATGAATAGTTGTAAAAATGTCGTGAGGATTTCTGGTCCTCTTGTAAGCTGACCAGGAGCTCAAGGACTTAGAATTACCAGCTAATTTCTCATGTCTAGAGTGATCCTTGTAGAAGTCATCAGGCTGGGCCCAGTGACCACACAGGACTTTCAAATCATGTTTTGAATCCATCTACAAAGCATGTATAAAATACAAGAGTTCAATATTGTCATTACAGTGTCATACCAGTGCGTGCTTCATTTGTGTCACACGAGGACTGAGACTTAGAGCTGAGCAGCAGAGCAGGGATGATTCAGCTGTTACTCTGACCACGCAAATCATTTGAATGATTCGCCAAAGAAAGTTTGTACGTATGTGTGAAAGTGTGCATGTGTGTGTCTATATTAGACATAAGAATAGCAATAATCACTGTCTGACACTGTGACTCACTAAGACAGCACAGCTCAGACGTCCTAGAGATGTATCCCCACCTATGAGACACACTGTGAGCGATTAGCAGAGACGTCATGATCAGCAGTGACAACTTCTGTATGACAAATCACAATCATGTTTGGCCTGCTTTGAAGTAGCAGAGAGCTTCAAGTGATCTGAACTAAATGCACATGATGATGTAAGTGGTAAACATCCACCCCCTATACCTTCAATAATCGTACGGCAACCCACCTTCTCTGTCAAGCTGCCTGGAAAGGCCTTCATCTTGATCCAGGTCAGTGAAGCCCACTCATAACAGAATACCATGTCTTTTTGTGCCGCTTTTTAATGCACCCATTAACAGATACACAAAACACCTTTACGCATTTTCGTTTTTTTAAGAGAGACAAGTTACTACAGCCATATGAGAAACTTCTACAAAATCTCCACTCAACAGAAATTCACATGATCAGGCAGCAGCACTTAAAAGGATACACTTGCCAGGGGTGTGGTAGATTTCTTTGCGTTGTGATTGTAATTAGCTCTACAGTACCACACTAGCGCAGCACGATGTAAAGACTGCGAAGTGACTGAGTCACTCTTCTCTCTTGTGTGATTGGCCAGAGCCAACCAGGCAGGACAGAAAAACAGTGTTGTGTGTGTTTCACAGGTTTGTCAAGCAAATTAACAGCTCGTACACGAGACTCATGTGTCATCTAAAGAACAACACTAAACAAACTCGTGTCACTTGAGAGTGACAGGCAGCAAGTTCAAGTGAGACCATCCATGGAGGAGTAGCTTCAAATGTCATTCTTCTGAAAGGGACGGAAAAATAAACAGATTTTTCCTGAGGACCCAGACAGCGATTTCTGTCTGCTGTGATGTGAGCGTCTGTCTAGGAGAGGAGATT
Source organism: Tenualosa thibaudeaui (assembly GCA_027481765.1). NCBI lineage: Eukaryota > Metazoa > Chordata > Actinopteri > Clupeiformes > Clupeidae > Tenualosa > Tenualosa thibaudeaui. The sequence goes on from JAIFZK010000151.1 coordinate 1,091,958, forward strand.
GACTAGGCCTTGTGCCAGCCCCCTAAATGGTTAAGTGCCTGGAGTGCCAATGCATCTGGCACAGTGACAACTGGCACGGAGGCTCCCAGTGAATTACATTACTGTCAGTGCACAAATTACAAAACCAAACGCGCAGGCTCAAATTATACTTTCATTTGGACAATCCAGCAGAGAGCTTTTCAGTCCGTGTGATAAATGTAAGCATTTAGCTAGGGAACACCAGGACAAAGCTAGAGTTCCTCCAAGACATGATAGGAGCGTGAGCCAATTTCAACATCTTGCTTTTCACATCTCTTATTTTAATCTTTTTTATAATCATTACAAAAACAAAACGATTTCATTTCAAATCTAATATTGACTTCTTTATCATACAAGACTTTTTTCAGTAAACTGTATGGAAAAGCATTTCTCTTGAGGGGGATAAAAGATCTTAGAAGATATTAGTGTAAAGAACAAATTATTTTTCTTTGTTTATGATGATAAACAATGTGAGAATGACTGACTTGTGCTCATTTGCTTGATAAATGAGGGCCATTGTCTTGTAACACTTTATTTTGTAGGTCATACTACCAGAGACTGTAATAGGTGGGGACACATTACCTCAAAAATGCCCATACAAATTTTTTACAGCATTTTGTAATGTAAAGATTACGGAGTTCAGAAACTGGAAGTCCTACAGTGCAATAAAAGTAACCAATAACATTGTTGAATGTGGCATGATTGATGGTTAGTCTCTTCTTTACTCTCTACATCACCATGGTAATAGCCTGGTGAATGTAGGTACAAGTGCAGTGAAATTAATACTGCCTTTTTAAGCATTATTCAAGTGATCTAAAATATTTACATCGTTCAGTTCAGATTTAAACAAGGCCTTGCACAATGTACTTAAGTCAGTATGACACCCCTCTAGAGTTATGGATGTCTTCCCAGTCATTTGAAGAGGGGCTTGATCTTGTCAAGCTGAAATAACTATCTGGAGGGGTCACCAAGATGGCTACAGAGTGAAAGGATTTGTCCAGAAGTACATCTTACAGCAGTTGTTTTGCAGCTCTTGATTACCCGTGTGAGTTGATGTTTGTTGGTGTGTTGTCACAAGATGTGTGAAATTGAGGGAATGTGTTGCCTATTATCGCTGAGGCCAGAATCACATCTGAGCTCTCAGCCAGTGCATAAGTCCCTGAGAGGGGAATGGTTACAGAGGCTGAAGTAGGAATGGATGCATCTTTTAATGAGATCATTTGAGTTTCTTGTCAAAATTTAATTAACTTAAAACTTGCTCTGTACTCACTGCTACTAGCAAAACGCCTAACAAATTTGAGGTCAGTTGGATGAGTGCTTCAAGAGATGTATGGAACAGGCAGACATGTTCCATGTTCCTTGCATATGGAAGCAGACTGGTTGATATGTGCGTGTGTCTGCGTGCATGTAGTTTGTGTGTGTGTGTGTGTGTGTGTGTGTGTGTGTGTGTGTGTGTGCATGTGTGTGTGTATGACAGAGAGAAAGACTCTCATGTGTGTGTTTTTTGTGTGCACATAGAATGAGACTTCTAGGAGAACCCCATTACATTACCAACATACCACACACACACGCACATCCACATCCACACACACAAACACACACCCACAAATACCGTGGTTCACAGATGTCCAGTTGTGGATCATTAAGCCAGCAGTTTTGCTAGTGAGGGGTGTGGCAAACTGAAGCCTGCAGCTGTATGTGCGTGTGTGGGTGTGTGTATTGCTGTGAGTGTGTCTATATAAGTGTGTGTGTGTGTATGTGTGTGTGTGTGTGTGTATATATGTGTGTGTGTATGTGTTTATGTGTGTGTGTGTGTGTGTGTGTTCGTGTTCTACAGGTGCACAAGTCTGTTCCAGACGGAAAAGGAACATTAGCCCTCAGGCTTTTAGGCGAAAGGGGCTGTTTCAAATGCAAATCACCAGCTATCTCAGTTACTTAGGCACGCACACATACACACACACCAGAGGTGGAAGTACGTCAGTAAGTCACAAATCAGTCTCAAGTCCTAACACTCAAGTCTGAGTTAAGTCCCAAGTCAAGACCAAGTAGACCAAGACCTGTCTGTTGCACCTGACCCAAGTCTGTTGCACCAAAGCCAAGTTCCAAATCCAAGTCACTATTTTTTTTAAGTCCCTAACAAGTCACTTTGTAGTCTACACCTAATAATGGCATTGGCAGAAAGCAGACAGTATGCCACAATATTCCATTCATCACTTTGTACTTTAAAAAGCAATGTTTAATGTGCAGTATTAAACTAGATAGTGTTACTTAGATACCAGGCTTTTGTACAGGCTACAGGCTTATACAGGCTTTTGTCAAGACCACCAGGGCTGAGGGCAAACCAGGGTAATTTTACTCTTAAACATCTTGATCTAATATAATATTTTTCAAACTATAACATTTTTTAAAATTTTTTTACAAACTGAGGCATTTTCTACAATTCTGACATGCACTCCATTCAAATTTAACATGCGTATGAGTGTGTGAGTGTGAGGGATTGAGAGAGACACAGAGAGAGTGTATGCATGTCACACTACACAAAGTCAATGAGAAGGTGTGTGTGTGAGTGTGTGATAATAATAAAAATAGGATGGTAAAATACTCTGCATACTGTGCTGTTTTCATGGACGTTTGCAGGAATACACTTCACTGATACATCATTATATCTGCTGTATCTGCAGCTAAAATGGTTTTACTTTCTCGAGTGCAGAAACACACACTGAACTTATATAATAGCGTATAACACCACCTAAATGTATGGCTCTATGGCAAGCACCAAATAATTAGTAATAACTTCCTGATCGGAAAACTTGCATTTTCTTCTTTGTTTACATATAGATGTGCTGCAAATGATCAGGAGGTGACAGAAGCACATTTGCATAATTTGACACAGTGCTCCACAGACTTCGGCGGCCTGTTGCCAATAGTTTGACAAACAAAGTTTCTTTTGAACATTATTGAACACTGTTGCCCAGTTAATAGATTCAGTGTTTATGTGTGGCTATCGTCATGGAGCAGCTGGCATAGACTAATTATGATTAATATTTCTGCAATATTCATTGAATGGATGGACATCCAAACAGTTGGACGTTCCGTTAACCCAGCTGTTTTCGTATGGCGCCAGCCATCAGCAGCTCTTTTTTCCACTAGAAGTGATTAAGATAAGGCTGTCTAGTTTACAGGCTGGAAATATATTAAATAATAATATGAAATAACTACATATGTAAATCTGGATAGGTCTATTTAGACCCAAGACAAGTCAAGTCATTACAAGCCAAAGAGGCAAAGCCTGAGTCAAGTCAAGTCTCAAGTCAATAGCACTCTAGTCCAAAGTCATGCTTAACTTTATCTAGTCAATACAGAAGTCAATAAAATCGTGACTCAAGTCTGACTCGAGTCCACATCTCTGATACACACACACACACACACACACACACACACACACACAGCTTTATTACTTTATAATCATTGGAAATTTGTCTACTTAGCAAGAGCTTATATGGATTTGGCTGTTCCTTGCTCAGTTCATGTTTGACCAGTGATAACCATGAAGGCTCACACCAACATCTAGCTAGTCATGTACATCTACTTTAAGCCAATACAACACAACATTAGAATACAATTGACTTTTTAGAGCAAAATCCTATTGAACTCCAGATTAATATGGGTGGACCCAGGCTACAGTTGATGTATTTTTTACCATCAAAACTTTGTGTTTGCATGCTCATGTGTTATCATTTGTAGCCAATAGCCTACATTTATGTCCCTGAGCAGAATGTTCCAAGCTGCATTGCATTTAAACATGTCAGAGGCTCAAGAGACTGTGGTCACAGCAGGGTAGAGTTAACACGGAGACTGGGAGTATGTAGATAGGTGGCATAGGTGTGTGTGTACATATGTTTGTGTGTGGGAGAGAGAGAGAGAGAGAGAGAGAGAGAGGGTGGAGGAGGGCAGAGATTGTCAGCATGTGATGTAGTGGTGTACAGGCCAGTGTGGGGGTTAAAGGAGTGTGAGGGCATTTGGGTTAAACAGTGAGCCTGAGAGAGGGGAGACTTTCCCAGGGACAATCCCCAGAGGAGCCCACTGGACCTGATGGAGCTAACAGATGACATACAGTCAGTGTGTGTGTGTGTGTGTGTGTGTGTGTGTGTATGCTCATGTAACCTCCAATCTCCCTATACATAACCTCACAAATGTGCAAAAGAACTGGAGGGAAACTGCTACACACACACACACACACACACACACACACACACACACACACTTTGTCTTTCTGTATCTCTCAGACTCATATAGTGCCAGGACACAGAGCGCCTGACACAGAGCTGATTGGTCTGACACATGTCTGGGGCCTCTGCTGGGTTTTATTGAAAGACAGAGAGTCTCTGTGAGAGCAGCGATATCTCTTTGAGGACACCGAGAGGATTCTTTAGAATGCTTTTGGACTGATCTTCTTGGCTCCATCTATTTGGCTTTGTCATGTGGAGAAAGTAGTCATTTGAATGCAGCCAGCATGAGCAGTCTGTGCCTCATTCTGCTCTGTAAGGTTCATGTTCATTAATGAAGTCGGCCAATCTAATGTTTCAAACAGTGCTCCGTCCTGCTCATTGTCTTATTTCAAATCAGTTGTGGATTAGAGGAGAGAAATCCATTTGCGTCCCTTAATCTTCTCTAAATAAAGCAATCCTGTCAGGGGATTTCATCAAATCTGTGATGGTTAGATATGGCTGGTTAAAGCGCTAATAGAGGCTGCTTTGTGTGGGGCCTGAAAGGCTCTCTGATGAACGGCTCAGGGCAGGAATCATGGGATGCCTTCAGTGGCATTGCTCCTGATATTGCTGTCCTCATTTGGAAGTCATCTGCCATGTGCAGGCCTTTCAAAATTATCTACAATCTGGCACAAGTGTCTACAGACTGGTTTATAAAAAGAAAGAAAGAAAGAAGGAAAAAGAGAATGAAAGAAAAAAGAATTAAGAAAGAAAGAAAGAAAGAGAAAATGGCAGCAGTGTGTGTGTGAGTAGCTGATTTGGGATGGCCTGTCATAATTAGCTAGTGTCTGGCTGAGGGAGAAACTTGCCAAAGGGGTCACTCACAACTTGTGAGCAGCGTGTGTGTAGTGTGTGTGTGTGTGTGTGTGTGTGTGTGTGTAAGTGTGTGTGTGTGTGAGAGAGAGGGAGAGAGAGAAAGGAAGAGAAAAAGATTTCACTCAATCCTACTTTTCCTCTCAGTGGGAGCTATGTGGCAGCCTCTTCAACACTTGCATGTGTGAGTAGGTTCTTAGTTTTTAGGGGTCACACCATGGGTCCAATATCTTGGTTTAAACACACACACGCACACAAACACACACACACACACATCAAATTAAATGTTTGTAAAGATCAAAAATGATTAGATTCTTGTGTAACCATACTGATCAGGATGGCCTGGATGCTAGCTATTGTAGCCATATATAGTAGATTATAGTAGGCCTGGTTAAAGTCATAGTAGACCAATATAATACAGTAGACTATAGTAGGCCTGGTTAAAGTCATAGTAGACCTATATAACAGACTATAGTAGGCCTGGTTAAAGTCATAGTAGACCTATATAACAGACTATAGTAGGCCTGGTTAAAGTCATAGTAGACCTATATAACAGACTATAGTAGGCCTGGTTAAAGTCATAGTAGCCATATACAGCAGACTATAGCAGACCTGGTTAAAGTTATAGTAGCCTTATATAGTAGACCAGGGTTTTTCCCTCTGAGAGCTACTTTGATAAACTCAACCTGGCCGAGAGCTACTATATTTTATATTGCTGAAAGGCCTACAGATAAATGTTAACATCTTTTACCATCTTACACACACACTTACAAACACTCATCTGAAGTCTTATCTAAATGTGTGGTGCCTTTATTCTCCATAGTTATATCCAAATCATGTATGCACTACCAATATCAATTCTCATCAGAGAGCAGTAAAACTTTGGACTTGATTTCATAGACATTTTAACAGGTTTAATACCTTCTTTGAGTGCATTATGAGATTTATTTACATTTTTTTACATTTCCTTTGACCCTTTGAAAAGCTACTCTTAAGCAGATGGTGACCTACTCATAGCTCCCAAGCTACCTGTTAGAGACCCCTGTAGTAGACTATAGTATGGTAGTATAGTATGGTTAATGTTATAGTCGGCCTATATAGTGGACCATAGTTAAAAGTGATGGTAGCTCTATAGTACACTATAGTAGGCCTGGTTCAGCCTAACATGGCCTATAAGAGACAGCCAAACTGCATATCAGATGAAGACTTGTTAAAGGATGCCCCCTAACACACACACACAGGGTTAGGAACATATCATCTGTCAATGAGGAGAGCCCAAATAACTGCACTGAGACCAGGGCTGCATTATGGCCAATCAGCTCTGCAGCGACTAACGGAGGAAAGTGCAGTGCTGTGACTGAGGGGAGGGGGCTGCTGCTCAGCCAAACACGGCTGGCCAACAATGAGGAAGAACAGAGATGAGAGAGAGACAATCATAGACAGACAGTTTCTGTTTGAGCTAAATATACCCCATGAGGCTAACCTGCCACCAGTTTAACGGCCTAGCATGGAGCCACTGCACTATTACAAACTACATCTGTGATGGCAAGATGTCAAAGACCGTATTCAGGAGAGTTTGATTACTTTTGTAATAGCTGTTCCCAAAAGGTTTCCAGTTAAACATCCCATATGTTATCCTAGTGTATAATAATGTAATGTAATATGAAGTAGTTTGGGAACAAAATACAATGTTCAAGCATTGCTTTTGTTTACATGGCTGAAATGGTCTGTAAAGGTGTATGTCTAAATCTGTGTTTCATGAATTTCTGCTTGTCACAAAACTCCTAGATCCACTTCCTGGCCAACATTTGATAACCAATTTAAGTGACATGCCTCAAAGATTTGTTTAAACAACAGCCTCTGGGGACAAATTCTCTCTGTTGTGTCACCCATTGAATAGGACAGCTTAATTGTTGCCTAATCAATATGTCATTGCAATTTGCATGGGCTGTGTGAGCTGCTTTAGCGGGTCCTGTGGGCTCCTCTGGATGCAGGCGTGGGAGGAGATTAGCATTAGCATTAGCATTAACATGCTTGCCATCCTTAATGCCATCCCTCTCACTGTTGGCCTTCACCACAGATAAACACTATAGCTGCTCTTCGCCTTGAGAAATGCATGCTTGAAGCTTGCTGATCTCCAGAGGATTATTGTCCACTTTGTAGGAGGAGACACAGCTGCTGTGGCATAACATTTTGTGTATTGACAGCCACACCACAAACAATCTCAATTCAACAGTGCCACTTTGGTGGAAATGATCTGTTGACTTTAACACTAATTGTCTTATGTAGCTACACCTGTCTCTTTGGATGATTGCAGAACATATACAGTCTCATTTCAGAATCAAGAGCAGCAGTTTCAATACATATTTAGTTTCACAGCTTTGTCATGAGACATGTTGGTTATAGAGGATCTAAGAAAAGGCTTTTCACTCACCTTCTATCATTCCAGCTCACTGACAGGCTTAATGGAATCTCCCCTCCTCCAAAAGGCCACATATAATTACACTGCAATAATGATTGTCTAGCCATAGTTTAGGATGGTGACTCTGGATAGTGAAATTTAATTTTGGTCTTTGCCTGATGCATGATGTTTTTAAATTAAGCAATTAATTCAAACCAATCATGCTCAATCAGGAGAAATACTCTCAGATTTGGATAGATGAATATTGAATCTTGCTGCTGGAGTCTGAGGACAAAGTGTAGGCTACCATGCAGATGGAGGCATTAGCCTTGTGGTTATGATAAACAAGAACTGAGTTACCATGACAACAAGTAGAGATTTTTATTTTCTCCTCTTCCAGAGAGGAAATGTTGGAATTTAAACGGTTTGTTACTCCTTAACTTGCCATGAAAATACATTTTAGCAAAAACAACTGTTTACCAAGTTAATCAACCATGCAATTGCACATCGCATCCACTTGTAAATAAGATTTCCATCTGGGTGTACAGAGTGTTTAGGCCAGGCAGACAGTCACTGTTCATTCTGCAATTATACACCAACAGCTGGTGAGTGGTGTTCACCTGTTTCAGACCTTCAGCTAAGCCAAAGCATACCCACACCTTTTCACAACCATGCTTTTGTTAATCTCTTGAGAAACTTTGATGAGGATCTAGGGCTGTAGTTGTGTCTTCCGGGTTTTTTTTTTCCATCAGACGCCTCCTGAGTGGTGAAACCACTGTAAGACCGAGGTCCAGCCTACCACCAGCTTCTCCCACATCAATAACATAGAATGTTATTAGATTAATTATTCTACCTAAGTGCAGGAGAGAGAGGAAACTCTTGGGTGCAGTGTTTGCATAATTTCTTGACTTCATGATGAGTACCATTAAGATCAAGGATTTTTAAAGATCAAGATTTTTTTTTACCATTCAACTGCTGCCTCGGTTAACACAGATGGTCAGAGATCACATCTTGGAACACATAATCAGGAAAGGATGAAAGTGTCCTGTCTGTGTAGGTCCTTTTACAGCAAATGCAGCATGCAGCAGAAACATTCACCAGCAGACCACTTATCACATGCAAAATAGTGGCAAACTGCTGAAAGCAGTGGGTAAATAGGCCATAATCCTGTGGAGGCTTTCAAAACAACTTTAAATGCATCACATGAGAACTACATGAGCTTTAGCCTCATCGGCAAAAACAAACAATTAGTCACATTTCATGCAGAGGCAGGTGAGGTATGTAGAAGTGTGGTTTGTCTGTGAACCTCCCCTGTGGTTCATTTCTGTGAACTACCCTTGGTTAGATCAGAAAGGGCCAGAGGAAAAAAACTGTCTTGGTAAAGACTGTCTGTCACATTTTTGCCTCCTCTTAGCTGTGACCATCTTTACTAATACCTTAATTTATCCACCAACTTGGGGGACTTTATGTGTGTGTGTGTGTGTGTGTGTGTGTGTGTGTGTGTGTGTGCGTGTGTGTGTGTGTTTGTGTGTGTGTGTACATGCACTTGTGTATGCCACGTGTGTACGCAAGGCACTACTGTTTATTGGTTTGTGTGTGTGTGTGTGCACGCTCACATGCATGTGTGTGCCTGTGTGTGTGTGGAGGGGGGAGTGGGGGTAGGGGTTTTATGGTCACATATCCTCTGTCTGTTAAATGTGTGGCATTTTTACAGTCTCATTTGACTTGAATGGTCTCTAATACAGGAGGCCAAGTAACACTCCTCTTATTTCCTCTGTCTGACCCTTTGGAGTTAAGAGATTCTCTGCCATTAACCATTCCCCTTCCTAACACCACACACACACACCACTAACTGTGCAAGAGTCGGATGCAGTGAAGTACATCTCGCCACAAGCTGTTGTATGATGGGGAAGAAGTAAAGGCAGAGGGAGGATGAGACACAACAGGACAGAGAATAAAAAGCCTCCTGAAGCAGACATGGAAAAGAGGGGTTAGGTGTGTGTGTGTGTGCGTGCATGCACACTGGAATTACAGCCTGCAAGTGGGATTACAAAGCAGTACAGCAGGAATGTCATTCATCTGTACACTCCAAACATACCATGTCTGGATATAGAGATTATAGTCTCTTAAGGTCATTCTCTGATGCTTCAGATTCACTGACAGACAGACAAAAAACACACACACACACACAGACGCACGCACGCTCGCTTGCACACACACACCAATTTATATACAGTATGCACAGTGATATATTAAATGTTTTGCTACTAACAAGCAACACACCTAATATATCCAAAGATTCTCAACACACCCGCTAAGATGTCTTGTAGCTCTCATCTGTTCTAATCTTTCCCTGCTCAGCTGTTTTCCATCCTTTGTCTTCTCATGCCAGGCAAACATTTACATTTACACTTTTATCCAAATCGACTTGCATTTTGTCAACTATCAATTATTCTGGGCCAGTCTCCCCTACAGCAACTTAGGGTTAAGTGCCTTGCAATCGTGGCACACACAACCCTCAACTTTCCAGGCACACTTCTCCTCAAAGCACACTCCCTGCTCCATTCAAACTCTCTGTCTGTCTCGCTTTCACCTGCACTACAGGCAATAGTCTCATCTGTCTCTCTCACCTGTACTACAGATACTCTCATCTGTCTGTCTCTCCCATGCACTACAGTTCATATTCTCACCTGTTTGTCTCTCTTTTACTTGTCCTACAGATACTCTCAACTGTCTGTCACTCTCTCACTTGCACTACAGGCCACTGTCCCACCTACCTGTCTCTCTCTCACCTGCGCCATATTCCTATCTTTACATATCACTGCCATCATTTTCCTTAGGACTCAAGACTACATAAGCTATCACCTAACTGTGAGGTACCAGATTCTTAGACAAAGGAAATGGTGAGGAGAGGTGTGTATGTGTGTGTATTTGTGTGTACAAGTGTGTGTGTATGTGTGCACGCACTTGCGTGTGCGTTTGGGGATAGTGGATGGGGAGTGAGTGTATTGGTTTATTGACTGTCTTTACAGCTGGCAGACTAGAGATGAAAAGGGGTGTTACTCAAGTGGTGATTGCACTTCACAAACAGGGAGAGAGGAAACAAAAGAGGTCCGAGCCTTCCACCCTACTGCTGTTTCTGCCCCCAGCACTCCTGATACCCCACCCCACCCCACCCCCACCCCCACCCTTCTTTGGGTTCACTAGCCTGCAGGCAGAAAGACAATGCACCAGAGACCTCATCCTCAGTTGAATGAAAGTGAAGAGTAGACTGTTGCTGCAGTTGAAAATAAGAAAAATATAAGTGGTGTGTGTATGTGTGTGTGTGTGTGCTTGTGTGTGTAAATGTGTGATAGATAGACAGATAGATAGATAGATAGATAGATAGATAGATAGATAGATAGATAGATAGATAGATAGATAGAACATATTACAGAAGCAGAAGTGTATGTGGTGTGGTTAAACTTACCTGTGTAACCTTCCCACCCCAAATGTATTCCTCTAATGGTAATCCCAACCCTTCTTGAAAAAAGTGACAAGTGAAATTTTCGACTTGAAGAGATAGCAAGACGTAAACAAAAGGAGGACATTCTTTCGCATCATCCTCCTTTTAATTTGATTTGTCAATTCATTTAAATTGAAGTCATGAAATCAAAAAGGGGGGAAATTACATAAAGCTGTGCAATTCTGGCACCAGCAAAGCCCTCACAGAGTCTGTTTCCTCTACTGTCCTATTTTAGCCAGGTTATAACCAAACTGAAACAACCGCTGCATAAAATAGACGACTGCATTAGATACTCTGCTTCAGGTAGATACGCTATATTCAAATGAACTGAATAGTGACAAAGATGATCTGCATGAGAGTTGTTAGTTAACATGTCACTTAATGGGCCACCCCCAGAGGAGCACCTAGTCGATCACGGATGTGTAATTAGTACCTCTCTGGCCTACATCTGAGTCAGAATTCTTTGAATAATGAGATTTCACAATCTGTTGGTGGGTTTGCAGGCTGCAGGTGTAAAGACTGACATGTGTAAATGAATCTGGAGGCCATTGGTCTGATATTTCAGTCTTCTCTCTAGACCTTGGAGGGCCTTTTGCTTTATTCACGTACAAGCCACAACCTGCCCACAGAGTCTTAGAAGCATCATCTTAAACTACAACATCTACATGTAAAGCTGCTGCCCCTCACTCTTCATTCCTGATTTAAGGTATTTAAAGGTCTTCACAGTGATTTTTTATGTCATGCTGCTTTGCTGCAGACATTTTCACTTCAGTATTTACTGTTTTGATTGTGGAGCTTCTTTTTCATTACCATAGGAGGAAATGTGACTTGTGTGACTGAAGTGTTGTTGAGTGTCTGGTGCATAGTCCTCTCTACACCACTCTGCCTCTTTGTTCTTTTCTGCCCCTAATGATGTCTGTATGTCTGATTAGAAGCCCTCACTCAAGAGAATAACAACAACAGAATCAGCCCCCCGATGAGATAGCTGTCCATCTTAGGGCATTCATACACGCCTCATGCATATGTGTGTGTGTGTGTAATCACATTTGTGGGCTTGGTTTGTGCATATTGATGACTGTTTTTGCATTATGTGCCTGTGAGTGTGTATGTGTGTGTGTGTGTGTGTGTGTGTGTGTGTGTGTGTGTGTCTGGAGAGCCTACTCACGCATATTGTAATGAAAGGAGCAGAGTCCTCTCTGTAACTCTTTTCATAAGCACTGATCAGTAATCACACCTTGTGCCCATCTCAGGCCTCTCTGCAGTCAACCTCTTCTTTTTAGCGTCTGCACCACTCCATAATGTGCACCACATGGAAAATGTCATCAGTCTCTACTCTTGTAACTAAGAACTGCAACTCAAATATGATTCTAGAGGCGCACAGTCTGAATTCCTAACTGTGTGTGTGTGTGTGTGTGTGTGTGTGTGTGTGTGTGTGTGTGTGTGTGTGTGAGTGGGTGTGTGTGATTTCCATGCACTGACCCCTACATGGTTCTATTGCTGGTGGTCATAATAATCTATGGACCATAAGTCCCCATATTATGTCATTTGTAATCCTAGATTCCCTTATCCATTTTCTATAAACTTTTCGACCTCATACTGCTACTTGATGCTGCTGTTCTTACCTCCTCCTACATACTTCACGGGTCCTAATCTAAATACCTTTTATTGTATTTATTTCATCTTGGATGATTTATTTGAACCAGAGGAATCATACATGATTTCCATATGAGCTGGAGATGTGGTTGTTTAAACAGGTGTCTCACGTAGTGTTGGAGCCTAAATACACTATCAGTCATTGGAGGTACATTGTTGGTAGCCTTTGTCTTGATTTGTGGTCCTTGGGGTCAAAGGCCATGAGTGGTGACCCCTCCTCTTTTGCAATAGCTGTGTCCAGTTCTTCAAAGCACGGGAGGGACGGGTCATCAGATTTGTAAACAGTCAAAGATTAATGAAAGTTCTTCTTTGGCTCTTTGTGTGCGTCCTTGTGTGTGTGTGTGTGTGTATGTGTGAATGTGTGTGTGTGCGCACACACAGGCATGCATGAGTAAGTAGATCAGTCAGTCAGTAAGACTCCAGTAAGACTGACAGATGAGCTGCACCATTGCTTGTGCCACCAACACCTCCCTCCAGTGACAGCCAAAGAGCACTGAGATGAAAGACAGAGAAAGATGGACAGATGATAAGTGAAGAGAGAAGGAGGGGAAAAAACAGAGGCCAGCAGAGAAAAGGTTACTAGAGAGCAGAGCTATCACTGCAGAGAAACCCAGCTGAGAGATTTGTGCAGAACATAAACACAAAGTTGGCTCATAGGAACACCTCAGTACCTCAACCCAAAGGAGAACTGCAATGCCAGAATGTGTTGAATGTGTCAAGGAATCAAAGAAGAACTGGGGCTCTCTTTGCAGGGTGAGGGTTTTTAAAGACCGCCAGAATCCGCTGACATACCCAGATGATATTCTCTATTAAAGGTATAGATTCTCGGAAGAGGAATTTGTTATCTTTGTCAGCTGATGGAGGCAGACATCTCTAACATCACCCACCGTAGTAATGCTCTTACGATTGAGCAGATAATGGGCCCTGTGCTTAGATATTTTGCCAGTGGACAATTCATCTATTCCATCTGTGATGCTGAACATCTGAGCAAGAATACTGTATGTCGTATGATTCACAAGGTGGTACTTGCTCTCTAAACTGGATGCATTTGTCGTTTTCCCTGGTCATCTAACCGCTCTGCAAAGTAAAGAAGTTTTATACAGTCGCGGGTAATTACTAATATCCATATAGGCAATTGTGATGCTTATGACTAATCATTTCCCCTAGGTTTCCCAAGAGTAATAGTAGCCATTGACAGCACACAAATCCCAATCAGTGCACCCCTGGGAAAGTATAAGGGCGATTATGTCAATCACAAATCGTTTCACAGCATTTCACATTCTTTCTCAATTACCATGTTTTCCATTCCTTTTTGACCCTGTACACATTTCCACAGCACCAGGATCAGACTGGATGCCTCCCTCAACCCCCTCCATAATCAGCCTCCCCCTATTGTTAGCTATTGTCAACTCCTCAGCAAAAAGACTGGTGCTTTTCCTCCTCCAGTAGTTTTCAGAGACACTTTTTTCTTGTTAGCTGTAACCCTACCATTCTCAATGATGTTTTTATACTTCATTTTCACCTGCTGCCAGTTGCGTTTGGCACAGCTATTGCATCTGAAATGTTCACAGGATTAGGCACATAGGCTGCTAAATTATAGTCAGGGTAGCCTACTTTAACATTAAAATAACCTTATTAACATCCACTGATGCCCACTTCTGAATTGTGTTGCATCTGTAGACCTTTTTATGAAATCAAAGTAGGCAACTTAAATATTTCCACACAATTCAGACATTCAGCAAGCTAATACTTCTCTGTAACAGTTTTGAAGAACATGTGGCAATAAAGTTTCACTTTTGCATTTACAAGCGTCTTGCTTTGTTGGCGGCCAATGTGTTAGATTTTCCCCTAAGAGTGGATTTGAGCTCTTTGCAGCTTTGCATTTTGATCATGCATTCTTCGTTGGTAAAATAAGGTGATCGTGCAGTCATTGAAAACGATGACTTGTGCTGCAACCTGCCCCTTTTATGTGGATGCGCACAAACTCCAGTTAGGTTAATGCCAGTTCAACAAATCAACCTCTTAATCAGCGTCGGAGTACCGATTGACACCAATTAAAATAACCAGGTTTTGATAATCCTGGTTTAACAAGTTAACCCTGGGTTACATCTTGGCAGGTTAAACTCCCTTCATAGTATAGGCCCCTGATCTTTAATGCCATTTCATGATGTGATAAGTGCGTGGGTTGGGTAGATTCTTTTGCAGAAAACAGACCATCTTTACCGCTTTTCTTTATCCCTTCCTGTGGACATGTCTAAGTGGAGTCTCTGTCCCACAGCGGCAGACCAGCTGTTAGTTGGCCTGTTAAAGTTTGGGCCTGTGAATTTGTTTATGTTGAGAGCCTCTTGGTTGACACTCAATCCCTGTGGTCATTTCCTTTTAATGGGCCCTGTCTGGAGCCAGGAGATGTGGGGTGGTGGGGAAAGCTAAGGAACTGAGTGGAGACCCAGGAGAGAGAAGGGGAAACAAACCAGACAGAGGAGGAGCAGTGAGGTGGTCAGAGGAGAGGAGGAGCAGTGAGGTGGTCAGAACAGAGGAGGAGCAGTGAGGTGGTCAGAGGAGAGGAGGAGCAGTGAGGTGGTCAGAACAGAGGCAGTCAGTGATGTAGAGGAGGAGGTAATCAGTGGTGGGTAACTGGAGGACTCTTCCTTGATTTTTGGTCTCTCTCAGGTATGTGACAGGCTGAGCCCTCCCCCTACCCACAGATTGTTTGTCAGTGTTTTTATGTGTGTGTCTGTGTCTGTGTCTGTCAGGCCACAGACCTCCTGCTGTTGTCCGTCCGAGTAGGTTGCTGCCTGCTAAACACCATCTGCATGCCATTAGTTTCTTTCTGTCTCTCCGTGTGTCTGTGTGCATGGACAAAGAGCATGAAAGTAAGAAAGTTAAAGTTTCGAGAAGGAGGATGCATATGCATCAGCTGAGGGGCCAGACATGTCATTGTGCAGAGCTGTCCACACTAGAAGAGGAAATCTCCACAGATGGTGGCCCATGTGGAAATACACAAGTCTATTAATGAAAGAACATCATTCTCTTGAGTGTGTCTCAAAATAGTCCAGTCTTTTGGGAAACAATGGGACAGTAAGTAAAAGAAGAAGAGAAATGGCAGTGTGTGTGTGTGTGTAATATGAGTAGAGTGGTGCAGTTTAAAGACTCCCAGTTAAAAATATCCAGACCATGACCTTTGACCCTGTCATCAGGCTGATGTGGATGTCGCCTACGGCTACAAGAGGCCATACCTCTGCATATTTGGCCTTCCCCTTCTCACTCACACTCTCACACTGTGCACTGTGCGTGTGAGTTTACACTTTTCCTTTCTGTAAATCTGGATGAGTCATCCATTTAAAGGTGACCACAAAAATTCTCTTTCTAGTGAGATTCATAGAAGCGCATAGAAATATCCTGTTTGCCAGATGAGGGAATACCAAAGCCTACTGCCCAACACGGATGAGAGAGAGAGAGAGAGAGAGAGAGAGAGAGAGAGAGAGAGAGAGACGGGACAGACCACATCCTCAGAACATTGCTATTTTCTCTCTCTATCTCCACTGTAGAGCAGACATAATACATGTGCTATACAGTCAATTTTTATGGCATATATCACCTGATTCACACAGCCACTCTGTCTGAATACACAAGACAATTAAATCAGATCAGCCTCTCTGTGGCCCTTACATAGACAAGCGTGTGTCTTGCACCACAGATACAGTAACTCAACAGGCACTTGCAGCCAAGGGAAACAATTAGTGTCCATGTTATCCCTCCAAGTCTACGGCAGGCAGAGCCCCACATATCCTCTCCTGCTCATAGCATCCTCCCCACTTTTCATTTGACTGCGGCTGAATTATTTGATGTCTTGGCAACTGTTTGATGTTTTACAGGCTATCATGCTTTTTATCTGGGCAAACACATTTCTCTAATTTGTGTTGGCAGAGGTTGTGCCAGGCAGGCAGCGTAGATGATGATGGCAGCCCTTGTTCCTGGCATGGGAATGTTCCGCCTGGCACAACTGGCTGGCGTGTGCGTGGAGAAGAGTCTATAATATCTCTCTTGCATTCGGTCTCTTAAAAAGCAATCGCTTATGTTTACACACTCATCAAAATGGAACTTAGCATGAATTCATTAGCTTGTGCTAACCAGTAATCAGATTTTACGATACTGCTCTCAAAGAATAAACTACACTGTAAACAACTACACCATTTTCAGTTTGTGAATGTGAAGATCAACAAATCCCTCTGTGGGGCTTACTATGAATGCATCACAGTGTGCTGACAACACTGGTTAGAGATGTGAGATTGTATAAGCTCTCAGTCATAAAACAGACTCTTACTCCTGGAAAACAGCCTGCAGTAATATCAGTATGGTAAACTCATTGCTCAGAGTCTTCATATCCTTTGGGCTCTTTGTCTTGTGTCCTACATAGTCATGTCTCATTAGTTCCAGTTGTGTGTGTGTGTGTGTGTGTGTGTGTGTGTGTGTGTGTGTGTGTGTGCTACCACCAGGCCTCTGCTGCAGGCTAGCGCTAATTAGCTTTGGGTTCAGAAAAGGTTTCTGGAACTCTCTGTTTCCTGCTAAATGTGTGGAGACAGGAAGGAGGAGGGTTGAGTCGCTTAATAGTTCCCCGTGCCTTTCAACAGAAGGCACCGATGATGTGCCCCCAACTTGGACTGAGTGTAATCAAAGATACAGAAAAAGACAGATACACATCACATGTCCTCATACACATACAGACACACAGACACACACATACACACACACACAGTAATGAAAACATAAATACGAATGCATACAATATACATACACTGACAGATGTAAACATATTCCTTCACATTATTCAGTTGCAAATGCTTCCACGCTTGCTGAGCTCCCTAAACTTTTCAACCCACACTGGGCATTTTTCTCACTAGGAAAACAGGAGCAGCCAACATCTGCTGCCCTCCCTACAAGGAAACCACTTGGTTCTTTTCCACGACTTGCCTACTGCAGCTCCACCACTGCAATGCTAGCTAATTAGCCTGTGTTCCCATGTATTTTCTATGGGGGTGGGGTAGAGGTCCTGTCCGTAGACAATCTGGGTATCCCCCCAGGCTGTTGCCCTTAGCAATTGCCAGCATTGCCTTTAGAAAAAGTGCAACTACACACGAACACACTATCTCTCTCTATCTCACACACACACTAACATCTCACACACACACATTTCAAACTCTTGAGACTACAGAAATGTCCTTGGAATGCTTTGCTGTGGTGTGGGCTGCTATTCTATACATAGCATAATTTTTATTTGATTTCATCCAATTAATAAAGGTCACTGTCTCATCCAGTGAAATCAGGTCAGGTCATTTACAACAATTAAAGGCATATCAGACAAGCCTGCGACTTTCTACCCTCAGAGCTTCCTCTACAGTCGCCAATTTATAAAAATAATAATAATAATAATAATAGTAGCAATAATGTTGTACATTCTAACCAAACCATGTGGATTGGTTTTGTTTGACGTTTGTTTGATGCCTTGCTGTTTATGCAGTGTAGTAATTACAGAATATAGGTAGAGGCGGCCCAGAGAGCCTTTGTTTAACCATCAAAGTGACTACGAAGCTGTAAAATTAATCTAAAAATGTTGCCTGCTTTGCCTTTATCATCCCTTCTTTAATTGTACCAGGTTAAGTTCAATTTAGCCTCTTGTGAACCATAAAGTGAACTGGCTAGAGGCAGATGAGGCAAAGAGCACGACTGCATCAACATCTGCAGTTGTAATCTAATTGTGTGACCCTTTTTGCTGATTGCTTAAAGGCACACTAGGCAATGTTTTTAGGTTAATTTACCAGCTTCATAGTCACTTCAGTGGTTAAATGGTTCAGTACAGGGTGAATGAAGGCTCTCTTGGCAGCCTCTAGTGTAGATTTTGTGGCAACTACACTTGCAGGATCTGAAACACCTACCAGGAGGCAATGAAAGTAAAACTGGATGAAACCAAAATTGCATTTATTTATTAGTGGCTTGTCAAGTCAACATAATGCACAAAAATTATTATTGTTAGTTCCTGTTCTTTGGTTTGCAAGTAAATTCACATGGATTAGTGAGAATGTACAATGTTAAAAAAATTGGAGAATGTAGGGGGAGCTCCAGAGATCACAGTCTTGCCTGGTATGCCTTTAAAGGGGAGTTCTGTCCAGTGTAAGGCTAAATGTTGCTATTACATTTTTTATTTGATACAAACATGACAGAAATGAGAGTACTAACCCACTAGCATGCACTACAAAACATACTGATCCATACTGATCCAGGATTCTCTATACCATCCCAAAAAAAGCCCAAATATGCCTGGATTGCTATGTTTTCAGGTACTCATTGCAGAACAGATTTTCAGAATTTTTGCTCATTAACAACAGTTAGGCTGAAGTGTGCTAAGAAAGCTAGTTGAGGTGAACACTATGATGACATGACAGGTTTGCTCTGTGTCAGGTCAGAGAAGATAAGCTGCTCTCTTAAGCCCAGTCTAATGAGGCGCTCAACCCTTGGCCTCTTGGCTTGCCTATGTTTGCAGCTCCACTCCAACATCTGCTCTGAGGAGCCCTACTGACAAGAATGCAATGTTTTGAAATGTAATATTTTCACAGTTGAACATCTATACAGACACAGCTTTGAGAAATAACCTTTTCTTCACACTGACACACCAAAAACAGGTTGCTGTAAATGCTGTGGTACCCCATCAGTTTTCAAGATATTTGCTACCTCTGGATTGCTACTCAAAACCACAATAATTTATTGACAAATATTTTGTTATCAAATGTAAACAGTGACATTACCATAAAAATGTGTGTCTTTCTTCTTAGAAACCTTTTTCTCCATTGCCATGTGGACAGCTCCTGAGTAACAGAGAGCAACTAATCCAGCAGAGATTGCAGATTTTGTTCACAGGGCTCTCATGTTCTGACAACACAGCAGGGATTCTCCACACAATGCAGTCTGACATGCAGGCATATACAACAGGCAACACACACACACACACACACGTCCATAAACACACACATAAATTCACACAAACACATAGCAAGGCCACCCTTGCAGATAGACTTCTGTGGTCTGCCTCTGCCTGGGTGGCCATCCTGTGGCCCCATGTGACTCGCTGCAGGTTGCTCCCATGTGTTATACAGGCATGCACACACAGACACAGACTCACACAAATACTCACTCTCTCTCTCACACACACACAGCACAACGAGCATGGGCTAATTATAGTCACATACAGAATACAGATGTGAAAAGATAAAAGAGCAAAGAGGGATTTTGCTTTGCTCTTCTTTCCTCTCATCTCTCTTTCTTTCTCTTTCTCTTGGGATGAATGTGACTGCAATTGGTGTAGCTATGTGTAAAGGTGTGTGCTTGTGTGCACCCTTCATAGTCACATGTTTGCCTGGCCTTGCATTGTCAGGCAGTAAAAACCCAGGCCTCCTTCTCTGAGGCCCAAGCAGAAAAGATGATGAACATGTGATGTTGATGTGGCTACTGCTTGGCCTGTTGTGGGATCCGGAGCCCTTAAGGCAATCCACAGACACAGAGCTGCAGGAGTAAGGAGTCTGTTGTGGCAGTCCAATTAGACCCACGGCTCAGTCCTCTCTCAGGACCACAGACTGCTGGGTAAAGAGAGAAATATTCACTGCTTGGATTCATCTGACCCTCCTATTTGGCATCTGACATTTTGAGCGCTTAAAGATTTATAAAAGCACTGCAAACCTAGAGGGCTTCTTTGGAACTTCCTTGGCTTTCCATTGTATGCAGACGTCTATGGCCCGCAGCTGAGCTGTATCCTTTCAAATGAGCCCCATTGATCGCATGTTTGAGTTTATGCTTTCACCTGAACTCTGCCTGAGATACATCACATAACATTAAAAATCTCTACTGTACTTTCTACACTTGTATAATAGATACCACATAGCATTAATGCAAATACAGATAAAAAAGGTTTTAATTAAGAAAAGCCTGAAAATCCTCCTGTTTTGCTACAATCTTTTCAGCCACCGAGCCAGACAGTTGAATTAGTATTTAACCTATACCAGAGACAGCAGAGCAAACAGAGCTCAGGTCTGTTGTTTTGGCACTGCTAAACATAACAGGATTAGGAGAGTGAATGGAGAGAGGGTCGGGACAAAGGAAAAGAAAGGAGAGAGGGTATCCCACATACTTTTTGTTATTGAAGCATAATGTCGAAATCCGTGTAGTACACACTTAAACAGATTCATAAACATGATTTTGAATTCTGAATAAACAGTAGCACTCAATATATAGCCTATGTTCAGTCAACCTCTGCATCAATAATTGCATTATCCACTTTCAATCATCATCTGTTCTTTTAAGCACTGGAGCAGCATCATGATCTCTGGACAGTGTAGAATGGGTTTGCTAGGATAGGCTCATACTGGACAGTGTAGAATGGGTTTGCTAGGCTAGGCTCATACTGAACAGTGTAGAATGGGTTTGCTAGGCTTGTTCGATTCATTTAAATCAGAACATGATTTTGTCAGATAGGTCTCATTTTACCCAGCTGGTTTGTGGTGGCCCTTTGAAGCTTGTCTGTGGATGTGTGGTGTAAATGCACACTGTAAATCTGACAGCAAAGCTGGCATTAGCTGATGTTCACCCATGGACTCTACATGATAGACATGGGCCGACTCAGGACAGGCCTGTTGCTGTTTGAATAGTGGGGTGTGCTGGGTGAAATATGGCTGCAAATGTGAGCTGATATGATCTGTGCTCCAGATGGACGCCTGTGTGGCTCTGTCTGCTATTGACAGTCTCAGTGTCACAGCATTTGGTTTGATATGACAGACATCAAAGTGCTTGTGGCCATCTTTAAACTGATCATGTTCTCATCACCAGGGGCATGAGGAAGAGACATATCAGCACCTCTCAGACACACAACCATATACATATACATATACACACACACACACACACACACACACACACACACAGTTTAAGAGTCAATATGCAGTACAACACAGTACTAACACCACCTTTCTATGAACTCAGGATGATTCCAGTCACAATGAAATTTGCATTTGCCATGTGATGCAGCTTTTATTGCTCTTTCCATGCCTTGAGCCAGAGCCCTAGTTTGGCTATCAGACGCACACGCCTCCACTCCAAACCCTTTCTACTGGCCCTCATCAGTGTGTTTCACTGCACAGCTGGGCTCCATTCTTGCACGCAACGCCACCTCCTGAATCACATCACTTCTGGGCCTATGTAACCACCTGGGTGACAAAATCAGTCCTGCACTAGGCCCGCAATAGACACATTTAATCGCAGTTAATCAGATCACATTTAGTCATTTTATGAAATTTAAATCTTAATGGTCATGATTTGAGATAATATCAAGAGTGGACCAAAACTGCCACCAATTATGCATGCCGTCCATTGCAATCATGCATCACAACCAATGGCAACTCAATCTATCTTGTAACCAGACCCTCCTAACTTGTTCAACCAGTGCAATTAGTACTGTAGTGACTAGCCAAGTCTAGTTGTGTGCTCCTCACTGTTGTGAAAGCTGAGTAGTCCTTCAGGGTGAAGGAATGGGTGGGGGTGTGTTGTGAGGTGGTGTGATGCAGAGGAAGGACTCCTGTAGGAGAGGGCATGTTAACCGTAGCCAGCTGGTCAATAGCTGTGCAAGAAGTCCATTAGTGACCATCCCTCCTGATGCTGAAGAGTTATGCTACTAAGTGAAACTAGCACCCTATAGGGTTTTACTTGCTAGCACACTTGAGTCCCATTTCAAACCCAGGCATGGTCATGGCTGCACCTTGCAGGTTACCACAGGGCACAGGGACATTGTGAATGTGGAGCTGTAGCAAACCATATGGTGCAGCAACACTTTTAGAAATGAATGTTAGTGTCGGTTGCTAGAGGTTTTCATCACAATTCACTCAGAATATTGATGTTCTGGAAGTTCTTATCCAGAAAGTGAAAATGCCTGTGTATCACTGCCAATGTCAATCCTCCCAAAGCAAAAATAAACAACACCAGCCATAGGAAAGAACCTACAAGGCTGTCTACTTTACCAATCTGTGAGCCCTGAATCTCTGATAAAGACATTCATCACTAAATTAAAACAAAATTCCTGCTTCCGGCTTCATGAATTCCCTGTTGTATTGTGACGTTTCCATGAACCCACAGATTATCAGCTACTGTAAGCAAGTGCATTTTGTCAGTTGTCAAGGGGAAGCGTAGATGAACACAAGCTTGTTAAAGTACAGGGCCTATAGCTGTGTGGCAGACAAACATGCCTGGGTTTCAGGATCGAGAGGCTGGCTTGTGGCAGAGAGTCAGACTGAGCCTCCAGGCAGGGTTAATCAAAACGACATGTGTCACTACAGAAAGAACAGACTCCTGTTCCGCATTAAGGAATGTAAGGACAACACAAACACTACATGAGCCTTATTAAGGAGACACTTTGTAGGGCGGGCCATTTCATTTTAAGCAGATATCATTATGTACATCTGTGAAGTTAATTACTTTACTACCACTCCTTCCCCCTTTTTCATTCACTTTCTCTAAATATCTCTGCAGTTGCATTTAAAACAGAAAGCATTTTTTGATGTCATTTACACTGATGCATTTCTGTTGCTGTGCAATGTTCTCATCAGTGGCTGCAGCACACATGAAATACTTGCATCAAATTCTCTCTCTCTCTCACTAACACACACATACACACACACACACACTGATTAACACAAAAACAGCACACCCTCGGGTTAATTTTGATTAATTAAGGCTGATACAAATTAATTAGGCGTGGAGCAACTCTGATCTCTGAAATCACCTCCATATGGGCTGGAACATAGATTGTACATGAGCATAGATGACACAGCACAGTAAGAGTAAATGTACATCCTCATGAATACTGAATGATTCCTCTCACCATTTCCATTTATTTCGTGCATGGGAACAGACACTTTTATTGAAACTCTTCAGTGTAGGAAGAACATGCATGTCATCAGTACAATAGCATATGTACTTCTCCATGGATTTATAAATGGTGGTAATGATGTTTTCCACAGCAATATTTTTACACACCATTAAGGCTCCAACATTCACTAAAATGTATTAGTGAATTGATATAATTGTCTTCAGTGTGTCATTATTTATTCAGACAATTATTAAAAATAGTCTTTAATTTTCTAGCTCTTTAATTTCGCTATTGGTAGTGACACACATTTGGAAGCAGACTAAATGAAAATGGTGTGGAAATGAGGAATGTTAATTAAAGCCTGTTGCTGTTTTCTCATGAGTGACAGCCCTGAGCCCTCATACCACCCCACTCTCTCTCCCTGCCTCACTCTCCAGTCTGAAACATGCACATTTCATGTGAACAATGAAGAATGAAGAATGAGTATTTGTATTGGGCTATCTCTCTCTCTCTCTCTCTCTCTCTCTCTCTCTCTATCTATCTATATATCTATCTATCTATCCCACTCTCCCTTATTTTGGCAGAGAATGCTGCCTACATCAAAAATGGAGAAGGAAAATAATCTGTACAGCAGCATCCACACCTTATATAGCCCAATGTTTCCATTGTATGAAGATTACAATAGAACTGATGGTGTGTCACTAGTCCTAGGTCTTGCACAAGGGCACCTCAGCTGTGGTCATAAATCCAAGGCCCTAGTTAGTATGCCTCGGCTGCTCCATAAAATGCAAGAAAAACCCATCTAGTGACACAACAAGGATGACCCACAATCCATTGGTGTCAATAGCTTATCTATTATCAAATACATTTAGCTAACACATGATTAAAAGCTATTGATATCATGTGACAAATGAGGCTTCATTTAATGACTGTGCAGTGCTGGATTGGGACTAAAGCCACATGATGGGCTTC
Source organism: Tenualosa thibaudeaui (assembly GCA_027481765.1). Lineage (NCBI taxonomy): Eukaryota > Metazoa > Chordata > Actinopteri > Clupeiformes > Clupeidae > Tenualosa > Tenualosa thibaudeaui. The sequence continues at coordinate 1,116,491 of JAIFZK010000151.1, forward strand.
AGACAGAGAGACAAGGCCAAGGCAGGGAGAAAGTAAGCATGCATGCTCAGCCAACACCTATGAAACCATGACACTCAGATGCTTCTAGATCACATTCACAGACAAACACAGTGTTGCTGTGTTTTCCTTAATGTGGCCAAAAGTTTTACAAAGGCATCATGAGATTACCTGGCTATCAGTTATGCATCATCTCCTTCCTTGTTATCTGTTTTCTGTATTTGTTATGCAGAAACTATTAATAACTAACTATAATAATAATAATAATAGTTATTGTTATTATTATTATTATTATAACAATAGTTTTATATATTTGCTCTGCCTACCGTCCCCTTCATTCTCTGGCTGTCTCTCTATCTCCATTTTAATTTTCTTTCCTCTTCCTCTTTGTCTGTGTCTTTGTGTCTTTCTTTCTCTGGTATTCTATGCCACTCATCTCTTTCCCTCTGCACACATGCCCCCCCTCCACACTTCATCCATTTTCATTTACAATTCTTCTTGACATTGAGAGTGGGGGGCCTCTTTTTCCCGCTGACCTCTCCAGTCCTCCAGAGGCTCGGCAGGGTCAAAGGGCATGACCCTGTTGCCGTAGTAACACAGTTCTGCTGGTAAGAATTCCCCGCAGTGTTCGGTTACAGGGCCCAAACTGGCTGAAATCAATGTGTGCATGTGTTCAGCTGAAAGTGAATTCAGTTTAATACATCAATAATTATATTCTTAACATCCTTGCACATATTCCACCACCACCCACACACCCCCCCCCCCCCCCACACACACACACACACACATGGATGGTATGGCCCTTTTAGGCAGTATGGAAGACATACTCAATATAGATTAGAAATCTGGTGGAATGCCAGGAAGACTTTTGGTCATATTAACATGGGAAGCAGCTGGCAATGATCCTAGTAGGGATGAGATACTAGGGTATCCATATACTGTAGGTCCATGAGAGACTTCCATTGTTGCTGTTTTTCCATTACTTGGCACATGCATGGTGTGCATGTGGTGGG